>CP139509.1:258960872-259421341 GCA_021014915.2 Artemisia tridentata subsp. tridentata
GATTTACCGAGAAGGCCAACCGAATCGGTTGGAGCCCAAAACCGATCGGTTGGATGAAGATGTTGTTACAAGATTTCATTTAATGACGGATTTAAGCCCCATAATCATGGTGGCTGATCATTTCCTGCTTATTAACTCATTAGTGACGTTTTTACTTGATGCATAAGTGTTATTTACACTATATAAGAAGATCCAAGGCTAGATACAAAGTGTGACAAGCCAAAAACTAGTAAGAGGCTTACACCAAGTCCTTGCTATCTTATTATCATTGTCCGAAAGCTTAGAAGTGCTGTAAAAACGTCCAGGAACTTTGAGTTAAAGTCTCAATAGTGTGGTACGAGTGCGGAGTTGTTTACGTGTCTAATTAGGCGATTGGAGGAGTGTGGTTGCTATAGTTCCACAAATCTAGTTCTTGTAATCTAAGCTAGGTATATCTTGTTTATTTACTATGAACTACCTTTACTTTACGTTTAATGAAAGTATGTTTTGTTACTTGTGTTTTATAATGATTGTTATGGAGTAATTGTTGGTATACTTGTGTGTTACGATGTAACTAATTGTTGGAGAATTCTTATGTTAAAAGGTGATGCATGAAAACAATTCTTATTTTATGAGTTTGTTGGAATAACATCTAATCTTGCTTAATTAGCTGATAAAAACATTTTCAAAGGATAAAATAGATGCGCCGTATCGTTTGAATTGGCTCAGTACAACGATAGCAGAATACAAAAAAATAGAAAAAAGAAAAACAAAAATAAAAACAAACGAAAATAAACAAAAATAAAAACACACAAAAACAGAAAATATGCAAAATAATACAATGAATGCAATTTAACTAATATACAACGGGGTTAGCGGTTAGAATAAAAATTAAAAAGAAAAACCTAATTAAAATACTAATCAAATTAACAGATAATAACAATTCACTCCCCGGCAACGGCGCCAAAAACTTGATGTGCGTGTGTATTACTCTAATTTTTATACCCACGGTATGTCGTTGTGGTTTTAGCAGTATTCAAGTTTTAAATTTATATTTAGCCGACTTATCAATAACACACACTTTAACGAGCAGTGTACCCGGTCAGTATGAATATAATGGTAAGTAGAGTGTCGATCACTAAGAGTGGAACGTATTATCTAGTTATCCTAATCATTATTTTAATATCTTAAGTTAGCTATACAACCTAATCTAACGCAAGGAGGTTCAGCCTGAGAGACTGGCACGGTTTGATTATGATTAAATATAAACTAAACTAATAAGCACGAATCAGCGATTAGCACACACGTACACAGATAAATACTTGAGACAATAAGAAGACCTGTCCAGATAGTTAAGTAGTTTGTCACTTGTTTTATTGCTAGTTTTATATGAAGTGTATAGTTCGATGCAACGCACCGAGATTAATCCCTTTCTCGTTGGCTCTAATCTTATCGGCGAGTAAACCCTTAATGATTACTTATGACTATCCTACTTATCTTTTCTTCCTACTTTTCTACAGACGATAGAATGCATAGGCGATATAATAAATAGGCGAGGAAGGGGCATGGCGACCCAAGCAATGCTCAGCTAGACACAGAGGTTATCAATGCACTAATAAAAGTCACCAAAGACATCAACATATAAACTTTAATTAATGGGAAAGAAATTTTAAGGGGAGTTGAAGTGCATGATTAAATCAATGACACAAGCCCATCAATCCTGACCAATTAAAGTGTACTAATACAATAAAACAAAACTACTTAATGAATTGAATACATGCAGGACCTTCTTACAGCTCTTGTATCTTCGTTCAAGGTGTGTCTTGTGCTGCTACTTCGTCTGAATTCGGTTTAGGGTTTCTGTGGTCTTCGGTCTTCTAAAACTAGGCTCCCGAAATTCGTCTGACCTTGGGGTATTTATAGTTTCTGTCTGAGGGTAAGATGCGGCGCATTGAATAAGTAGATGCGGCGCATTGACTTAACTTCGCGTGGGGTCCAAGATTAATATATTCAGGAATATTCGTACACCGCCAGAAGATGCGGCGTAACTCCATTTCTAGATGCGGCGCATGTCCTTGCTGTCTTGGATCGTAGCTTGTGAAATCTTGATAGTGATGCGCCGTATATAATAAGTAGGATGCGGCGTATCTGGAGCAGAATAATCTTGATCTTATACATTTCAGTAGACTCTTAACTTCTTGCTTGTTTTGCTCCATAATTAGTCCAAAATCGCCAAGTTTCACATAATACTTGTTTTTACCTGAGAATTACAAAAGTAAACATTAACGTATCAATTCTCACAGATAATATAATAAAACAAGTCAAATAAATAGGATAAATGATGGTAATAAAATGTACTTATTTGAGTTCATCAAGTATCCCCCCACTTGAACTATACTTGTCCCCAAGTAAACCTTAGAATTAATCTTGTGAAAATGTATCCTAAAAGATGTTAGGATTTATTTTTATATTTAAGCATGTATTCGTTTTGTCATAATCACACAACCAAACACTTAACGAATTAGAAATAAAATAAAATAATTTGATAAAAGCAAATCTAATCGTTTAACTGTCCAGTCGTGACGAATATTCTATCATAAGCTTGGCAAGTATACGCATCTCCCCCACTAAAGCCAAGGAATAACAAGTCTAAAGCGGTAAAAAGGGTTTGTAGGTTAAGGTTTAATCATTCTTCTTAATCTCTATCGATCTCAAATTCCAGAAAAGGCGACAAAATCACAAATACATGATCGAATCCACGAACACGATACTTGCAATTGCTCAAATCCTTAACTCGAATAGGCTAAAGATAGGACCAAGTAATCTTTACCAATAATATTATATCAAAAAGGGCGACAAAATCATAAATACATAGCCGAATCCACGACTACGATACTTAAGATTGCTCAAATCCCTAATCTCAATAAATCAAAGGTTTGGATAAAGAATAATATAGGGTGTGGATAATATTTGGGATATAAATTGGTGTAAAATGAAAAATAAACAAAACAGATAAATTAAAATCCTAAGTGTGGTAAATTGCTATCCCAACCATCCCATGAATAAGACTCATATCACTGAATAACTCACGCTTTAACACTTGAAACACACGCTTTAGGTAGACATGAATTATACTCAACAAGATCTCAATCAAAGAATAAACCTCAGTTGGTGTTCCCATAACGGCCAACTCCCATTCAATCCATAAATATAATATACAACAAATAGTGGTGATATCGACCACTTAATACAAAACTTTACATAAGTTGGTTAAAACAAACTTCCAACTTTTCATTTTTCTTTTTCTTTTCTCATTTTTTTGATTTTTTTTTTTTTTAAACTTGAAACATAAACATAGATGTGTAAAATTTCACCACATCACTATAACGATAACTCTGGATAATTTTTCCATACTTTTCATGACTTTAGAAATAACGGTAATAGTGAAAGTAGTAAACACACGAAAAAAAAAAACTCAAAGATATACAATATTTACTTTCACTCCAATTGCATTGTGCAATTTCCCAACTCAACCAAAGATAATGAATTACGCACGCGAACACAGGTAACGTAAGGAAATACACTTTGCCTAAAGCAATTAACCAACCACGGATTTTAATCTACAGGGTAGGCTAAGGTGTAAGGGTGTAACGAAACATCATAACAAAGGTGTAAGAAACGAAAGGAATGACTCTCAGTGTTTTTCTAGGGGTATCTTACTCTAAAAATGAGAGTAACAAAAGGGTTTATACGGGGGTTAACTAACTAGTGTAGTTAGCTAATATCACATAACATATAAAGGCTATTTCGGTGTAATCCTAGAAATTTAACAATTTAGACAAGTCATTCCAATTATGTAAATAATACTTATTATGGTGGTCTCGAATAGTATACAAGCCAAGTTCTAAAGTTTACAAGTCACCGGCACACTCATAGATTTGTGAATTTTGAAAAGTTCACAATTTTTGAAAATAACGTCATGTGTGCAGCTATGTAATTTAGACTTTAAACAAAAACATGCTAAAAAATTTTTAATTTTGATATATTAAGCGCATTTTAAGCATATTTTGAAAAAGTTTAGGACAAGTAAGTGTGTAAGTGTTCTAATTCTCCAATCCCCCCACTTAAGTTAAACAACGTCCTCGTTGTTTGTATCAAAGGTTAAAAACTGGAAATTAAAAGAAATAGAACAGAAAAACTCCCCTGAGATTTGCTCGGTATGATCCTCCATTATTTGTATAAGAGCAAAAATCAACTTTCTCGTGGATGAGAACGTTTAAGCTTCATATTTGATGTATCCACAGGAAATGCAGGATTCTATAATACCATCAAGACTTTAACACACCTGAGTTAAGAAAGTTCAAACTTGCATAATACATTAGTAGTTAGTAAAAATAAAACTGAAAAATTAAAATGAAAATCATCAGGTTAGTCGATACGCCGTATCTTATGGAAGAAGATGCGTCGTATCGAGCCTGGAATAAATACGAATCAGAATAGAAGATGCGTCGCATCCTTAACCAGCGATGCGCCGCATTAAAATACTGACAGAAAGTTTTAAAGTCAAAAATAAAAATGCAAAAAAATAAAATAAAATAAGATATGACCAGTGCAGGAGATGCGTCGCATCTCAGGATTGAGATGCGCCGTATCTTCTGCAGGTCTGACAGACTCGACACAGAACAGAAAATAAAATAAAAGATAAGCATGGGTTGCCTCCCACGAAGCGCTTGTTTTTGTTCGAGTCACGAGCCTGACTCCACCCTTATTTACTGTGTAATAGGGTGTTGTTCCCCCCACTTGGGATCAAGTGCGGGTGATAGTAGAAATAAACACGAAAAGAGTGTAAATTTGCTAGTAAAGATGGAAGAAATAAATAAAGATCATACCTTGGCAATATATGTACATCTTTCCTATCCTTACCCGGTTTGGTTGATAAATTGGATGACTTGACCATTCCATCTGAAAAAGTAGTGTGTTGAGGAAAAATGAGTCTCCTTTCTTCTTGGTTAGTTTCTTTGGTAGTAAGGCATCCCTCGACTTCCGCAGAAGATGAGAAAGGGTCTTTGGCAAGTAAAAGTTCGATTTCCTCAATAACCTTCATAGGGTCAAAAGCATCATCTTCATCAATCATAGCAATGTTTAAGAGCTCATCTCTAAATTCTTCCTCGAGTTCCACCAAAAAAGGGTTGATCACAGGTGCTTCATGTGCTTCAATAGGTAGTGTAATAAATTTCACCTCATCATTCTTTTGTTTTGCAACCTGTTTAGGAAAACTAGCAAGATTATTAGTAACGGGATTAATAATATTAAATAAATTTGTACCACTTTGTGTTGTAAGTGACTCCAATTCATCTAGTGAATCTCCATCTTCAACTAGTGGTCTTGCAATTACAGCATCGTCCCGAATTTCATCCTTAAATAAGTAATCCCAGATTTCTTCAAAATCCCTCGTTGGGTCAAAATCTGGTTGAGGTATGTCATCATAAACTATGGCGTCAAATGGTTCGAAATCTAAATTAGAATACTTTTCATCTTCATCCGTTGGATTGTCTAATGGTGGTAATACGATTGCAGAATATTCTTCAACGTAAGGTTCCGTATACATATCATCTTGTGCAATCTCCGGAGAAAAAGTACTATCAATAACAATAGCCGGAATTGGTTTCACGGTATATGAATCTTCTTCATCATCATTTGACATACACCAAGTGTGTTGAAACGGCAATTTGTTTCTTTCTTTCTTTGACTAAACCATTTCCAGTAACAAGTATTCTTCCATTGTAATATCCGGATCGTCCATCTTCCTGAAATAAAACTTACTCATGAAAAAGAAGAGTGAAACAATCATAGTAAAATAAAATTTGCTGATATCAGTAGACGATGCGCCGTATCCAAAAAGATGGATACGCCGTATCTTGTAATCGTTAAAATTTAATCAGACTTTATTCAGAAAATAGATACGCCGCTTAGAATTTAGAATGCGTCGTATCGGTTTTAATTATCAAAAATCAATGTATATTTATTAAATTAAATGCGTCGTTTTAACAAAAGTTAATGCGCCGTATTTTCGTTACGTTTCAAAATACCAGATTTTTGATTCAGTAGATGCGCCGTATCGATAAAAATCGATGCGTCGTATTTGTTTAATAATTTGAAAACTGTTTTTAATTAAAATAATAGATACGCCGTATCTGTAAAAACAGATGCGTCTTATGGCGTTATCGTTTAGAAAAATTTCTTATTAAAAACAGAATACGCCGTATCTTGGGGAAAGATGCGTCGTATCGAATTTATTAAACGCGTTGTATTTTATAAAAAGTAAACGCAATACGCCGTATCTATGAAAATAGATGCGCCGTATCGTTTGAATTGGCTCAGTACAACGATAGCAGAATACAAAAAAATAGAAAAAAGAAAAACAAAAATAAAAACAAACGAAAATAAACAAAAATAAAAACACACAAAAACAGAAAATATGCAAAATAATACAATGAATGCAATTTAACTAATATACAACGGGGTTAGCGGTTAGAATAAAAATTAAAAAGAAAAACCTAATTAAAATACTAATCAAATTAACAGATAATAACAATTCACTCCCCGGCAACGGCGCCAAAAACTTGATGTGCGTGTGTATTGCTCTAATTTTTATACCCACGGTATGTCGTTGTGGTTTTAGCAGTATTCAAGTTTTAAATTTATATTTAGCCGACTTATCAATAACACACACTTTAACGAGCAGTGTACCCAGTCAGTATGAATATAATGGTAAGTAGAGTGTCGATCACTAAGAGTGGAACGTATTATCTAGTTATCCTAATCAGTATTTTAATATCTTAAGTTAGCTATACAACCTAATCTAACGCAAGGGGGTTCAGCCTGAGAGACTGGCACGGTTTGATTATGATTAAATATAAACTAAACTAATAAGCACGAATCAGCGATTAGCACACACGTACACAGATAAATACTTGAGACAATAAGAAGACCTGTCCTGATAGTTAAGTAGTTTGTCACTTGTTTTATTGCTAGTTTTATATGAAGTGTATAGTTCGATTTAACGCACCGAGATTAATCCCTTTCTCGTTGGCTCTAATCTTATCGGCGAGTAAACCCTTAATGATTACTTATGACTATCCTACTTATCTTTTCTTCCTACTTTTCTACAGACGATAGAATGCATAGGCGATATAATAAATAGGCGAGGAAGGGGCATGGCGACCCAAGCAATGCTCAGCTAGACACAGAGGTTAACAATGCACTAATAAAAGTCACCAAAGACATCAACATATAAACTTTAATTAATGAGAAAGCAATTTTAAGGGGAGTTGAAGTGCATGATTAAATCAATGACACAAGCCCATCAATCCTGACCAATTAAAGTGTACTAATACAATAAAACAAAACTACTTAATGAATTGAATACATGCAGGACCTTCTTACAGCTCTTGTATCTTCGTTCAAGGTGTGTCTTGTGCTGCTACTTCGTCTGAATTCGGCTTAGGGTTTCTGTGGTCTTCGGTCTTCTAAAACTAGGCTCCCGAAATTCGTCTGACCTTGGGGTATTTATAGTTTCTGTCTGAGGGTAAGATGCGGCGCATTGAATAAGTAGATGCGGCGCATTGACTTAACTTCGCGTGGGGTCCAAGATTAATATATTCAGGAATATTCGTACACCGCCAGAAGATGCGGCGTAACTCCATTTCTAGATGCGGCGCATGTCCTTGCTGTCTTGGATCGTAGCTTGTGAAATCTTGATAGTGATGTGCCGTATATAATAAGTAGGATGCGGCGTATCTGGAGCAGAATAATCTTGATCTTGTACATTTCAGTAGACTCTTAACTTCTTGCTTGTTTTGCTCCATAATTAGTCCAAAATCGCCAAGTTTCACATAATACTTGTTTTTACCTGAGAATTACAAAAGTAAACATTAACGTATCAATTCTCACAGATAATATAATAAAACAAGTCAAATAAATAGGATAAATGATGGTAATAAAATGTACTTATTTGAGTTCATCAGGCCGAAAGGATTTTCTTAATGTTTTTATTCCAAAAAGTTAGTGCACGAATTAGTATGGGATATGGTGTGTGACAAGCACCATATTTACTCAATAAAATGGATTTGAAACGATTTCATCACGAATAAAAGGGCCGAAAGGATTCGTAGGAACAATTAAGATAAGAATTGCTTTTCAAACAACTAGTGCTTAAAAGAATTGTCGTAATAGTTAGCAAGCCCGAAAGGAGTTAACTAGGAGATTGAATTCTTAGAAATGATTTTTCAAGATATAAACCACTGATTGTCAATCATTCATATAAAATTATGCATCATCACAAGTTACACCCAACTTGGTAGAATACTCTATGCAATTAGTTATAGAATTACACACAAGTATATGTTTGTTTGATTGAATTTACTTTGAGAATTTCCACCAAATTGGCTTGACAACCTTTTTGTTAAAACTTGTTTTACTAAATACAAAAACCAAATCCCTTTGGACGATCTCGACTTACCCACCTTTACTATCATGGACGAGTATACTTGCTCGTATGTGTTAATTAGAGAATTGGATAAATCGTGTTTATAAATTTTAAAACTTGCAACACGTTTGACACATCATCTCCATATGGATCTCTTTGGACCTATCAGTCCAATGTCTATTCATCATGAGAAGTATACTCTTGTCATGGTGGATGAATACTCAAGATACACTTGGGTTTACTTTCTGACAAAAAAGAGTCAGGGTGCTGAAACAAATTAGGACAGACAATGGGACTGAATTCAAAAATCATTATCTTGAGTGTTTCTGTGATGAGAAAGGAATTTCTCAAAACTTCTCTTTTCCTTACACACCTGAACAAAATGGTGTCGCTGAAAGGAAGAATAGAACACTCATTGAGGTTGCTAGAACAATGCTAAATGGATCAGTACTCTCCAAAAATTTCTGGACAGAAGCAGTCAAGATTGCCTGTTATGCTCAAAACAGATCCATCATTGTCAAGAGACATAGCAAAACTACTTATGAGTTATTCAAAGGAAGAATTCTTGACATCAGTTATTTTCGTGTCTTTGGGTGCCCTATGTTTATTCACAATCACAAGGATCACTTAGGGAAATTCGAGGCAAAAGCTGATGATGGATACTTTCTAGGATACTCCCTGGTCTCCAAAGTCTTCAGGGTGTTCAATACAAGGAGACAACAAACTGAGGAAACATTTCATGTCACCTTTGTTGAGAGGACTGAAGCCATCAATTTCTCAAACACGTCAGTGGAAGAAATTGGAATTGATGACTCATCAAGATACCCTCCTGATGAATATCATCCTAATAGTAATCCTTCCACTCATTATCAAGCTGATGCTGATATATCCTATTACATTGTCCCACATAACCTCCCTCAACCAACCATCACTGAGTTTGTTGAAGCACAAACATGTACTAGTGAAATCAATCAGTCTGAACAAATTTTTCAGGAACCAATCAATCTCAGTGATCAATTTGGTCAGTCAGATACTCAAGATCCTGATATTCTTCAAGTTTTTGCACCTGAACCTACACCACCACCCAATCAGGCCTTTACAAGCTCAAATCAATATCTAAGACCTCAGGACAGTTGGACTAGGTCTAAAGATATAGAACTTGTCAACATAATTGGAGAGCCCACTGAAGGAATGCTTACCAGAAGCATGGCTGCTAAACTTAAGGCAGCCTCAGCCAATGAATGTCTATTTGTGGACTTCATCTCCAACATTGAACCAAAGAGTGTCAAAGAAGCACTGAAACATCCTAGCTGGGTTCAGGCTATGCATGATGAACTTGAACAATTTGACAGAAACAAGGTAATGACCTAGGTCAAATGTCCTCAGGATGTTTACATCATTGGCATGAAATGGGTATTCAAGAACAAAACTAATGAAAATGGCATAGTCATTAAGAACAAAGCCAGACTTGTTGCCAAAGGTTATAATCAACAAGAAGGCACTGAGTATGAAGAAACATTTGCACCAGTTGCTAGAATGGAAGCCATCAGAATCTTCCTTACATATGCAACCTACATGAACTTCAAGGTATATCAAATGGATGTAAAAAGTGCCTTCCTTAATGGAACACTGAAATAAGAAGTTTATGTTCAACAACCTCCTAGATTTGAAAGCAGTAAGTTTCCAGACTATGTCTGCAAGCTTGACAAAGCCCATTATGGACTGAAACAAGCTCCTAGGGCATGGTATGAAACTCTTCCAGCCTTTCTCATCCAAAACAAATTTGTCATAGGAAAGATAGACAACACCCTGTTTATCTATAGGACAAAATAAGATGTTATTCTTGTTCAAGTTTATGTAGATGACATCATTTTTGGCTCAACAAATTACAAACTTTGTAAACAGTTTAAAAAACTGATGACAAAGAAATTTGAAATGAGTATGATGGGAGAACTCACTTACTTCCTTGGACTGCAAATCAAGCAAACTGATAAGGGAACCTCCATCAGTCAAGAAAAGTACACTAGGAGCCTACTGAAAAAGTATGAGCTCAGTGACTGTGCTTCAGTAAAAACTCCAATGGTTCCCCCAAACAACCTAGGTCCTGACCCTGATGGTAAACCAGTTAATCAAACTCTATTTAAAGGTATGATTGGGTCACTGATGTACCTACTTGCATCAAGGCCTGACATCTAATTTTCAGTCTGTCTATGTGCCAGATATCAGTCTGACCCAAGAGAATCACATCTCACAGCTGTAAAAAGGATAATCAGATACCTAAAAGGTACTCCAAATCATGGATTATACTACCCTAAATGTTCAGGCTTTGATCTCAAAGGGTACTCAGACTCTGACTATGCAGGCTACAACACGGATAGGAAAAGTACTTCAGGCTCCTGCCAATTCCTGGGAGGTAAACTAGTCTGTTGGAGTGCTAAGAAACAACAATCAGTAGCCATATCCTCAGCTGAGGCTGAATATGTTGCAGCAGCCAGTTGTTGTGCAAATGTGTTATGGATGAAAAGTCAACTCAGTGATTATGGCATCCATTACAAAATGGTACCCATCTTCTGTGACAACACAAGTGCCATTGCTATCTCAAACAACCCTGTTCTTCATCAAAGAACCAAGCATATTGATATAAGATATAATTTCATCATGGACCATGTCATGAAAGGTGACATAGAATTGCATTCCATCCCCATTGAATATCAGCAAGCTGATATCTTCACCTAGCCAATGGATGAACCAACTTTCACAAGACTGAAAGCTGAATTGGGGATGTTGGATATTGAAAATCACTCCACTGACTAAACTAATCCAACCTAGTGTAAATAATGTCTACCTTACTTAACAAAACATTGGTCCCTGACTAAACAAATCTCTCAGTGAATGAGCATCTTATGTTCTCACTGAATAACCTTCCCTGAACACCCTCACACTGAATGAAAAGCCATTCAAGGACCTCAAGACATCAACAAATGACATTCAATACGAAACTAAATGCTCTGAGTACTTAGTTAGTAAATGTCCGAGGATGGTAACTGGATACATATTTAACATAGGAATGTATGTTCTTTTACCTTCTGGCATCCACATCTTGGGCCCTCACATATCCCACTTGGCATTTAATGCCTCTCACTCACAAATAATATTTTTGATATTATATGTAGTGACGTCACTTTGCAAAATTACCTTTTTGCAGAGACGCGCAACTATTCATCTTACTAGTTGCGAAATTGTCGGATGATGGGATAGGTGGCATTTAATGCGGATATCAAACCATTTTCAAAAAATACCTTCAAATAAAACATAAAAACGTTTGATATCCAAAATCTTCAAACCCTATCTCACTCCTATAAATACCCCCACAAAGAAAAACACACACACTTTTTCTAAACTAATTAAACTCTTGCAATTTTTACTCTCAAAAGTCTGTGTGTGTTTTATCTCTCATAACCAAACTTTTCTTCTAAAACAAGACCTCTTTGCTCTAAAATGGCTACTTCTAAGGCTATTACTTACGCTTCAAATGTGGAATTCCAATTGGAAAGCGTTGATATGACCAAAAACAATGTCGTGGGGAACTTCGCCTATCCTGAAACCTTTCCAGCCTATAAGGATATGGTGAAGTATCTTAAAAATTGTTTTCTCTCCACGGAATTTACAAAAACACCCTTAGTCATGTACAATGACTATCTGAGGGAATTCTGGTGTACAGCAGTGGTTGAAAACCCTGATGTCACCAAGGATGCCCTCATCAAGTTTATAGTGAAAAATGGGAAGAAGCCCCTGACCCTTAACTACCAAACCTTTATCAAAGCCACAGGCCTTGATTTCACTGAAACTTTTGCCCAACAACCCTCTGATAGTGAAGTAAAGGCCGAATTGCTTTTACTTGGGCCACATGACAAACAACACCCTGATGTGGCCCCAGGGACTCTATTGGCCAAAGCCCACATAATCAAAACATGGTTTCCTGCCGTTTGGAGGATACTGATGACTTTTGTCATTCAGGTCCTGGGTGGGAACAAATCCTCCATGAAGCAATTGAACACTGCTCAACAAATGATAGTGTTCAGTCTCCTAGAAGGTAGAAAAATTGATATTGGAGAAATTATCTTCAAGGACCTTATAGTCAAGCTCTCAGGGAAATCCAGGCAAAGACACATGTCTTACCCTCGGTTCATTTCCTGTGTGCTCCAAGACTTATTGGGCTCTGAGTACGTTAGACCAAATATACAGGGATCTGTACCTGATGTCTTATACAAGGCCAACTACTCAAGAGACCCTACTGAGGTCACACAAATCACCCTGACAACATATATGTTGACAGTAATTCAGGGTACTGACGCAGTTTCACCAGTGCCTTCTCCTTCCAAGAAGGAGAAGAAGAAAAAGAAACAGGGGTCCAGGAAGGTGGTTCAACCCAAACCACTCGACACTGAGACCTATGCTTCAAAGCCTGAGAAAAGAAGGCACAAAAATCCCCTGCCCACTAAGACACCAACTAAGGAGGCCAGTACTATTTTGACCAAAGAACAAACGCCAACGGAGGGCACTGAGAAATCACACTCAGTGTCCTAGGGCAAACCATCTCCTAAAGACTCTGCTGACATAAACAAGTCAGTGGAGTCAGGAACAATTCAACAATCACTTCCCGATGAAGGCATTAGTACATCACAACCTTTGTCTGAGGGAGAACAGGATCCTATATCCTTGCTAGGGTTGCACTACCCTATTAAGACGAGGACCCACACCCTCTCACATCTTGCTTATGGCTCTGATAAATCACAATCAGAGTCTCAGGGAGTACTGGTCCCTATATCTTCACCAGGGCAGCATAACTCTGGTGGAAAGGGGGACCTCAACACCTCATTTCCTAGTGATGGTACTGGCTCCAACCCACCAGTCCCTGAAGGAACATCTGGGGACAAAGACATAGGAGGCATGCAACCACCCGCTGATATGGAACCTACACTCCCTCACGGCGTTGCGCATAACTTGGGAACTAACTCCGTAGACCAGGCAGAGACAACCCACTCTGTTCTCCTAGAGGGGTCAGAACCTGGCCACAACAAAGGCAAGCCCTCTTCTGAGGAGGAGCCGGATGTAACCTTAGCTCATACTCTGGCTGATATACAAAGGTTCATTGATGAAGAGTCAGAGGAGGAACTAGTGGATTTTGCAGATGATGAAGTTTTACTTGCTGGGGATGCCATGGATACTGATGAACAACTCACTTACGAGTCCCCTCCACATACTGAACCACAAGCTTCATCTCCTCCTAAATAACTTAACTCACCTCATCCTGAACAACAATCTCACTCACCCCCTCCTAAAGATCAACCTAACTCACCATCATCATTATCATCCTCATCCCATCACACATCAGGCTCCTCAGACTCTGTTGCTACAATTCCTGACTATCTGCAGAAGTATGATGATGTGCTTCCCCTTACTAAAAGGCAGCTGGTCAAATTCCTCAGGAAATCTAATAATGCCTCTTTAATGAGATCATCAAGGAGCAATGGGATCAACACACTGAAGCAGCGGCTTCTTATGCTGACTTCAGGGTGACTGTTGAAGGGTCACAGGGTCAAGTCAACAAAGTCACCACTTCTACTGAAAAACATGTCAGTGACTTGAAGACCTCCATTGAGAAACTGGGTCTTGATCAAGGGACGCAATTCAACAATGTGCTTAAGTCTCTCAGTGACATTCAAGAAGAGTTCAAATATGACCCAGTTCTCGTCACCAAGCTGACTGAATTCATGGATACACACAAGACCACCTCATCAAACCTTAGTGAACTCCTCAAGCTACTCAAGGAGGTGGATCTTGCTACCTTCAGGTCTCAGCAGGAAGCCCTTCATAAATTAGTCACTGATACTCAAGGCTGCCTAACCAAGATCTCCACAGCTTTTGACCATCTCTCTGATAAACATAATGAGCTTGTGAACCACTACACCACCACGGTCACCCAACTTTCTAAGGCTCAGGTCACCATGACCAACGACATCTCCTCACTAAAGACCAAAACCTCAGAAATCAAGGGTATGGTCTCCACCATCCTAACAATCCTTCAGTCTTCTCCAACTTAGTCTGCTCCTAAATCAACAGATCCTTCCACTGAAGCTCCAGCATCTGTTGAGGGGGAGAAACCACACAAGAAGACAAAGGAAGATGGTCAGACATCTGATGAGTCAGTACCTGAATCCAATGCTGAAGTTATCACTGAATTTGTGCCTCTTCAAAGCTTCATGCCAACAACAACAACAACAACTTCAGCAATGGTCATCTCTTCAGTATCCCATGTTGAAACAAGCACTCCAGCTCCTATTCTTACTAAGGCAACTTCAACAGCCATAGTGTTCCAAGAGTTATCCTCCACAACACCCCAACCCACTAACAATGGGAAGGCAATTAAACAAGGAGGAGACTCACCTCCCAGGCTAATGAAAGCACCCAGGGAGGTCAAACAAGACCCTGATGCACCAGTACTTATTGAAGTCATCTTACACAATGGGAAAGTCTTCAGAGGAACAAATGAAGAAGTGGATGATGTTATCGAATAAGAGGATAGTGTTGGGTCAAGAATTTACCAAAGTACCTTGACAAGATTTGAACATAAAATAGCCTAACTCACTGATAAATAAATCAGTGAATGTTGTAAAAAGCCCGTTGTTGAAGAAACACTTTACTTACTGATACGGTGTCAGTGAGTAAAGTATACGAGCTACAAACAACACCAGTATCACTGAGAATTGACAAATGTCTCAGTGACCCTGAAGATACTATCTCTACAAAGCAAACTATATATACACAGGTAACTAGACAAGACATGTGGGGTAAGTGTGAGTTGTAATCCACTTGGTGTGAGTTGTCATCCACCAAGTGGTCCCTCTTCTTCTTCCTCTTTTGTACTTTGTCTGACTTCTATCTTTTCTTGTAGAAGTTCACGCCCATATATCAGTCTGCTTTGTAGAGATATTATCTTCAAGGTCACTGAGACATTTGTCAATTCTCAGTGATACTGGTGTTGTTTGTAGATCGTATACTTTACTCACTGGCACTGTATCAGTAAGTAAAGTGTTTCTTCAACAATGGGCTTTTTACAACATTCACTGATTTATTTATCAGTGAGTTAGGCTATTTTATGTTCAAATCTTGTCAGGGTACTTTGGTCAAATTCTTGACCCAACAATCTCCCCCTATTTGAATATACAAATAGCCTGGGTTCAAACTTGCTTGTTCAAGAGACTTGGGTTTAGTTCTTGAGGTTCAAGGGTTCAGGGACTTGGGTTTAGTTCCTGAGGTTCAGGTTCAGGGGTTCAGGAAACTTGGTTTAGTTCCTGATATTCAGTGAGTTGAATGACCGGTTCAGTGACTGGGTTCAGGGTTCATGGGTTCCTGAGGGTTCACTTGATTTTGACAGGTTCATTGTGTTGTCTCACTGAGAGGGTTCAGGTTCAGTGACCTGATGGTTCAGTGACTGGGGGTTCAGTCACCAAAGGGGTTCAGTGACTGGGTTTTGGTCACTGAGGGTTCAGGTTCCTGGGGGTTCATAACTTGGGTTTTAGTCACTGAGTGGTTCAGGGACATGAAAGGTCAGGGTTATTACCAGGTTAGGTTCCTGAGAGGTCAAGTAACTTTGGTTTTAGTTATGAGCTTCAGTCACTGAGATGTTCAAGGTTGGGCAGTTACATTAACACCCCTGTTGTTCTCATGGACCTATGATCAGACTAAGCCTGACTACTCCACATCATCAGCTTAGCCTATTCTTTCCACTCTTGAACTCAAAAGACCCATATTACCACTCTGTATCATATCCATGAAACTCATCACCCCACCGGCGTACCTGATTTTCTCAGTTACTGATAAGTTTTACAACTTATTTTCACCACAGTTACTCCCTAACCACCATACAACCTTATCCTCCTGAAACACGACCCGTAGTCCTGATCATTTCAGCTCTTCTCTGATTTTCAGAGATTGTTTCTTTCAGGGACAAAACTGGTATTAAAATGACTTTTTTTCAGTTCTAATTCTACCTCTTACAATAATCCTAACATATTACACCCTAATCAGCTCAGCTACACCACATAAACACTGATCTTTGATATCCCAATAGCTCGCAGTACAACAATTCCAACATCAGAGCCACTTAACTTCTGAAACCCATTCTTAATCAAGCTATAAATTGAGTTCTGAACAACACATCCGATTCAACATAAGCCTTTTTACACTTTTGAAGATCTGTGATGATGATAAAATTTATATCGAGTGTGGTTTCTGTATCAAGTTAAAACCATTTCCATCCTCAACTCCATCTTCCAACACTGTTTCCACCTTTCTGCGACCCTGATATTTCGACACCCTTAATTCCAAACCATCTTCAAAACCGACCGCCCTTCATGGTATTTGAGTTTTGATGAAGTTTTTGTGTGTCGTTTTTATAGGTAGATGAGTGTGGTTTTGATTTTAGGAGTTAGATAAGACCTATAACTCTGAGATGAGATAAAACAAATGAGTTGCGTATCTTTTAGATCCATTTTTTATGGTAGAATTTGAAGATGTTTATGTGTGTTCTGGAATCAGATCTGACTTTTGTATTAGGATTTTAATCTGTTTATTTTGGCCGTGGTGGGGTTTTATGTATTGGAGAAAGGATTTGGTAGAAGGGTAGATTGTGTGTGTGGGCTCAAGAGGGTTTTGGTATTTGGATGTTTGTCATCACCAATGTGTCTCTCCCCAAAATTGCATATCATAGCATTTGAAGAATTACATTTAAATTTTTGAGAATGTTATCATCAGTGATGAACGGATCTGGATCTAGATATCACCGCTTGATACACTGTTGTTCCATTACACTTATAGAATAACTAGAAAGTTATCTAATTGTGTACTAAGACTGATACAATGTAATTAATTTTACCAAATAGTATAACGTAATATAAAACTACAAGGTTTTCAACGTTTAATTTTATAGAAATTAATCAAAGAATCTATTACCCAAAGTTTTGCGGAATAAACACTTGGGATTGAATAGACAAGGTATGTGTTTCATTCTAACTCAAGCTTCTTGAGAGACAACTAAGACCCTACTGAGCTATCTCATGAGTAGGTTGTCTATGAGAGAAGGGGTTGTGAAAGTCTAAGCTTTAGTGCACAACCTTAACTACTTTGTCTTCATCTATCTATTAACCACAAGTTAAAAGAACGCCTATAACTAAAGTACAAGTTGACCTATGCTGGTCTGACAAAGTACAACAGTGTTTTGTCATTACCCAGACCTACTCGGAATAAGCTTAAAGTCCTTTTAGTGTCTGCCCAACACCCTTACCTTTAGAGCGTTTTAAGAAAGTTACGCTTTGGGTTAATCAGTACTTGTCCTATCCTCTCAAACTTTCCCGCTCGATCCCCTTTTTCGTCTTAGATTCATCTAAGTCTTCATCTTAGTCTTAGTCTTTTAAGTTGTTCCAGGAGACTGAGGGTTCAGTGGGCTCTTGTCAGTACCACTGAACCCATCATCCTTTCTCATGGCTTAAGTCTACACTCAGGGGTACCGCCTTCTGAGGGAGAATCCTTCGCCTGATTGCCATAACACCGAAGAGATCACTTGAAATAACTCGTTAATCAGTGAATGAATGTTCTAGTGGAAACACATTGGCTTATTTGGTCAAATCCTGTTAGATAATTGGTATTTATGACAACATTCTCCCCCTAATTGGATATAAATTATGCCTATTTAATTTGCATCAGTATGAGTAGCTAATGGCTTCTTTATATGAATATACTTAGGAGACAGTAAGGACACGATATAACAAAACATGGCACATTTATTCATTCATTACAAATTCTATAGCTAAAAATATACTTAAGGTTCCTGACGGAGACATTAGTTCAAGTTTTGCCTTCTTCGACACTAACACTTCTTTCTCAGGTCGTTCCTTCATCAACTGATCCATCAGCTTGACAAACTCCTCATTATTAAAGCCCCAAATATTAAGTGCCATCAGTTTGTAGGCTAGGAGTGTTGTCGTTTCCACTTTGTCAATGTCAGAAACTCTCTGAAAGGCTTCCTGACCAAATTCATCCACAAAGAAGATGCCGTACTCAGGTTCTTTGATGACTAGGTTAGGACAGAACTTTACTCCCTGAGGAGGAACTCTGTTGCAGTGAAGTGCTGCTATGTATTGTTCAGGCTCCATAGCTACAGCTTTCCTTTTCTTCCCAACCTTCTAAGTGAATTCAGGGATAGTTAGTCCCTGAGAAGCAAGTGCCTCATCATGGTCAATGCCCAGACTCTTTGCCACTTTTGCGAGTTCCTCATACTTGGCACTCAGTGACTTGATGATGATTGGGGCATTCTTGCTTGTGGTTTTCTTCCTTAGGATGGGCATCATCATATCCCATTCTCTTAACCCATATTCTGAAAATTTGACTGTTGGAAGATGTTCAGACTTTCTTAGACCTCTATGGATTGTTAAGCTCAGAGGTCTGGTGGGGTGAATGGTGATGTCAGTGATTTTGCCTTCACCTTTGGTTTTGGTCATGTGCCATACATACCTCTCATATGCCCTTTGCCTCTTTTCTTGCTTCAGTTTGGCTTCCATGTTGTGTTTCTGAAGAAGTTGGGCTTGAAGCCTGATGAATTCATCTCCCTGAATCTCTATCTCAGACTCCTTTATTTCTTCCTTGGCAACCTCATAGATGGTAGATGTGGTGAGGTCATGGGCTTTCCTGCAATCTTCCTGATCTAAGATCTGAGCAAGTTCCTCCTGAGTCCCATAGACTCTTCTACCATCTTCTAAGTCAACAAAAGACGGCGCTTCAGGATCTGGCTATCTTATGTTTGAAGCCTTGACTAAGTGTGGTTCAGGAGAAGAGGTTTCAGTCATAATATCCTTCCTGTTGTCAGTGAGAGGAGGTTGACTGGTGGATGCATCAGGGTTTGGAACAGTTACCAAGGCAGAGGAAGGATCAGGGATTTCATCATTGTTCTCCCCCTCAGCAGGGGTAGAAACTTCAGTGGAAAGACCTGCTGACTGAGGAGGTGGTGGCACATGAGAGACCTGAAGAAGTGATAAGATAGTTGAGACCATGGACTTTGTCTCAGAATTATCATTCTTCACGGCACTGAGTTCGGTAGCCATGACTTGTTGGGTGGTGGAGAGTTCAGTGACACGGTTGGTGTAGTGGTTGATCAGCTCATTATGTGTTTCTGAGAGCTGAGCAATGGCTGAGGAAAGCTTGTTAAGGTGCGCCTTGGATTCCATAGCAGCTTGAAGAATGGAATCCTGGTTTTCCCTGAGACCTTTGAGATCTACCCCCTGAAAGAGCTGAAGAAGCTCAGTCAGGTTGGTGGAGGCAGTCGTCTGAGTGGCCATATGGTCTTTCATTGATTGAAGCAGTTTGGGATCATCAGTAAGTTGATCTTGGACTGATTCAACAGCCTTGAGGAGGTTTGCAAGGTCCTGATGGTGACCAGTGGCTGTTTCATCAAAGGTTTTGGTCAGTTCCCCAAGTTGTTTGTCAGCCAGCCTAGAAGCCTGAAGAATCTTGTCCTGAGATTCTTCCACAGAGACCCTGAAGTCAGCATAGGAGGCTGCCGCTTTAGTATGCTGATCCGTTAGTTCATCAGTAAGAGCATTGTAAAGACCTTCGTTGGCATGGCGAAGGAATTTAGCCATACTTCTTTCAGAAGGCGGATGAACATTATCATACTTGGTTAACCACTCAGGGGTGGCTGAGGCACCTAATGAAGATGATGATGAAGATGATAGTGAACTGGGTTGTTGATCCTCAGGATGAGGAGAAGAGAGTTGTTGCTCAGACTGCGGAGGAAAGTTAATTGGACCCTCCATTTCCTCCTCAACATCAGGAAGTGGTTCATCCTCACCAAAATCAAAATCCGTCTCCTCCTCTGACTCATCAGCCAACAAATTTTCATAGTCAGCCAGAGAAGGAGCCTTCAGGGAATCCAGCTCCCCCTCAAAAGAGGGCTCACTTTTGTTGTGGCCAGGTCCTGATCCTTTAGCCATAATAACTGGTGGGGTTTTACCAGCCTGACTAGCCATAATAACTGGGGGGTTTGCCCAGCCTGACTGTTAGGATCAGTTCCCAAGTGACTTGGACCGCTTGAGGGGGTGATGGGTTCCGTATCAGTGGGTGGTTTGTTTCCCCCTGAGTCTTTGTCCCCCTGAGCACCTTCATCTACTGACGGGTGTTTTCCAGTAGAATCACTAGTTACTATTGGTGATTGTTGATGGCCTCCCTTCCCATCAGGATTGTGCTGTCCTTTTGGGGATTTAGAGGCCTGAACTCCCTGAGACTCTAAGTGTGATTGCTTAGAGACATTAATGGGATGTGAATGGGTATGGGTCCCCGTCTCAGTGGAGTAGTACTGCTCCACCGAGGATATAGAACCCTGAACTCGCTCATGCTCTGATTGTGATTTATCAGTGCCTTCATTGGGATGTGAGTGGGTGGATGCTCCTGACCCACCTGACTTGTTTTTGTCAGTAGGGACATTCGGAAAGGGTGTGCCCGAGGATACTGAGGATGATTGCCCAGTACCCTCCGTTGGCGGTTGTTTTGTGGCCAATGTGGTCTCTTTTATGGGAGTCTTAGAGGTCAAGGTCACAACAACTTTCTTGGTGCCTGAGGCAACAGTCTCAGTGACGAGTGGTTTAGGTCTAACCACCTTACTGGACTGTCCCCCTTTCCCTTTGGTCTTCTTCACCTTCTTGGTTGGTGAAGGAACTGGTGAGCATACATTTTCACCCTGAATCACCATTAACATGTAGGTGGTCAGGGCGACTGGTTGTACCTCTGTAATGTCACTACTAAAGTTAGTCTTATGAAGAACGTCAGGTTTTGAGCCTTCGTCGTCAGACCTTAAGTAGTCAGAACCAAGGAGGTCCTGAAGCACACAGGAAATGAACCTAGGATAAGACATGTGTCTTTGCCTATGTTTCCCTGAGAGCTTTGACACGAGGTCACGGAAGATTATTCCTCCGATATCAATTTTTCTACCCTCCAAGAGACTGAACATCATCAATTGTTGTGATGAGTTCAATTGCTGAGTGGAGGATTTGTTTCCTCCGAGTACCTGAATGACGAATGTCATCATAAGTCTCCAGACAGGGTGAAACCATGTCTTCACTATTGGCTGCTGTTATCAAAGAAGAGGATAGGATCCAGGCTGAATTACTCAGTAAGCCTGTTATTGCTGAAGTAGCCAAGGAAGTAATTAGAGAGACTAATCAGAACATCAGGGGGGAACAGCTCCTTAAACTTCAGGCTGACCTAATCAAAGAACACAACCTGAAGTTCAAGCTGAACAGTGAAAGAAAAAAGAGGAACCATGAAAGGTATGTCTGGACCATGACCAAGACCAAGGGTGAAGGTCCCATCACTGACATGATCATTCATGCAAACGCTGGTCCGCTTTCTATAACTGTTCAAATAGGACCAAGAGTGAATGAGAAGAATGCTCCCTTCAAATTCTCAGCATATGGGATCAAAGAATGGGACATGATGGGACCCATCCTGAAGAAGAAGAAGAATAGGTGCGTCCCTGACCTTTTGGCAGCCCTGACAAAAAAATATGAGGAACTAGAGAGGGTAGGTAAGAGCCTTGGAATTGATCATCAGAAGGCACTTACATCTCAGGGCCTAACAATCCCTGAACCAACTCAGAGCATAGGGAGGAAAAGGAAAAAAATAAGACAGGAACCTGAATAATTTAATGATGCACTTCACTGCAACAGAGTTCCCCCTGAAGGTGTCAAGTTCATTCCTAACAAGGTGATCAAGCACCCTGAGTTTGGAATCTTCTTCATAGATGAGTTTGGTCAACAAGCCTTTCAGAGAATCAGTGACATTCACTTGGTGGAAACCATAACACTACTGGCCTACAAACTAATGGCACTCTATGTGAAGTGTCCTGAGAATGAAGAATTCATTAAACTAATGGAGAAGATGATGAGTGAGAGACCTGAAAAGCAGGTGTTGTTGTCCCAGAAAGCTAAACGTGAGCTCATGGGAATTAAGGAAGTCTGAGTACTGAACCCTGAGCATTTTGTATTAGATGATAGGACTGGTGTAATTTTGATGAATAAGATGATGGCCCATGTTTTTTAAATCAGTGTTCTTTAATTTCTTTATAGTATCTTCAGTGTAAGAAGAAGCCCAATTGCTCACTTACACTGATCAAACACTTAGGCTATATTTATATCCAAATAGGGGGAGACTATTGGGTTCATTCAGTAGCCAAGCAATCTAACCTAAGTGTTAGAAGACCTTCAACAACATTCAGGTCACTGAGTGAACAATTGCTTAGTGAGTCACCTTCAGGATGCTTAGGACGAGTCTATTAAGAAAAGTCTCTCCATTCAGTGAGGCGGAACTCAGTGAGTGGCACCCAAGCCAAAGAATAAGGTGATGGGTTCAGTGAGTGATGACAATAGCTCACTGAACCCACTAGTACAAAAACGACCTATGGTCACACATGGTCGATTTGGAACAGCCACACATTCAAATATTTGTGTGGCTGAAGGTATGTAAATTGAAAGCATTTACGAATTAGTCACACATGAGCATTTCGAATGTGTGACCATAAGAACTCTATTGCCACACAATCGACCCTTATGTGACTAAACGTAACTGGTGATTTTGTTCCAGATCATTTAGTCACATATGCATTTGGAACGTGTGACAAATACAAGTAACCTTGATGCCATATATGGTCACACTAAACTTATAGTCACATTTGCTTCTAATAGTATGACCAAATGCCATATACGGTCACACAAAACAGTTTGTCACACATTATTTAAGTGTAGCCAAAATCCAGTACATATAGTCACACTAAACAGTTTGTCACACATTATTTAAGTGTAGCCAAAACATGATTTGTGTGACTAAATGTTAACAAAGGCCACACAAAAACCAAATTAATGTGGCAAGTGGATGATCAATAGTCACACAAAATACACATTCCTTCACTTTAAATAGCATATGGTCACACTTATAAACACTTTTGGTCACTTGATGGTTAGTTGTATGTGACTAAATACACTCCCAAAAACATGCTTTGTGTGACTAAATGTTAGTAAAGGCCACACAAAAACCAAATTCATGTGGCAAGTGGATGATCAATAGTCACACAAAATACACATTCCTTCACTTTAAATAGCATATGGTCACACTTATTAACACTTTTGGTCACTTGATGGTTACTTGTATGTGACTAAATACAATCCCAAAAACATGTTTTGTGTGACTAAATGTTACCAAAGGCCACACAAAAACCAAATTCATGTGGCAAGTGGATGATCAATAGTCACACAAACTACACATTCCTTCATTTTAAACAGCATATGGTCACACTTATTAACACTTTTGGTCACTTGATGGTTAGTTGTATGTGACTAAATACACTCCAAAAAACATGCTTTGTGTGACTAAATGTTACCAAAGGCCACACAAAAACCAAATTCATGTGGCAAGTAGATGATCAATAGTCACACAAACTACACATTCCTTCACTTTAAACAGCATATGGTCACACTTATTAACACTTTTGGTCACTTGATGGTTAGTTGTATGTGACTAAATACACTCCTAAAAACATGCTTTGTGTGACTAAATGTTACAAAAGGCCACACAAAAACCAAATTCATGTGGCAAGTGGATGATCAATAGTCACACAAACTACACATTCCTTCACTTTAAACAGCATATGGTCACACTTAATAACACTTTTGGTCACTTGATGGTTAGTTGTATGTGACTAAATACACTCCTAAAAACATGCTTTGTGTGACTAAATGTTACAAAAGGCCACACAAAAACCAAATTCATGTGGCAAGTGGATGATCAATAGTCACACAAACTACACATTCCTTCACTTTAAACAGCATATGGTCACACTTATTAACACTTTTGGTCACTTGATGGTTAGTTGTATGTGACTAAATACACTCCCAAAAACATGCTTTGTGTGACTAAATGTTACCAAATGCCACACAAAAAACAAATTCATGTGGCAAGTGGATGATCAATAGTCACACAAACTACACATTCCTTCACTTTAAACAGCATATGGTCACACTTATTAACACTTTTGGTCACCAAATTCATGTGGAATTTGGATGATCAATAGTCACACAAAATACACATTCTTTCACTTTAAACAGCATATGGTCACACTTATTAACACTTTTGGCCACTTTAGGGTTAGTTTTATGTGACTAAATACACTCCCAAAAACATGCTTTGTGTGACTAAATGTTACCAAAGGCCACAGAAAAACCAAATTCATGTGGCAATTGGATGATCAATAGTCACACAAAATACACATTCCTTCACTTTAAACAGCATATGGTCACACTTATTAACACTTTTGGTCACTTGATGGTTAGTTGTATGTGACTAAATTCCCTGCCAAAAACATGCTTTGTGTGACTAAATGTTACCAAAGGCCACACAAAAACCAAATTCATGTGGCAAGTGGATGATCAATAGTCACACAAAATACACATTCCTTCACTTTAAACAGCATATGGTCACACTTATTAACACTTTTGGTCACTTGATGGTTAGTTGTATGTGACTAAATACACTCCCAAAAACATGCTTTGTGTGACTAAATGTTAGTAAAGGCCACACAAAAACCAAATTCATGTGGCAAGTGGATGATCAATAGTCACACAAAATACACATTCATTAACTTTAAAAATCATATGGTCACACTTATTAACACTTTTGGTCACTTTATGGCTAGTTATATGAGAGTAAATACACTCCCAAAACCATGGTTTGTGTGACTAAATGTTACCTAAGGCCACACAAAAACCTAATTCATGTGGCAATTGGATGATCAATAGTCATAAAAAATACACATTCCTTGACTTTAAACAACATATATGGTCACAGTTACTAACAATTTTGGTCACTTTATGGTTAGTTGTGTGTGACTAAATACCCAAAAGAAACATGCTTTAATTTGTGTGACTAAATGTTACAAAACGCCACACAAATATCAATTTCAAGTTGCAATTGGATGAACAATAGTCACACAAAATACGCATAAATAACAGCTCAAACATTTTTTGTTTGCTTAATTAAGGTAAATTTATTAAGAAAGTGAGCCATAAAGGCAATGTTACATGAAACAACAACCAAACAAAACTATACAGCCATAACATAACACAAACACCTAAATACATTGGACAATTCCCAAGCTCTTATTACATAACATGGTTCACTTGGATTTTCGTATAACAACACCTCCATAGTCGGTTCGATAGTAGTTAGTTCGTGATTCGTTACCCAAGTCACGTCGATCCACACATGGCAATATGTTATCATTGTGCTGGTGAATGACGGTACTAAATTCCTCATCGACTTCATCATACTTATCTTTGTAATTCTTGGGAGGTGTCTTAAACACAATAGACAATTTTTTATCTAACTGGTCTTGCACATAAAACACTTGTCGTGCTTGGGAGGCTAATATGAACGGATCAAGCTTGTGGCCTAAATTATTTAGGTCAACCAATGTATACCCAAGAATAGTATCGCGTTTCACACCACCTTTGTGATTATCCCAATCACATTTGAAAAGAGGAATTTGCCTGTAACGGTAATCTAGCTCCCATATCTCTTGCAAAACCCCATAATAAAACGCTTGCCTTGTGGTTGCAACTTCTTTAGATATGTGCATATCTAATGCCTCAACACTAACCCCACTGTTCTGGTAAACTTTGCCTTCATGACATTTCGTACGAAAGGTATACCCATTGATGATATATGCATCGTATTTCACTACGCTGGCGCGTGGTCCATATGATATCCACCTTACAGTTTCTGATACACTTTCTTTGTCGATGTTCAACTCTCTCTCAACCTGAATTTCATTACAAGTTGGAAGGATTTAGTATGGCATCCTAATTGCATTCCCAAACACACATTCATTCTATGTCTGGCAGTGAAAACTAAACTATGTATGGCAGTGAAAAAAAAAGTCAATTATAAATAGCATAAGATTAATTACCTCTTTGCGTAACCACTTAGCAAAAGATTTACTGTGTTCATTCTCCAGAAATGCAATTCGTTTACCCGGGTTTTGTGTTTTCAAAACTTGCTTGTGTCGCCTGAAACAATGTGTTTGATTATTATATTTGATAGATCATTTTAAGTAAGGAAATAGACATGTGTTATTAAAACTTACTCGATATACGGTATAATTTCATCTGTATTCTGTATTATATACAAATGTGCTTTCTGAAAGAGTTCCGCAGAAACTTCACTTGATTTGCCGGCCGACAATGGCTTTCTGTCCTCATTTTCATCAGTTTCATGTTTATCATGTGGGAGACCAATAGTTTCCATGGATTTATGATATTCGCTAAAAAACTCTATTGTTTCTTCCGCAATAGTCTCCTCAGCAATGCATCCTTCTGGTCTATTCCTGTTTTGCACATGTCCTTTAATAACCTTCATACATCTTTCGAATGGATACATCCACCGAAAGCATATGGGACCACATAATTTGACCTCCCTAGTAAGGTGCACAGTCAAGTGTATCATAATATCAAAAAAAGATGGAGGAAAGAACTTCTCGAGTAGGCAGAGTGTCACTACCAGTTCTGCTTGCATATTATCTAGTTGTTGCGATATTATTTCTTTGCTGCATATCGATTTAAAGAAAAAGCAAAACCTGATAATAGCATATCGTGTGGGTGGGTGCATGATTGAACGTATTGCAACGGGCAGAAACTCTTGCATTAACATGTGATAGTCATGCGATTTTAGGCCAATGAGCTTCCTATCCTTTAGGCTGACCAAACTAGAGAAATTTGAACAATAGCCTTGAGGTACCCTGATGTTGTGCAACGTATCACAAAAAATGTCTTTTTCAGCATTACTTAATGTGTAACCTGCTGGAGGTAGTGTTGTACCGTCTTGTTCTTGCCTACCAACAACTCTTGTTTTACCCCCAACTCAGCCAGATCCAATCGAGCATTCAGTCCATCTTTCGTCTTTCCTGGAACATGTAGCAAAGTTCTGACGAGTCTCTCAGCAACATTCTTTTCCACATGCATAAAATCAATACAATGTGGAACAGAATTATGCCTCCAATACCTAAGTTTTCGGTACCAAATGTTTAATTTCTTCCAATACGCACCGTTTTGTCCGTTTACTTGGCTTGAACAACCCTCTTCGTCTGTTGTGTTTCTTTTCTACTTTTTAATCTTCCCACCTCTGCCTCCCGTATGTTCTTGGTTTTCTGATGCATTATTGTTTGTTCGTTTTCCTTTTCCCCATTTATTTTCAATATGTTGTACCTCGTTGTATATTTGTTCCCCGGTCATTGGAGTTGGAGCCGGGAGAAAATCTGGTTGTCCATTAAATGCCTTCCTTTGCCTTCTGAATGGATGGTCATATGGTAGATATCGTCTGTGTCCAACATAACTTTGCTTAGACGAGGCAGAAAGTCTAACACAGTTTGTATCTTTCCCGCAAACCACACAACCTTTGAATCCACTGTACAGGCATCCACATAGTGTACCAAGTGCAGGGTAATCATTTATTGTCCATAACACAACGGCACGTAGCTTAAAGTAATCTTTTGTGGATGCATCATATGTATGAACCCCTTTTTCGAATAAGGTATGCAGATCATCTACCAACGGTTCTAAAAACACATCGATATCATTTCCCGGGTATCCCGATATTAATACCGAAAGATTGATAAACTTTCTTTTCATACACAACCATGGAGGAAGGTTGTATATGACAGTTAAAACTGGCCATACACTGTGATGCCTATTTCCCGTGTGTACGTCAACCCCATCAGCCGATATTCCCAGCCGTATATTTCTTGGATCTTCAGCAATTTCCGGGAAATTTTCATCTATGGTACGCCATGCCTGTGAATCTGCGGGGTGACGTAACACACCGTCGGTTATCCTCCGTGTGGCGTGCCATCTTAAATCTTCTGAAATTCTTTCTATCTTAAATAGTCGTTGCAGTCTTGGTATAATTGGAAAGTACCACATTACCGTTGCTGGAATGTTTTCGTACACTTTATGTGTCTTCTTATCCACCTTCCATCTTGATGTCCCACAAGTTTGACACACAGTCAAATCCTTGTCATCTTTCCAGTAAAGAAGGCAGTTGTTGATACATACATGTATCTTTTTGTATCCTGAACCCATCAACTTCACAACTTTTTTGGCTTGATATGTTTTTTCCACCATTTCGTTACCAGCAGGTAGCATCTTTTTTAATAATCCTAGTAATTCAGTAAAGAACTTATTAGAACATCCGTACTTACCCTTTAAGTTGAGTAGTTTAACTATTGCGGACATCTTTGTGAAGTCGGGACATCCTTCGTAAAGAGGCTTCTCTGCATCTAATAATAGTTCTTGAAACTTGACAAGGTCATCCTCTGATTCAAAATTATCTTTTGTAGCATTAACCATATCTACCGTTGCTGGGCCATCTGTTGGAATATATGAAGCAAAATCCGTGTCGTCAACAAATTCTGTTGTAGCGTCAACAGGTTTTGGGGAACTTTTTGATGGCTCATCCTTCTCTCCATGTTTGGTCCACTTTATGTAGGTTAGATCAATCCCTTTCGTGAATAAATGCCACTGCACTGCCTCCACTGTTTGGTTTATGTGGTTACAATAGTTTGTACACGGACATGGCATTTTAAGATGAAGTTTATTAACTCGTGGGTCGATGTTCCCCATCTTACGCAAGTTGTCTACTGCATAATTAATAAACGCCTGTACTCCATCAATATAAGATTTGGTGGTCCTTTTAGTTACCATCCAAGTCTTGTCCATGTTTATAAATGTGGTCCCTGCAGGCAAGTTTAAAAGACAGCCCAAGTTATTGATGAGTATAGAAGACAAAATGAAACTCCAATTGATGAGCATAAAAAATAAAAAGACAGTCCAAGTAATGAACATATATAAAAGATGGAATGTGGTATTGAATTATGCTAATAATTCAATGAAGTCTAATGAAACAGTTCCTAAAGGGGTGTTTGGGTCAAGGAGGGATAACCAATTAAGAAGCTAAATTCTTGTTCCATGTTCATGTAGTAAAAGGGTTTACAGGGTTACTTATATTGTAAAACCAATTAACTATCTACATTTACCAAGAAAGTGACATAATTTACAAGAGGTTATCGTCTCAAAACAAATGTTGAATTACCTAATATGGTTATAACTGTAGGGGTACGTATATATTTTGTTAGAACAATTAATACAAAACAAACATAACAATACTAACCAGTGGTGACGGGTGTGGTGGGTCTATGACAGGAGAGTTGTGGTGGTGACGGGATTTGTGGTGATATGAGAGGTATTCTTGGCTGTGATAGGAGGAGTTTTGAAATTTTGTTGATTAGTTTAGAATGGGATTGATGAAAACTTTGGGGGAATACATTCAAATTTTTACAAAATTTACAAAAAATTTCACGAAACTGAACGTTTTCCCAGCATTTTAGAATCCCGTAAGTAGGGCTGTAACGAAACTGAACGTTTAGTGAACATTTAATAAACCATTTGGTAAAAGCTCGTTATTGTTCGTTTATTTAGTAATTAAGTTAACGAACATGAACAATATTTTTATGTTTGCGAACGTCCGATTTTCATTTAAATAATATAAATTTTTTTTATTTATTATTTAAAAAAAAATTAAAAGAAATTTCATTTACTACCACTTTGAACCAAAAAAATTATGCGTGCATCTCCCATTTATATCTCACGTAAACTTTAATTCCGGCCATTTGGTTTCACAACAAAATTAAAACACCACCTAACACACACAGGCAACCAAAACGTCATCTCCAACTTGTCTGCACTACAACAGGTTAGGGTTTCATCTTTTTGATCAACATCAAAGTAAACTTTTTTATTTCCCTTTTTTATGAACTTGTTTGAAGTGATTTATGCCGAACTTGTTCATAATGTGTTGATCACTTTACCTTATATGTATTGCTCTGATTAACTAATGTGTTCATGTTACTGTAGTTTAAACTCATTTGTGTGAAATGGTTATAAACATTATTTTAGTCATAAGAAGTTGCATGTAGGTTTCCCTCTCAAACACAGTTGATAGCCTAGAAATTAGAATCTACGAATATGATACTTGCAATGTCAAGTCTAGTAACTTTGTTGATTAGTAATGAGATACCTTATTAGGGATTGTTGATTATTTAGGGGAAAATGTTATATATTGAATGGATTGAAGTTGTGGTATAAAATTGGTTTCGGTCGGGTTCAGTTTGTATTAGCCTGTAGGAATGAGTTGGTTTCGGTCGGGTTCGGTTTGTATATATAGAATTACTTTAAAGGGAGAATGTTAAAGTATTTGTGTGTTGATCCATTTGGGTTCCATTAGAAAATTTTCATTAGCAAGTAAGGATGCAAATTTATAGGTTGCCAATTAACAAAAAATTAGACCCCCGCATACTTTTTCGTTTATGATACATAAAGATTTTATGTGTGTTTGAATTTTATAGTATAAACAATGTATTACCTTAACATGTGCCCTGTTTTTGTGTAGAAATATGGCCGTTGAATTTGTGATAAGTTTAAACCAAAACACGTTTCCGGAGTCTCAGGTAATCTCACACATACGCCTTAATTACATTTTATACCATAAATGTTTGTATAATGAATGTCAAATATATTATTGAAATGCTTTCAGGAACTACCACATGTCTACGCCGAATCATGTTACCATGGAAGGCGGGAGATTTACATCACAAGCGCTCAGCGGGTTCGTTTCAGAGTACAAATAGAGACTGAAACTAACCGCCCCATTGTGCTGACAGGAGAGAGATGGAGAACGTTTGCTTTGGAAAACCTGAGTCGGGCTGTTAGGATGTTGCATTTCATTGAGGAAGGTGATGACTGCTTCTTTGTTACCGGATACACTCAAGACGGAGCTGAATTTGGTGGCTACCACATGAATGCCGGTCGGGTTTCAAGGTTCCAGTCTTGTGTTTTTTCCTTCTATGATCAGATCCCGTATTAGAGCTTCATAATTTACTAATCTTATGTCAAACATGTGATTTCATAAGTCAATGAATATTAAATTTTAATGTACTTATAAGGTTACTCTTAAAATTTATTTGCAGACACTGCCAGCTGCATTCCTTGGTGGCTTAGGTAATGCACAGCAGATTAGAATCAAAGTAGACGAGGAAAACTTTGATGTTGGTTTGAATGCTATTGAAGCGGGAGGAGCCAACGGGCAGCTGCTGTATGAGTTGGATCCCGATGATTGGAACAAGCTTGAAGAATCTGTTGGTTTAAAAGCTGGAATGATTCTCATCTTCACAAGGAAGCGCGCAACAAAGTTTTTGCTTACCGGCTTCAGTCGTGAAGGTAGTCTAACTAAAGACGCACATTTCCTTGGTGCCACCAGCTTGCTACCTGATCAGCCCGGTTTGTTATTGACCGAAAGAGGTAAAAATTTACGAAATACTTTCATACTACACGTTATATCTGTCAGTGATTTATTTATATTATAATTAAAATTCTTTATAGATGACAATCGCTTGAAGCATATTTGCCAATGGCCTTCACATCAAGACCACTTTGGAGAAGGTCATGCATTCTATAAGAGATTGTCAACAATTCGAGTGAATCAAGAACTTGTACGTATCTCAGCAATCATAGATATTCTTTACTTTTGTTTAATTAGTTGGAACAAACTATATACTTACTAGTAATTTGAACTGCAGGATATCCCGGCAGATTTCCTGTTGCAGCATCCTATCCACCCATACCGGAAGGTCCTCATGAGACATCGTGGTGTCGAATGTTTCATGAGTATGATGATGAAGCCCCACAAAGCCGATCCTGAGATGGCCGGTGGTGTGACTGTCTATGGGATGTGGAGGAAGTTTGCCGCTGATTGCTCATTCGCAACAAACAAGCTCATCAGGTTCAAGTTCATGTATTTCAATGTTGATGTCAGTGGTGGTGATCATTTGCAAGACCCTGTGTATCCCGTGTTTCATCTGTGCTAACTTCATTGGATATGTCCAGCTTCGAGCAATTTCTGCTTCATTTGAACTCAAACAATATTTATTATATTTTTTGTTAGTAAATACCCCTTAAGTATATAATTTTTTGGCAGTGATGTGTGTTGTCAACATGCATTCATTGGGGGTATTTTAATTATGATATATTACTAAATCACTACAAAAAAACAGGCTTTCAGAGACTGAAAAATCAGTCTCCGATACACCATGATCAGTTACGGATGGTCTATCAAGGACTGATTTTGCTAGTCACTAATCAGTGATAGAAGCTTAGTTACGGAAAGTGACGTTATCAACTGAAATTCAGTCCTTGTTGTATCGAACCAACGAGGACCAGAGATCAGTCACCAAAATAAAAAAGTCAGTCCTTATTTCTATGGGTTGGTATCATGTTATTTCAGTCCCCAATGCATATTATCGGCGACTGAAAAGTCAGTCGCCAATACCATGTTTGATCTGTTACTAACACATGGATTTAGGGACTGAAAATTAGTCCATAAACATTGTTTATAGTCCCTAATACATTTCGTTGTTTTGTAGATTACCGTACCAAATCAGTCTCTAATAATAGGATTTAAAAACTGATTAGTCTCCAATGAAAGGCTTTAAAGACTGATTGTTAGTCACAAAAATACTAAATTTATACCAAAAAAACACAAGGGAACATGTTAAGGACCTGTTAAGTGTTAAGAACATGTTAAGGACATGTTAATGAGAGTTCCTAATAATATTTTTAACTAATACATAACGAAACAAAAAGTCTTTAATAAATCCTTATAACTAATACATAACGAAACAAAAGTAAACAATTATAATGTCTTTCACTCTTCAGTCTTCACCCATAATCCCGTATCCTCGACTTCAATTCTTCAAATCTGAAAAGTGAAAAGCCACATATACCGTGTCGTCACATATTATTATGGAGAAACTGTAAGAACATTTGTTTATTTCCTTTTATAACAAGTTTTGAGACAGGTTAAGCACTGCATTACAACATCCTAACGTGTTTTATTCGATAATTAAGATAATCATAGTAATAGTATAGAATTTTCTTAATCATAATCAAGTTCCAATATGCATAAATGAAATCAAGTACTTGACATAAGAGAGTTAATGGGTCAACCAACTCAGCCCAGCCCTGCTCGACCAGTACTTAGAAATTGCATATTTCAACCCGAACCATTTTGACCCCTTACCCAACTCGTCCACCCCTCTATTAACAGCTGCTCGACCAGTACTTAGAAATTGCATATTTTTTTATGCTAAGAGAGAATGCATCAAGTAGTTTTAAGCTAGTTACCTTTGTATGGCTGGATCATTAGAATCCTCTGAATCTACCCCTGAATCAATCACAAATTATTCAAATTGAGTTTAGTGGTTATAAAAAACTGATTATAACTACAAGTTTATGTCTTTATAGGCAAATATAATCAGATTCATATAAAACAAGGAAACAGCTAGTCAAAAGAAAACTTATTAATGATAGATGTCATAGTACTTTTTGTCCACAAGAGTCCCTAATATGCAGTCTATCAACGGTATACAACACTTTGGGTGAGTGAGAGTGACGAACCGCGATATCAGATGTCCACACTTTGGGTGAGGTTGTCACAAAGTGAGGTTGTACGAGTCCTCACCTAATGTATCCAACTCAGCGATAGCATCAAAAGCCTGTCACGAGAAACAACAGTTTAGCATAAGACCATCATGTATGAAGAAAACATTGTTACCCACAGATGATAGAAAGGAAAAGAAAAAAAAAATCCTTGCAGTGCTCAAGTTCGCAGCTGTTTCATCAAGCTATCAAGTCACATTTTCATCAAAACTAAATTCCAACAACCCTCCCAACTTACCAACTAGGTATTGCGGAACATGATGGGCAACATACTGTAATCGATACCGAATAACTCAGTATCTGATTCTTCTCCTGTGTTCGAGTCCCCTGCATAACAAACATTCTCATTAAAAAACAGTATTTACAGTACTCAGATACAAAGAGAGATTGAGAAACTTTCAGCCCATCCATGAAAGAATGTAAGGTGCAAATTTGTAGGTGGACGTAATTTCAGACTTATTATATGTTTTAAAAAAAGTTCTATGTAAATACATAGGAAATACAAGAGAAAGTTGGAACCTTTAACTTGCTTTGAGCTTCCCTTGAGGTTTTGCCTGATCAGGTGCATCTGCATAAACTGATTGAAATATTATCAAGGATCAACTTATAAGAATAAATGAAAAGAACATCAATCATTGCATTAGCAGAAGGATCATCGAAAATCTCTAGACTGCAATCAGCGAAATAGTTAATCTGCATAAGTTTAGTGTAACGTATTAGAACATAATGATAATTTTGGATGACCAAACCAAAGGGATACACACCCAAAGTTAAATCAGAACTTTCTCTTACAAACCAAAAGGACCTTTGCGAGGTTTCCCTGTTGGTCTTCCATTACCAGATGAACCTCCTTGTCCTCGCCCACGGCGGCCCTTGCCTCGCCCTCCACCTTTCTCAGCTCTCTCGGTAGTGCGTCTGATTTTTATCATATCTGCAAGTGATATATCCAAAGATGCCATTGTATAAAAGATTTTGCAACCGTACTTTCAGATATATATATCCTGTGGACATGAGGAAACACTGTCAACAACCAAAAATCTATTTTCAATAAAGCAAAGCAGGTACTACCAAATCTTGAAACCGATTTTAATCCTAATACTTATCGGGTCTGTTCAATGTGTTTGACAATAATAAGCCTAGAGGCGTGTACATGTGGTTATTTTAACAGCTTCTGCATATGCTTATAAGCAGAAGTAGATAACCATCCTAAACAAGTTGTTTCACCTTATGGCTAAAGCTCGGAAATTAAACCACTAAGCATAAATGCATAATAACTTCCAACTAAGTAGATAAGCGTACATTTAATTGTCTCACTCAAAATACTTATTTTAACGCTTCTTCGAATATCGGCTGCTTAACCTCAAATAAAAAAACCCTCAAGAAGAGAAGTCAGTTTCCAGAATCAATTAAACCGAAAAAATAAGCTGATCCAAACACACCCTAACTAAGCAATACGAAACAAATCAATTAAGCCAGAAAAACTTGAGAAAGCAATAAGAAACACTCTTAATAAGCTATAATCAATTTAGGCTAATTTTCATATAACTAGCAGTCATTCATATGTTACTCAATTAACAAAAATTTGCATCTATTAAATAAAAGCAAATCAAATACTTAGAAAACAGATCACAAACAAAACCATCGAATGAATGAATTAATATATTTAAATTAAAAGTTTACCTGAACTACAATAATTGATTGTAGAATGATGATGACGAGAGAAAAGTGGAATAAAATTAGGGTTTGATTTTATGGATGGATGGATAAGATTTCAAATTTCGGGAAAAAAAAAGATTATACTCTGTGTGTGTATCCCAGAGAAGAAGTTTGTGGATTAGAGATGTGAGGTAGGTAATAGTTGGATAATTGCTAGGAGGGATAATTTGACTTTTGGGGAAACTTAGAGCGGGACAATAGAAAAGGGTTGTGTTAACCCAACGGGGTCTACCCCCGAGTAGCTAAAAAGATAGCTGCAAAATGTACTTTTTTGCAGTTTTTTATTGTTTTTGTCTTTAGTTGTCTTTTTTTTTTTCAAAGTCTTTTAATAAAGAAAATTAGTAATATCTATATTTATTTAATTTTTTTTTTATTTTTTGTCCAAGTCTAAGTCCAAAGTGCAGATTCACACAAAACCACAAAGTGCTTTTTTTCTTTTTTTTGTCCAAGTCTTTAAGTCCCAAATAGCATCCATCCAAAGTGCAGATTCACACAAAACCACAAAAGTGCAGATTCATACAAAACACCACAAAATGCAGATTCACACAAACACAAGAAATATTCGTCATCGCCTTATAGGCTCAGATTTTTAGTAAGGCTCGGATAATGAAGGTTGCAAAGTGATAAAAATATCACTTTGCCATGCCATTCGGTTTTTATAAAACCATTCGTCATTGCCTTGTATTTTCCAGTTTTTGTCCAAAGTGCAGATTCACACAAACACCACAAAGTGCTTTTTTTCTTTTTTTTGTCCAAGTCTTTAAGTCCCAAATAGCATCCATCCAAAGTGCAGATTCACACAAAAAAAAAAAAAGAAGCTAAAAGGTAGGTACCGTTTGGATAACAAAAAATTAAAGACTTGGACAAAGTGGAAGTGCAGATTCATACAAAACACCACAAAATGCAGATTCACAGAAACACAAGAAATATTCGTCATCGCCTTATAGGCTCAGATTTTTAGTAAGGCTCGGATAATGAAGGTTGCAAAGTGATAAAAATATCACTTTGCCATGCCATTCGGTTTTTATAAAACCATTCGTCATTGCCTTGTATTTTCCAGTTTTTGTCCAAAGTGCAGATTCACACAAACACCACAAAGTGCAAATTCACACAAAGGCTCAGATTAACACGTAATCATCATCGCCTTATAGTCTCAAGCTCAAAAGGTAACAAGGTCACATAATCATCAACAGTAAGATTCTCACAAGGTAACAAGGTCACAATCTCAAAAGTGCAGATTGCACAAAAGAAGATTGGACACAAAGCTTAACATAATCAACAGTAAGATTCTCCGCAGGTAACATGGTCTGCAAAAGTGCCAATTGCACACAAGAAGATTGGACACAAAGTTCAACAGTTAGATTCTCACAAAGTCACAAGCTCAATAGTGAGATTATCACAAAGGCAGCTTTGCCCAATTATATAAGGGTCACGGTCCCCATTAACTTTCAATCACAAACAAAGCAAAACTTCAAAGAAGCAGATTTCACAACAAAGCAGACCACAAAGAAGCCAAGTGAACATAAAGAAGCCAAGTGAAACACAAGCCGCAAGTAACACAAGCCGCAAGTAACAACAAAGCATACCACAAAGAAGCCAACTGGTTAACATAAAGTAGCCAAGTGAAACACAAGCAGCAAGTAACACAAGCCGCAAGTAACAACAAAGCATACCACAAAGAAGTCAACTGGTTAACATAAAGTAGCCAAGTGAAACACAATCCGCAATGTCTCAATCACAATTTTACACACAAGAGGTAATCTCCATTTTACACATTAAAAAGGCATCGAGATTACAATAGGCTCAGATTATAATAGTTTCGCATAAGCAAGATTTATCATATATGGCTGCAACTTCGAAGGTTGCAAAATTAAGATTTTTTTTTGCCGTCCATTCGGAAATGCCAAGCCAAAATCATTTTTTTTTTAAATCATCATCGCCGTATCTCAAAAAAAAACCAAGTTTTAGAGAGGGTTGGACTAACAATAATAGGTACCGTTCGGATAACCCCTCCCAAATAATGTGTTAACCGGACGGGTCTAGATAACACAAGCCTTATTATAACACGCCTTAGTAAGCACATAAGCACGTAAGCACCTATAATAACAACGACAACAACATCGATCATAAAAATATAGCCATCACCACTGAGTTGACTCACTGAGTCGACTCGGTAACATACAAACAAACACTCGTTTCACAAATCTAACATCACCAAAAAACCATCACCAACGATCCAACACTATCCACCATCACAGATGGTTAAAAAAAACCATCTATATGGTTTTTATCATAAACCATATTCAAACCACCACCAAAAACCATCACAGATCTACTTTTTTTTGTAGATCTAGATAGTTTAGTGAGCGAGAGAGAAAGAAATCCGAGCCATCACCAACGATCCAACACTATCCACCATCACAGATGGTTAAAAAAAAACCATCTATATGGTTTTTATCATAAACCATATTCAAACCACCACCAAAAACCATCACAGATCTAGTTTTTTTTGTAGATCTAGATCGTTTAGTGAGCGAGAGAGAAAGAAGTTGTGTGTGAGAGAGAGAGAAGTATCGACACAAATGGCAGAGAAAAGAGAAAGTGGTGTGAGAGAGAGAGAGAGAGAAGTACTAACACATGGGGGGGCGGGTAGTATTGTAATAAAACCATGGGCTGGTATCCCGGTTTTCCATTAAGTTATTAAGTTGTGAAAAAAAAAAAAAAAAAAAAAAAAAAAAAAAAAAAAAAACAAGTTATTTGTAAAAAAAAAAAAAGGTGTAAAAAAAGTTGTTAAAAAAAAGTATAAATTGTAAAAAAAAAAAAAAAAAAAAAAAAAAAAAAAAAAAAAAAAAAAGTTGAGTTTGTAAAAAAAAAAAAAAAAAAAAAAAAAAGTTGTTAAAAAAAAGTATAAATTGTAAAAAGTTGTGAAATAAGTTATAAAGTTGTGAAAAAAAAAATTGTATTTTCAGGAGTTCGGTTCTGACGAGCAAGTAACGGAATGGGTTCAAAATATAGCTCGGAGGCTCGGTTTTGTCATTGTTAAAGACAGAACCAAAGCAGACAAGGGTTATTTGTACGAAATCAATTATAGGTGTTCAAAGGGTGGGAACTATAAACCTGAAGGTGCCGGAAAACGGAAAACCAGTACCTTTAAAACAAATTGTCCATTCAGATTGGTGGCGAAATATAAATATACAAAAAAGTATTGGATTCTGAGGGTGAAGGATGATACACATAATCATGATTTGCTAGAGTCGTTGCACGGTGTGCCATATGCAATGCGATTAAAGGGTGATGAGTTCGGTTTGGTCAAAGAATTGACAGATTATAGCGTGAAACCACGTAATATACTTTCGACAATACAGGGTCGTAATCCGGATAACGTGTCTAGCGTTAGAACTATATATAACGCACGAAATAAGATCCGGAGAGCCAGAGAAGGTGGTAGAACTCCAATTCAAGTCCTTTACGAGCATTTGATGGAATCAGGGTATACATGGTACCCGAGGGTAAATGAGCATACCAGCGAGCTTGAGGAGATATTTTTTGTGCACCCCACGTCGTATGCTCTATGGTGTACATTCCTTGAAATCATGATGATGGACTCCACGTACAATACCGCGATGTTTAAATTGCCGTTGTTGGAAATTGTTGGAGTAACTTCAACAAATAAAACATTTTCAATGGCGTATAGCTTTTTAAACATTGAACAAGGGCATAATTTTCGATGGGTATTGCAACGTGTGAAGGATGTCATAGACGAAACATATTACCCACGTGTTATCGTCACTGACAGAGATTTAGCGTTGGTTGGGGCATGCGGAGCAGAATTTCCTAACGCTCACCACTTACTCTGTCGATGGCATATAGAACAAAATCTGATTAAGTATTGCAGAAATAGATGCAGTGACTCAGTTGAGTATGAGTCCATTAAACGCAGATGGGATTTGATGGTAAAAGCTCCGACATTCGAAATGTACAATCAACATTATCAACGCCTACAACAGCGATTGGTCAACCATGCTGGTACTTAATTATTAATTCATTGGTTTTTATTATTTTAATAAAAAAGCACCCGAATGACCTTCTATTAATTCATTGTTTTTTTTCAGATATCGCTGAGTATTTGTATAACAACTGGCTGCGACAATACTCACACATGTTTGTCTCGTATATTACCGACCAATATCGCTCCTACGGCCAGACAACAACGTGCAGAGTTGAGGCTCACCACGCGTTGTTGAAATTATATTTGGACGGCACACAGTCCAAATTAGACAGGTTGTTGAGGTCGGTCGATAAGATTCTCATTTCGCAAGAAAATGCGATAAAAGAGAGTTTTAATAGAAGCATGAACGAGAAACTAAATAAATGTGATGTATCACTATTTGAAGAATTGTTTTATAAAGTTTCGAAACATGCTTTCGAACTCATGTACAAAGAACTCCACCGGAAGATCACCGCAGACCAATGTAGCCATAAGTTGCAGTCAGTATATGGACTACCGTGCTTTCACATCATGCAATACTACGTAATTCATAGTAAGTATATTAAATTTATAACTATCAAGTTGTTTTCCTCATTAATATCAGTAATTTATATAAGTCACTTTTAATGAATTCAGGACAGCCCATTCCACTGGCAATAATTCCTATTTTTTGGAGAACCCTATCTGTTCCGTGGCCTGTTATCAATAGGCCACCGCCTGAAGATGGCTCTTCCAGTTCCTCTGATGATGATGATGTTGATCCTTCGTTGAAAAATAACTTTCGACAATTCACCAATATTTTTAGCAAAGCATCGGAATTTGTCCAGAAAAATATGTTAAGGAAGTTTAAAGAGATATACGAGCCTGAATCTGTTGACACACGTGAACCTGTTGTCCAGAAAAATACCCGTGGACGTCCGAGCGCAAAGGACAAAAAGGGCAAGGCTACTCAAGTCCCGGACTTGAATGAAGTCCCGGACTTGAATGAAGTCCCGGACTTTAATGAAGTACCAATCGTAGATCACCGAAGAAGTACAAATTCAAGATCTACAAAAGTCCCGAACTTGCGGAAAGAACCTCCAAGACATAGTTCTTACACGGGTCCTAGTGGTCAACAAAGAATAAGACACAGGTTCTACGTTGAAGATACATATAGCGAATATTTTATGGGGCAGATTCCAGTGATTTTCCATCCATACATAATAAGTATATATAATGTGGTAGGTGATGGAAATTGTGGGTTTCGGTGCATTGCCCATGGTATTTGTGAAGAGCAAGATAGGTGGCGCCAAGTTAGACAAATGTTATTGCGAGAGTTGGACCTACATAGGGAGCTTTACATGATGTTGTTTACGCAATATGGCTTTAACAATATTTGGTATTCAGTAAACTGGTTCAAAAATGGAGATGCACCGATAGATCGCTATATGGAGATGCCAGACACGGGGTTGGTTATTGCAACACTAATTAACCGACCAGTTGTACTTATATCCTTGCGGGGTTGGAATACGTGTTTTCCGCTTGTTCACGGTCCAAACTTCTCACAAAGAACTGACCCCCTTGTGATAGCCCGTGTGGGGGCAGACCGATGTGGTCACTACATTTATCTTATGCTAGACAGCAATACTCCACTTCCGCATCTCCACCCACAATGGAGGAGGCACAGATCCCAAGAAGCATCCCAATGGGAAACATTATATCACGATCGACTAAATTTATTGTAAATAATTATACAGACAAAACATTGTAAATGATTATTGATTTATGTTGTAAATAATTATACCGACAAAACATTGTAAATAATTATTGATTTATGTTGTAAATAATTATACCGACAAAACATTGTAAATAATTATTGATTTATGTTGTAAATAATTATACCGACAAAACATTGTGAATGATTACTGACTTATGTTGTAAATAACTGTTTTTATTATATCGTAAATGATTGAAAATTTATTTAAATTAATAATAACATTATTGATTGATGTTGTAAATTATTATGCAAATTCTTTGGCCAGGTGGAACGAAGAAATCCTTTCTGGTGTCGATGTGATAGAGGATTCATTAAAGAACGGAAATCCACGAAAGAAGGTAGCCGTGGACGACTGTATTATGCATGTCCTCTTTCAGTGGTAAATAATCATACGTTTTGCTCACTTATGTAAATGATTTGTCTGTTAAAAATACATTTCTTATAATTTTCTTAACATGTAACAGCCAGGTACAAAAGACTATGGTTGTGGATACTTCATGTGGAAAGATGATTTTGAAAACCAGTACTTTAATCAAGCCTCATCTTCAACGCAGTGCTCAAACTGCGTTGCTACACATAATAAGATTGGCGAGCTTGAAGCAAGAAACAAACTGTTGATGACAAGAATAAAGACGCTGGAGATGGAGTTAGAATTGGCAAGGAATCCTGACGATCACGCTTGTCAGTCGGGTGCAAGGCTCCATGATCTTTTAAATGAAATGAATAATCTTCGTATGTCGTAGATGTTTATGTTTTTAAATAATGTGTTAACGTTGTTGTTTAATTGAATAATAACATTTGTTGTTATAGTCGTTTAAGGTGATAACGTTTAACGTGCTATTGTTGTTGTTGTTAATTAAATAAAACGCATTAGACGTTAATTATATAAACGTAACAAATAAACACAAAAAAAAACATTACAAAAAATATACTATACAAATTAAAATACAAATACACAAAACATTAAACAAAAAAAAAAAAAAACAAAAAAAAAAAAAAAAAAAAAAAAAAAAAAAAAAACAACTACACGACAAAACAAGCAAAATAACAAAAAAAAAAAAAAAAGAAGCTAAAAGGTAGGTACCGTTTGGATAACAAAAATAGGCACCGTTCGGATAACGTGACCCATAGAAAATGGGAGAGGGATTTTTTTTTTTTTTTTTTTTTTTTTTATTATAAAATCTAATTTATATATTTTATAAACCAACTAATTTTAGAACTCATAAACGCACGGGGTTTAGCCAGATATTATAATAGGTAATAATTTTTTAATAATTTTATTTTGAAGTTAAATATTGTGATAATTCATAAGTAACTTATTTTAAGATTAATTATAATACAATTATAACTCGTACGTCTATTAGCTTGATTCATTTAGAGAAAATGGTATAGTATTTATCAGGGCCGGTCCAGGGGTGGGACGAAGTGGGCGACCGGCCGAGGCCCGATTTTTTAAGGGGCCCGATTTTTTTTTTTTTAATGTATATATATAAAAATTGTATATGTAATTAACTAAGCCTATTATAAATCTTAACAATCATCCAAAAATTAAACCATATAACTTAACCCACATAAAAAAGCCCACTTACATATCGTTTTTATATTTTAGTTTATATTATATAATTTGTTGCACCTAGCCTCTGGGCCATTTTTTTTTTGCTCGGCCTAGGTCCATAAATCCTCAGAGACGGCCCTGGTATTTATAAGGAGACCTTTAGGGGTGTGAGAACCTATAAAGGCAATATGATGGTTCACGTGGTGTGTAAAGTAGAGTGCGTTGATTGGCTATATGCCTATATACAACTTTCTTGTTATTATCTTGAATGGAAGTGGTGCGTATAGTATAGTGGATTGACGATAGCTATAGGCACCACGACTTATTATATATGGTAAGAACGTAATAGTCGTTTCTTTAAAAGGGATGTCGCGCTCGATGAAGCAATTGATTGATGTCATTATCCCGATTACACGTCTTAAATTGTCAACACTCAAAATGAAAGCCATCGGTGAATACTAAAGATGTTATGAACATCTGAAACTTGAATTCTGCTCGAGTTCCCACGTCACGGGGGTATAACCGAGGTTTCGTGCGTGAACCCCTAAGTGTTACACGTAAATAGCAATCCTTAAATAGGTTTATATACAAACTTACAATTACTAACAACGATACAAATATATGTAGGTCTTAAAAACAAGTGTAGTAAATTACAATATATAGAACCGTATATTCTGTCGGTAATCCGTTTTCGTCCGTTTTTGTCAGTTTTTATCTGTTTTTATACGTTTTCGTCCATTTTTTTTCACGTTTTTTCATTTCGTCCCGTTTTTACTTAACTTTTTGTCCGTTTTTTACGTTTTTTACCTTTTTTTACGTTTCGTCCGTTTTTTTACGTTTTTTGTCCCTTTTTTTTTTTCGTTTTTATACTGTTTTCCGTTTTTCCGTTTAAGATTTCATCCATTTTATATAGTTCTTTTTTTTAACTTTTTTTATATGTTTTCATCCGTTTTGTCCGTTTTTTTACGTTTCATCCGTCATTTTTATACGTTTTCGTCTATTTTTATTAATGTTTTCGTCCGTTTTTTTTTGTTTTTTTTTTTTTTTTTTTTTGTTTATACGTTTTCGTCTAATTTTAAATGTTTTCGTCCATTTTTAAATATTTTTAGTCCATTTTAATCTATTTTTATACATTTTAGTCTTAGCTATAATGTCCATGTATTAGAGACTGAGTTGTGATTCAAATTCAGTCACTAACCAATTTCCCTCCAAACTTTTTTTATTGCGCAAACATATTTGTAACTTAATTTTAGTCTTAGGTATGATGTCCATATAGTAGGGACGCAGCTGTGACTGAAATTCAGTCACTAAAAAATTTCCCTCCAAACCTCTTTATTGTGTAGACATATTTGTAACTGAAATTAGTCTTAGCTATGATCTCCATGTATTAGGGACCGAACTGTGACTATAATTCAGTCACTAACAAATTTTCCGTCAAATTTTTTTATTGCGCAAATATATTTGTAACTGAAATTTTGTCTTAGATAGGATGTACATGTACTAGGGACTGAATTGTCACCCTTATTCAGTCACTAACAAATTTGCCTCCAATTTTTTTCCCGTACAGGCATATTAGTAACTGAAATTTAGTCTCAGATATGGGGTCACGGAATCGAGGACTGATTTTTAGTCTCCGCAATCAGTCAATAAAAGGTCAGTCCTTAAAAGTATCAGTAACTGATGTTTCAGTTACCGATGCTATGTATCAGCGACTGATATATCAGTCCCTAGAAATTCAGTCTCTGAAAGCCTATTTTTTTGTAGTGAATTTGAACAATATTAGTACTGTTATACGTTAGTTAAGTTGAACAATTAGTGTTAATTAGTTACTTTCAACAATTATGGAATCTAATATAACTCTACTTTTATGAATATGCATGTAATGTAATTTAGTATGTCTTATGCAATCTTGTTAAACTGACATAATTGACATGTTATCTGAAAACAAAATGCTCAATCTTAAACCAATTAACTATCCACAAATTTTTTGATTAGTATTGGGATGGGGTTGATGACATTTTTTGGAGGAATAAAATTAAATTAGGCACATTACCAAACTGCTTCTTAAGTCATATTGGAGGGAATTGACAAATATATTTGAAGAACATATTGGAGGGAAAGTTTAAAAATATCTTATCAAAAAGTTTTTCTTAAAAAACATAAAAAGGGAAGCTGGGAAATCAAGGGGAACCATAGGCTCGAACCCGAGACCTCACCAGCCTCAACCTTTTGAACGCCTCAACACACCACACCCTTACCACTTGCCCTTGGGACTTCTTCATTAAATATCTTACATTGTTTTGTATATAAACAAACTTTTTAGGCTGTTAGCTTATTTCTCCTTTTAAGCTTATTACAGCTTATTTAAATAAGTTGGTTTGTCACTTTTATTTTTGCTTCAAACTTAAATACTTTAAGTAGTTATTGCACATTTTTCTTGTGTATTCTTAATCAGTTTACTATTTTTTATCATTTAATTACTTAAAATTAGTTTTTAATTATTAAAAAATAAAATTATTTTTCCTAAAATTATTTTTAGTCATTTAGGACTTAAGAAAAGTTATTTTGCATTTCTAGGCTTTAAATTACAAATTACTATTTCCCGGCCTATTAGAATCCTGTGAGTAGCTAGGACTGTAAACGAACTGAACGTGATGACGTATAGTCTGCATTCGGTCCACGAACCCGACCCATACTCAAGTCCAACACGAATGGACTCCAGTCCATCACGAATGGGCTCAAACCCAGCACGAATGGGCTATTACGATAACGGTTTGGGCTTACGTTGGCCCAAACCCGGAATTATTTATGGTCTTGATAGGATATCTCTTATTTATGGGATACGTATCAAAACCGACCTATGCAGGATACGCTGAGGAGTGAGGAGCACGAAACCAACTAGGGTTTTGTGTGTATATAAAGAGTCTCTCGACTCTCACTAAAGGTACGACTTACAAAACCCTAACTCTTCAACTAAACCCTAAAAACCGATTACTTACTCTCACGCCGGAGGATAATCGTGGGAGACAATCCCACGATAAGCCTAACGGTGTCTTTTTGTTTTCTTAGTGCGCAGGTCTCAAGCATTAAGATCTGATTGGTACGGAATTAAGGAACGCCCAACTTTTGTATCAACAGAACGTTCATTGAACATTTCATGATTTGTTTGGTAAAAGTTCGTTTATGTTCGTTTATTTATTAACTTAACGAACATGATCAATATTTTACATTAGCTCAGTTAAAACAACCCGGGAATATCTCAGGGAGAGAGCATCTTGACCATTTGGTCGGGTTTTTGATAACATAATATTATACATACGTACTATTCATTGAATCATGTCGTAACATGACACCCTAAACAACTATAACCCAATGCCCATATGATATCAAATACCCATTAATGAATGTGACCAGTTATAACCTACTACCCATGACCCACCATGTGAATTAGCCATTATCACTGGTCATCCATGGGTTGCATAGACTTGGTATGTGTATAGTTATATTGTGAAGGTTATATGAAGTGTGTTAAAGTTATTAAAGGTGGGCACGTTAATTTTGACATTTGAGGAGGCCATAAAATCAGTAAAGTCATATGGACTATGATGAAGACTGTGTCATACTGTCGTTAAGGTATCTTTAGGTTATATGATACGTTTGCGTCCGTGTGTACACGTTTTCGTCCATGTTTACACGTTATCCCCCGTTTTGTCATGGATTACTCCGTCTCTACACGTTTTTATCCGTTTTCGTAGGTTTTTGACATTTCATGTTTTTCATACTTTTTCCTCAGTTTTCCTACGTCTTATAATTCTTAGTCGATTTTTATACGTTTTAGTCCGTGTTTACACGTTCTCGCCCGTTTAATCATGTTTTAGACCGTTTCTACATGTTTTATACGTTTTCCTCATTTTTCATACCGTTTTGTCTGTTTTATACATTATCGTACATTATCTAACGTTTCATACCTTTTCTTACTTGCTTACACGTTTTCTTCCCGTTTAGTCCGTTTTTGTCCGTTTTTGCCCGTTTACGTCTGTTTTCATATGTCTTTACACGTTAATGTGTTTAACGACCCGAATTAAAAAGAAAACACATTTAATAAAACCGAACTAATCGACCAACCCAATAACCGAACCGATCAAGAACCCTAATCTATAGTGATATATACTTTGAAAGAAGGAGGACTTAGTTTGACATTTCTTATACTTTTACACACGGTTTCCATAGTGTTTCATCATCATCTTTAACCGCCGTCTGAAAACCGCCGTCTGAAAACCAAACGTCATGATGGTTCCCGTACCACTAGTTTTAATCACGCCCCTGTTCACACCTCTAATCTCCACCACAAACGTCCCCTATATAAATCACTCTTCCCCATTCTCCTTCCATATCACTCTTCTTCAACAAGTTTTATCAAAAATCCGATCATTATCCTATAACACCAAATATCTTTATCAATGGCAGCACCAAACGGTCCCAACCAACTTGCAAGGCGTGTGATTGACGACCTCATCGATTTTAGTGGGGAGACTGAAGTAGTGATGAACAATGTAGTATCGTTTAATCAACAATGTATAGAATTATTATTAATGAAAATTATGGTTAAGGTTCTTGTCTATGTTGTGTTTTTAATTCTTGTCTTGTATATATTCCTATGCAACTACGGTAGTTAGCTAAGAAATTCATTATATGAATTTGGTTATAGTAAAGAAAGTGAATTGAGGTGTTCAATTGGTATGTGTTGCTCTGTTTTTGTCTGTGCTTGCTTAGAATCAATCTCAAAGTGGCCTGTTGGGGCATTTGAATGTCCTGTGCAACCCATAACTTGTCCAAACAGCTGATATTTGATGAATTTTCATTTTCCAGTTTATTGACCTCATGATATGAAGTTTGGTGCGCAAACTATTTGCTAGCTAATCTTTCATCCTGTATTTTTATTTTATTTTTGTGAATTTTATTTTACCACTTTTCATGGCCTCAAACTTACAATCTTGAGCCTGTGCTGCCCTGCACCTGACAAGTGGTTTTTTCACCCTAGATTCATAAGCCCATATTTTGATCATACCTTGAGCTCATAGTTTGTAATTTGGTATTTTAGAAAGCGTCTTTGGCTGTCTTGTTTGATCCAAGCTTGTTGTGGACTGTATAGCTTATTTACTAAACTTATTTTGACCTTTTTCTTGCCCCCATAGCATCACAGCTGATTAAGCTAAGTGATCACTACTCATATCGTTTGATTCTTGTTCAAAGTTGTTTAGGCTCATTGATTGTTACTATTAGCTCGTGTTTGTTCACTTGTATGCGCCATGTGGTGATTTTTGTGTTTATGCAGTTATATGTGTGTTTGGGACAGCGGGTTTGAAGTTATATTGGTGTTTGGGACTGTGTGTAAGCACAATTTCTGTCATGAAAAGTTATATGGGTGTTTTGGAGCCAAAATTTTAATGAAATGTTAAAATTCTTAATTAAAAATTTTGGAGCCAAATTTTTTTGTGAAATGTTTAAATTCTCAAAAAAAAAATTTAAATTAACTCTGGAGATTGTGATTTCCTTAAATGAAAAACTGCCCCATCATATGTCCTATTTTTTCTCCAAAAAATCAGCCTTCATTCAAACAATTAAAACAATAACTTTTTAAACCATTATTCACCAATTTAGTTTACTATTTTTCTTTTACACATTGCTTCAGACGAATCATGGAAATCCAAGAGATTGATCATGATAATATTGATTTTTCTGATAATGAAAATCCTGACCACACTTTGGGATATGAATCGGAGAAGTTTTCTGATGATGGTGAAGGTGATAACAACCAATCAAATGGTTATGTCAAAAAGAGGGGCATAACCAGGTTAGCAAAGTTTCGAAGGGAATATGGAAAAGCAGGTGGAGAGAAGCTCAGTGTAACCTTCGATACTATGAATAGGATATCAGGAAAACACCGAGCATTGTTTTCTAGTTTTTTGGGAGACTTGGTTCGTGAGCATGTAGGTTTCAGGATTCTATCATGGAAGAAGGTTGATTCAGAAGCAAGAGACAAAATGTGGGACGAAATCACGGTAAACCTATACTATTTTTTAACCCAGTAATATAGCATGAAATATATATGTAGCATTTACATTATGTGCAACTAATTAGGAACATTGTGTTAATCTTTGCAGCGATTTTTTGATGTTGACTTGACAGCCAGAAGGATGTTAATGAATCGTCTTGGTCAACTTCTACGCAATTTCAGAAGGAAATTGACACAAAACTACATATTGCCCAACCTAGAAACACCTTCTAAGCTAAATGAAGTCCCGACTAACTATGATGCAATTTTAAAAGCCGATGATTGGGTCAATTTTGTAAATTATACACAAAGCGATGAATACAAGGTGTTAATTAGTAAATTTTTATTCAAGTTCAAGCATTTGATGTTTCCATATATATTAGTTCTATAGTATATCAGCATTACTACATCTAAACGCCTTATGATTTTGTGTTGCAAGGTGAAATCAGCTGCAACAAAAGTGGCGCGTTCCAAGTCTCTTTATCAGCATAGAATGGGACGAGGTGGATACGCCCATGTGAGAGATCAAATGGTAACTTGAAACATTTGCACTTAATAGCATCATACTTGCGTTTATATTGGTTTATCTTACGTGTGTATGAATTTGATGTTTATAAGATCGATCGTAAAGAAATTGAACCAGATGAAGAACCACCGCGTACCACACTGTGGTTGACAGGAAGGAAGAACAAAGACGGAGATTTTTACGATGATGATACTAGAGCCGTGGGAGAAAAAATTGTAAGTTTTACTGCATATTTTATTATAATGTTCATAGTGGGGCTAAAAAGTCTTCTTGCTTATATTAAAGTGGGATCAACATATAATAACCTATTTCACATATTGTGTGTGCAGAAAGAAACGGAGGACAAGATCAAACAAGGAACCTTGAAGGTTGATCATGGCAGTGATGCCATGACAGTTGTATTAGGTAAGGAAAAGGGAGGATATGCGAGAGGAGTGGGAGGTGGAGTAACCTACAGGAGGTATTTTGATCTGCCTCGAAACAAACAACCATCTGATGAAAGAGTGGTGTTACTTCAAAGTGAACTTGAGAATGAGAGACGCCAACGTCAAGAAAAAGATGCGGTAATCCAGGATTTGATGAAGCAATTGGCTGCACAAAAGGGGCAGTCGAACTCAACGTCAACTCCATTGGCATCAACTCCATTGACGTCAACTCCATTGGCAACAACTCCATTGGCAACAACTCCATTGACGTCAACTCCATTGACGCCAAGTCCATTGACACCACCAGAAGTAACATTCCATCTTTTATTGACCCTTTTAAAAACTGCTGCAGTCTTCTTAAACACTTTATATTGCAGGTGTCTCCGGTGAACATTAATCATATAAACAGCAGTGCTGATGCGGATGCCGGAACACGTGTTTCTGGATGTGAGAAAGTTGCGAGCATTCAGAAGTCTAACGGACTATCAACTTTGGAAAAGGAAAAGGAAACAAGTGTAAGTAATAAAACTTCCACATGTGATTTTTGAAATCTACATGCATGTCTTATTTACTGTGTTTTATATGTATAGGTAACTGTTAAATCTGTCGCATCTAAGAAAACGACTAGAGGAAAACGAAAGGATGCACGTCAAGCTTCCCAATCACAAGAAGATGAGTCTTCATTACTAGTACTACCACAAGTATGTATTTAAACATGTTCATATATTATTTTGTTTAACTAATTTCTGATACATACATGCAACAAATCATTTTTTTAGGTCATTAAGTGCAAACTGTGGCACTCAAAGAGAACAACTATTATTGCTTTGGGCCGCGTATACAAGAGTGATGGAAAACAAATGCTTTATAACAAACCACTCCCCAAGGATTGCTACAAAGTGTCTATTGATAAATCCTTACAGGATGCAGCTTGCATACCGGATGTAGGAGGTAACGGTTTCAAAACAGTTATGCAGGCAGTAGGTGGTTTTTATGCATGGCCAAAGGAGCAAGTGATTTTGGAAGATCAGGTACATACATGCATGTGTTTTATCAACCTACATATATATATAATTTCTCATATTTAATTCAGTATTTGATACACCCGGCTTTTTGTTTCCTACAGGCAACACCACCAAGTACCATACAAATGATTAGTGAGCATAACAAAGTTCCACCTAAATTAACAGGGAAGCGCAACTACGTCTCTATTGAAGCCATGAAAAGTGAAGCTGCTCAGAAGATCAAGACTCAGAAGTCGTTAAATTATTGAGAATTTTATTATTTACGGCATTACAATTTTATATACATTCCAATTTTATTGTATTTGAATTTGTTTTGATATATCAAAACACTGTTGGTATTACGGCATTACAATTTTATATACATTCCAATTTTACGCCAATTTTATTGTATTTGAATTTATTTGAATTATATATATATATATTGATTTCTTAAATGTGACTAAAAGATGCATATAGTCACTATTATTAACACTGTTGGTCACGGTTTAATTAATTGGTTGTGTGACTAAATGTTACAAAAGGCCACACACGCATACAATTCATGTGGCCATTTGATGATCAATAGTCACACAAAATACAAATTTCTTCAATTTAAACGGCATATGGTCACACTTATTAACACTTTTGGCCACTTTATGATTAATTGTATGTGACTAAATACCCAAAAGAAACATGATTTGTGTGACTAAATGGTACAAAAGGCCACACAAACATACAATTCATGTGGCCATTGGATGATCAATAGTCACACAAACCACAAATTTCTTCACTTTAAACACCATATGGTCACACTTATTCACACTTTTGGCCACTTTATGCTTAATTGTATGTGACTAAATACCCAAAAGAAACATGATATGTGTGACTAAATGGTACAAAAGGCCACACAAACATACAATTCATGTGGCCATTGGATGATCAATAGTCACACAAACCACAAATTTCTTCACTTTAAACACCATATGGTCACACTTATTCACACTTTTGGCCACTTTATGCTTAATTGTATGTGACTAAATACCCAAAAGAAACATGATATGTGTGACTAAATGGTACAAAAGGCCACACAAACATACAATTTATGTGGCCATTGGATGATCAATAGTCACACAAACCACAAATTTCTTCACTTTAAACACCATATGGTCACACTTATTCACACTTTCGGCCACTTTATGATTTATTGTATGTGACTAAATACCCAAAAGAAAAATGCTTTGTGTGACTAAATGTAACAAAAGGCCACACAAAAATAAAATTCATGTGGCCATTGGATGATCAATAGTCACACAAAACACACATTTCTTCACTTTAAACACCATATGGTCACACTTATTCACACTTTTGGCCACTTTATGATTTATTGTATGTGACTAAATACCCAAAAGAAAAATGCTTTGTGTGACTGAATGTAAAAAAAGGCCACACAAAAATAAAATTCATGTGGCCATTGGATGATCAATAGTCACACAAAACACACATTTCTTCACTTTAAACACCATATGGTCACACTTATTCACACTTTTGGCCACTTTATGATTTATTGTATGTGACTAAATACCCAAAAGAAAAATGCTTTGTGTGACTAAATGTAACAAAAGGCCACACAAAAATAAAATTCATGTGGCCATTGGATGATCAATAGTCACACAAAACACACATTTCTTCACTTTAAACACCATATGGTCACACTTATTCACACTTTTGGCCACTTTATGATTTATTGTATGTGACTAAATATCCAAAAGAAAAATGCTTTGTGTGACTAAATGTAACAAAAGGCCACACAAAAATAAAATTCATGTGGCCATTGGATGATCAATAGTCACACAAAACACACATTTCTTCACTTTAAACACCATATGGTCACACTTATTCACACTTTTGGCCACTTTATGATTCATTTTATGTGACTAAATACCCAAAAGAAAAATGCTTTGTGTGACTAAATGTAACAAAAGGCCACACAAAAATAAAATTCATGTGGCCATTGGATGATCAATAGTCACACAAAACACACATTTCTTCACTTTAAACACCATATGGTCACACTTATTCACACTTTTGGCCACTTTATGATTTATTGTATGTGACTAAATACCTAAAAGAAAAATGCTTTGTGAGACTAAATGTAACAAAAGGCCACACAAACATACAATTCATGTGGCCATTGGATGATCAATAGTCACACAAACCACACATTTCTTCACTTTAAAGAACATATGGTCACACTTATTCACATTTTTGGCCACTTTATGATTAATTGTATGTGACTAAATACCCAAAAGAAACATGATTTGTGTGACTAAATGGTACAAAAGGCCACACAAAAACCAAATTTATGTGGCAATTGGATGATCAATAGTCACACAAACCATACATTTCTTCACTTTCAACACCATATGGTCACACTTATTAACACTTTTGGCCACTTTATGGTTAATTGTATGTGACTAAATATACAAAAAGAAAATGCTTCGTGTGACTATAAGAGTTTTTGGTCACACAAAGCTGATTAATCCAACTAAAATTGTACCTATTTAGTCACACATTTTAACATTTTGGTTACTCTTTTGTAAGTGAGACTAAAAAGAACCAAAACATGTGACCGTATGTACCCTATGGTCACACCACCTTTAGTCACACACATGAAAAAAACCATGTGTGACTATATGTATATCGTCACACATATTTGGTGTAACCAATTCCACTTTTTGTTCTAGTGACCCCAGTCTCCTCAACAACTATAAAGAATGAAGAATGAAGACCAAATACTGAAGAACTTAAGACTGAAAGAAAGGCGGGACAAGGCGGGAAACGTTTGAAGAAATAAGGAGAAGTCCTTATCAAGCTGAAGTCAAACTTTCCCTGAAAGGCAAAATGTCAGGACAGTGTCATCACTGTCCTTCATAAAGTGTTATTTTCCTATACCCAAAATAGGTTCTTGTAACAGTGACAAAATACATCAGTATTTTGTCCTGATTAGATTAGGTCATCTTTTGTCTTGTACTTAACAGTTGCAAATTTACTTGTCTATAAATAGGATCATAAGAGGGAGTAAAAGTTGACAAGTTTGTGCAATTAATGCTGAGACATTCACAAACAACTTTTACTCCTCCAAAGAGCAACCTTGTCCCTGAGATAGCTCAGTGGTTCCTTATAGTTGCCACTTAAGCTTAGCTTAAGTTTAGAGAGGAGACATACCATACTTGTCTTTTCAATCCCAAGTGTTTTTTCACAAACACTTGGGTATAAATTCTTTTGATTTACTTCTAATAAGAATTTAAACATTGAAAAACTCTTGTCCTTCATCCTTTACGTTTTACTTATTTATCAAGTTAATCAATACATTACTAAGCTATGGAACACGGTTAGCTTAACTATGTAGTTATTTCTAACCGTGTAACGGGACCAACAATGCCACAACTATACCTCAAACCAGCTTATCAAAAATTAGACAATACGATAAGAACAAGAAAATATAACACCACAACTTTTATATTTTTTAAATATAGAAACATAGTATTGTAACAAAAGAAACGAAGAAAAAACACTCCAACATTGCTTGTGTGTATTTTTGGTGTGATTTCAACAACAAACTAATGAGCTAGTTCATGCATATCGAAAACAAGTTGATAAGCAAGTTGCACTAAGTTGCCAATTATTGATTTGTTCAATTTGCTCACTTAATATGAACCATTATTCTTACCGTTTACACCCTCAATATAGAGTAGGGAAAATAATTTAAAAAAAGTATCATACTTGACACCATTTGTTTTTCTGGGTAGCGAACAAATTTTTTTGCTTTTACGGGTACTTTTCTTTCAAATTTAGCCTTTTTATGGTATTTTGCGACATTTTTTGACATTTTTGCCCCTTTCAGCTAATAGAAACTTAATTTTTTCGAAAGGCAAAAATTTCGCAAAATACCTCAAAAATGATGAATTTGAAAGAAAAGTGCCCTTTTAAGCAAAAAAATTGTTTGCAACCCAAAAAACAAATGATGTCAAGTATGATACTTTTTTTAATCATTTGCCCTATTGAATATTATAGCAAGTCAAATATTTTAGGGTGCATTTGTTATAGGAAAATATTATGTAACTTTTTTTGTCTTGATTGTTTAAGCAAAGAGAAAATTTTTTTTTTTTTTTTTTTTTTTTTTTTTAATTAGAATTTCAAAAGTCCAGAGAGATATCAATATGGTAATTTTTTGATTCTTTTTATTTCAATCTTTAAAAAGTTATTTGTGAGCAAATAATTCGGAAGACGTGAAATTGCTATTCATATATGTGACAACCGGTTGGGGATTATTTTAATGCCGCATTTTGGCTTAAAACGAATATTAATATATGGGCATTGTTTTGGGAACGTATTCGGAATTTGTTTTGGAATATATGGAATTTTGTTGGAATACTGTTACGTGATATATGAAGTTTCCCCCTAGAACGTGAGATTTAGCACAACGTGAGTCGGCACAATCTAGACCTAATAATACGTGTAATGTTTGATTTTAGACGCATTGAACAAACGTAGAAGAATTTATAGTCATTTTTAACGGAAAAGCGATTCTAAAAATATTGACACAAGTTAAAACGCCTCACGAGAATTTTTACTATGCTAAACGAGCCTGAGAAACGTTATAATTAAAGTTTAGCAAAAACTGCCACATTTGGCCCCCTTGCGTCAGTTTCAATCTGCGCCCTCTTACTTTATGTGTTTGGAAGAAATGGTCCCTGGGACAATATAAAGCCTTATTCCCCCCCCCACCCATTTCACCTAAACCCTAACAGATACTCTCTCTCTCTCTCTCTCTCTCTCTTTGAGTTGCAGTCGCCGCTCCACCAAACCCTAACACCACACCGCCGTTCACCGCCGACCACCACCAAAACAACACTCAAACACCATCACCACACCATCTCCATCACTGATCCGTGGTGTACGCGCCCTAATCATTACCACCGCCACCGTATGCGCCACTCTTTTTGGGTTATTTTTTGTGTGGAACGTTGTAGCAACCTGTAAAATTCCCCAGTGATTTGTAAATGCTAATCAAGTATTAAATTACCATTACTATTCAGTTAACCATTTTTACGAGAAAAATTTATAATTTTGTTTATTACATTTCAATAATTCAAACACGTTGATACGTGATTCACAAAGACATTGGAACGAGCTCACACACGGACCACAACGAATCCAACACACTAATTATAAACCAAACGGATCTTTTTACTATTCCTGGCCCAATGTTAAGCCTGGTACTATTCAAAGCCCAACCCAACTTTTATAAGTTCTATTATTCTTATATTTCACTCGGTTCAACTCACACTCACTTGACCTCATTTATTCGAGAATTCGACACACAAACTATGAAACATTTTACACCATTCGAATACTCATACACCAAATAATCAGGATGTCGAGTCTCACTTTCTATTTCGAACATTTGATCACTAAACGAGACGCAAAGCTAGTCTCACTCGACACATGTACAAGTTCACACAATTATTATCCAAATTCGACACAACTTGTTTTCACCTATACATTTCATGTTTCCCAGTCGAATACAAGTTCACAAACTTAGTTTCATCACTTCTAAATCAATTGGTCACGTTAGAAGTTTTTTTTGACCCTTTAGTCTATCGAATGTACACATATACATATACCACTCGATACATACCCAAAGCTATACACAAACCCTCCCCTAAATATCATCATACTCGAGTATTATTCCCTTATCCTATCTAAATCTCTGCTGCAAATCTAATCAACCCAACTTGAGACCTTAAAATACAATATAAACTTTGTGTAGGTGTACATATATTCGAACATACACACACATATTTCATTCACTCATAACTCCAATTCACACCTATAATTTCTAAGTCCTAAACTCACTGCCGAAAGCCTCAAGAAACAGGGGCCATTCTCTCTAGTTGATCAAGCCATTTCCTAGTTGAAAACCTTCCATTCGATCCTTTGGTGATCATTTTAACAAGAGACGTGCAATCCATTCGTGTTCTAGTCCTTTTTCACGTGAATCACACCACCTTTTGGGTGTTGTAAGTCCATTTAAACTCATTTCATAATCATTCTTATGTTTTCAATATTTCATGCACAAGCTACATATTCCATTCGATCATATTTACTTTCTATGCATTTTTTCGGGTTCTTGTATTTATTTTACGTTATACATTTGACCTCCTACTCATGGATGGCTAGAAAATACGAGTATTACAATTATTCAACACATACATCTTCATTTTATTACTTATCGAGACATATTTCTAACACCTATTTCATATCACACATTTATATGTCATATTTACTTTTTGGACCATGTAATTTATTCGATAAGAAACAATCCCATAAAATCAAATCCATACATGTAACATATCATTTTTATTGATCACACTAATTCTTCATAAGCTCATCTTATAAGTTGTTGGACTAAAAGTAAATATATAACTAACCAAGGACTAACGGTGCAAAAGTTACTCCGTTAGGGTAGAAAGTGTAAATTTTGTATAAGTTCAAGGACAAAACAGTAACTTTAATCCATGCATATTCCATTTCATGATTTTACACTTTTTATTCAAACTCGAGCATTTTGCAATTGGTACAATATATTAAGTCACGTTATGTTTATATATTTATATAACGAATTTCAACAGATAACTTAACGTTTCATTTAACCACTTTCGAGGAAACGATACTTATGGATTCAATAACATAAAAACAAGATAATATTATGTATAATATTATTTTTGAACTTTAAGCATTATAAGCATATCATTCACTCACATCACAAACCAATTCGTTATCCGTTACTCATTTTCACACTCACTATTCGTATTAAGTCAAAACTATCAAATTCTCAGACTTCACTATTATTCAGGTGGTGTGTTGGAGCCGTTCCCATAATTCACTTGATTTCACATTTCACCTTTTCCAGTTACATTCAAGGTGAGTCATAGCCCCACTTTTACTCGTTTAATGACTTTATACTCTTTGGGGGAGATACATGCTCGTTTTACTTACTCGTTTACTTTAAAACGTGGTACACGATTTACGACACACTCTATTCGTTACTTAAACATAATACCTGCTCTTACTTACATGAGTACTTTAAACACTTACGAATTACCATGAGTTCAACTACCCATTTGTGTTAGCCAGATCGATAGCCTTTGTGTTAGCAGGATTGATAACCAAATATACACTATTTAAGAACTACCCATTTGTGTTAGCTGGATCGATAGCCTTGTGCTAGCCGGATTGATAGCCAAATGCACCTTATTTGTGTTAGCCGGATTGATAGCCAAATGCACCTTATTTGTGTTAGCCAGATTGATAACCATATACACACTATTTGAGAACTACCCATTTGTGTTAGCCGGATCGATAGCCTTTGTGTTAGCTGGATTGATAGCCAAATGCACATTATTTGAGAACTACTAGGAAATTGGCAAACCCCTACACGAAGACACCATTACTTATATCATTTTATGATATCACCCACACACACATTAACGTTTGAATTCAAGAGACTTAGAACAATATATCAAACTGCAATATCACCATTTCAAATATGATTGTATTTCAAAAGCAATTATAGACTTGTGTTCAAACTGATTACGATTACAAACACTATGATTTCACTGAACAATTTTGTTGACTTTTAGCATGTTTATCTCAGGTAATTAACGGAGCAGTCAAGCACAGAGTGGGCATTAAACTGATGGTGTTGGGGTGTAAAATAAATTATGTCATTCATTTTTAAACTACTACATTTTTTGTGGAATATTACAACACTGAAATTTCACTTTTGTATCTCAAATATTATTTGAATGACAATAACTTTCAAAATGCCTCTTTGAGCCGTTTTCTATGATTATGACAATGATCCTCCCCGTAATACCCCGATTAATCTTCCGCTGTTAACTCATAATTTAGGGGGAGTAACAAACGTGTAGATCCGGAGAATACAAGGTGAGACAAACCGTATTCACACTTGTGTGATACAGTGTGGAGTCAAACTCGTCCTAACGGGTTCTGTTTGGTAGAAAATGATTTCGGTTGGGTTTAAAACGAGTGGATAACATGTTTTAGCTAAATAAAAACTAACAACTCGTTTGGTATCATCACTTTGGGTCACGAAATAGTGTTGAGTCTGTGTTTGGTTTGCGTACGAGTGAGAAAGCTCACGTCGAGCTTATTTTTGAGCCAATTTTTAAGTCAACGAGATTTTTTTGGTTGTTATTGGGTTGTTTTATGGTTAGCACAAGTCACGGTCTGGAACCGAACCCCTTGTGGGTCTCGGTATTATTTGGGATAGATTTGGTTGGTTATAATTTGTTTTTGTTATCACTTTGGTCCGTTTGGGTCGTTTGCTCGCGGCGTGGTTCAAAGCCGAGACCCCGTGGTCTCGGCGAGGTAAGTTACTTTTGGTCCAAGTGGTTTGTGATATTTGTGATTTGGTTTTGGATTTGGATTCAACTCGAGCCCTAGGTTTAGATTAGGCCAAGAGGATTCGTGATGAGATGACTGATTCGGTTTTGGACTTGGAGTTGTTGTGTGGTGATGTTTTGGCTATAACGAGTGTAATCCGAGACCCCGTGGTCTCGGTGAAGCCTCGAATCGCCTATATTGGACTTATTGATTTGGATGTTGACTTTTGACCCGGCTTATGTGACCGAGGGCGTATTTGAGTTAAATTGAGATCGGGACCGTAAGTTTAGACCCGAGGGAAATGTTAACGAATATGACTCGAAACGGAAAATAACACGTGCGACTTGATTTTTATTTTTGACTCGACATAAACTGAAAGAAAAGAAATAGCAAACATTTATTTGAAATGTTAATTAGTAAATTTAATTTGTTATTGTTTTGAAAATGACAAAAAGGAAATTTAAGGTATAAGTATTAAATTTTGATAAAAACGGAGAACACGAGGGTTATTGGACGTTTCGAAACACATTACCTGTAGGATACCATATTTGGGTTTATTGGATTACTTGTTGGGTTAGCTACTTATTTTGATTGTTGATTCGTAGTCGGATTACTTGGGATTTTGCAAACACCGGATTTGAATTACATACTTAGACTTAGAATATCATTGGACTTTGGATATTATGGACTATTGGGACACGAAACGAATATAGTACATTAGACTCAATGAATTTAATGTATTCGAGCCGTAACGGATAAACAATGGAAAATAATGTCTAACGAACAATAATATTGATAACACTTGTTATTTAAACGTATTTGGAAAATTAAAAAGTTGTTCGACATGGAAACATTCTATAAACGAATGAGTCATGGCGAAATTGTGTTTTAAAATACAAAACAAGTATGTTTTGTAACTAAATGGGATATTTGGAAAAATACCGACGACTACCAATCTATCCATCCTATTTGGTGTGCTTATCATGTGTACCACTTTGAGTTATCTCCGCCATCTTTTCTAGACTTCTTGTGATCCGTTCCGCTATGATCCCGTTATTGTCACTCTTTTGGCGCGTGTACACTTGAGTCTGCGTCTTTTCACAGCTACACAAACGATGATACCAAACTCTAATAAACGGATACAACAAGATTATTTTCGGAAATGGAATTGGATTATTTTGGGAATGGAACTGGTTAACTTTGGAAACCCTTGCACATTTGATTTATGAAATATATTTTGAGACGAGTCTTTATATTATTAGGTTGTGCCGATTCTGTTGTACCGTGTTGTCATAGTTTCCGTTGTGCTATACTACCCTTGAGTTGTTGTGTTGTGCTACTGTTTGGCTTATTGTGCTGTTCTACCCACTGATATTGCATTGATATTGCATTGCTGGACTGAGGTGAGTTCATGGCCCCTATTTTTACTTGTTTTATAACTGTTTTGGGGGAGAATACATGCACGTTTTTAACTAAACTCAATGACTGTTTATTTGGAATATGCGAACTGTTTACTCAAGATTTGACTGTTTGGCTGAAATATTTGATTTGGTTATTTGAAGGCGTTATGTGATTAACTGATATGCATGTGAGTTTCACAACCCCACTTTTACTCGTGAACTATTTATTGAAACTTGGGGGTGAGGAAACATGCAAAACCATTTTGAATGGACCTAACTATTGTTTTATGATTTGCTATAACGTGTTGACTGGCTAAGGTTAGATATTTACAATAGATATTTATCTTAGACCAGGGTAGCAACTACCCCGAATACCTTTTGCTATAACGTGTTGCCTGGCTAAGGTCAATATATATCCTAGGGCCCTATTGTGTCTGTCAATATGAGAGAGGGCTACCGTGACCTATCATATTGATACTGGGTTGTTTGTGTTTGTTGATATATGTGAATTTTGTGATTTATATCTATCTTAGTTCAGTGTAGCAAATAACTTATCTTGGTCCACTGTTATACTTTTGCGTAAACCTATGAACTCACCAGCGTAAGCTGACCTTTTAGCATTTATTCTCAGGTGGCTGATGCAACTATTGTTGAATGCTTAACTTGGAGGCTTGGCAAGTGGCACGGTTCATGGATCAATTTCGACTCTGATAACTAAATTGGGGACCTACCTTATATTTTATTTTGGGCTTACTTCCGCACTTATGAATAAATGTAAATACTAAATATTTGGTTGGAATGTTTTAATTAATACTGATGACGTATTTCCATTTTCTTATGCCTGTTGTCACACCCCAAAAATGGCGCAGCGGAATGGCATTTACGAGGTATGACTTCATAGTCAAGAACACAAGGTGTCATAATAGAGAAATACTAAATGCATAACAAAAGATAGATAATACTCGCAAACTCCCACAACCGGGATAAGTACAAAGATCCAAAATAAACATAAGTCTCAAAGTTAAACAACATCGCTAGGAAATATCAAAATGAAACACCACGAGATATGACCCGGGAGGGTCTTGTCTTAAGTCTTGGTAAGCCAAGCCAATACTCAACCTTCTAGTGCAACTTCAGTCTTAGCACCTGAAAATGGATACTCGAAAATGTCAACATAAAGTTGGTGAGCTCGTAGGTTTAGAAGTTAAACCACGAAGCTGTGATTAATGAAATGTAGGACAACAGTGAGCAAGATATAGAAATGTGAGCATATAGTAAAGATCGCAAACTATCTCAGACTGCAAACACGCATAATTGGTCCATACATAGTCTGGGTGCCACTTCCCAAAATGATGTACTGGGTGCCACTTCCCAAAATGATATACTGGGTGCCACTTCCCAAAATTATACTAACAATGCATCATTAAACAGTTGCGCACGTTCAAGCCAAGTCACACAATTTGAATTCACATAGTAAGGCACATATTGCCATCAAAACACACATATTGTCCAAAATCATGAAAAAAGGAGATCACATCATGAAAACATTCAAAAGCATTGAGCACCATTTCTACCCCAAGGTAAAACACGTTAAATGGTGGGGCTACGAGAACTCACCTCAAAAGCAAAGCAGAATACAGCACAAACACGAGTAGTACGGCACAACAGCAACTAGTATCACAACGCGACGGACTCGGCGCAACCTATTAATAATAAACTTATCTTAACGTATGTCCAAAAGTATAACGGTTTCCAAAAGTTACTATTCCTAAGTATATTCCACTTTAAATTCCAAAATATTTTTGTTAAATCCATTTACTAGTGTTTGGTATCATCGTGGGTGAAGTGGTTACATAACGTTGACTCAAATGTACACACGCCAAAGCAAATGACCAAAACGAAAATGACTCATGAAACAATATCCCAATAACGAATACGCCAAGTTGTTGCAATATCCCAAACAAACTCTGCTACTAAAACTCACAACAACCAAACAAGAACCAAGTGATAAAAAGGTAAGTCGTAAGGATAAGTATTTCACTAATAAAGTCCTTTGACACACTTGTCGGGCTCTTATTGGGCTCGTCAGTTCAATAAGTCCGATAACCGTATCGGTCAGCTATATTAATGTTAAACCAATCCGTAACTTCTAATATGATCCAAAAAATATACATAATCCCAATATTATAATAATAAGGTAATGTGTCTCGATACACGTGCCCTTAAAACATTTAATAACTCTTATTTATTTCAAACTTTCCTTTTACAACGTCTTGTTTTAATTAAAAAGTTCCCGTCAAATATTAATTTAAAAAACAAGTTTTGTTAATTAATATTCCCCGTATCTACTCATTATTATCAATATTCCATTATTAGTTATAAACAATATTTCTCGAGTTATTATCCGTTTCGAGTTACGAGTCCGAGTTTTATTAACTCCCGGGTCAATTAGTCAACCATAATATATCCAAGTCCAAATAAAGTCTAATGCTCATTGTTTCGGCTTGTCGAGACCATGCCGAGACTACAAAGTCTCGGTGGCACTCAACTTGGCTCATAACATCACAAGTATATTCATAAGCTCACAATAAAAATCCTATGTCCAATAATATCAACCAATAATTAACCGCCCTAAACCTACGGCGCGTTAACTAGTATACTAATTCCAAATTCAATATCCAACTCTCAAGTCTCAACAATGACAACAATAGTACCATCATCACCATGCCGAGACCACGACGGTCTCGACTTTGAACCGTGTCTCACCCCAAACAAACCAAACGGACCCTAGGGTATCTCGGCCTCAATCCCACACAACTACAAACCATTCAAAACCAATTTTAATCCAAAACCCTAGTAACCAAATTCAAATACAATCACCAAGAGTTTATCAAACCCTTCGATCCACAACAAAAATAATAACAAAAAGAATAAAAGATAATCTAGTTACCACAACCACATGACTCGGACTCGAACTAAACATAAAAACATAATCAACAAGCTATGGCCGTGAGCTTATGCTCACGGCATCACCATGACTCGACCACAAAACCCAACAAAATGATGATACCAACTCGTTATTTATTGTTTTTATCCTGTAAAACATGTTTTATAACCCAAACCCACTCGAATCTAATACCACAACTCTTTATATACGAGTTTTACACCCCCATCGTTATCACACGAGGTGAAAAATGGTGGGTCTTACCTTTTTCTTCACGGATCTAAATGAATCTACACGTTTTTGGTGGTGGTGTGGCACGTACGTGGTGGAGGTGAGGTTTCTTGCGCGCGTGTGGTGGTTAAATGTGATAAGGGAGTCACAAGGTGTGTGTTGGTAGTGGCGGTGTGAGTTGGAATACGGCGGTGGTGGCGTGGTGGTGACTTTGGCCGGCGGTGGCTAGGGTTAAAAGGAGAGGAGAGGGTTTTTATGTTTTAAAGTTTGATGGAAATGATGAAGTGAGGGGTGTGATGGGATTATATCCCCATGGAGGGGTTGTCCTGCCATTTCTCGAAACTAGGGGGCGGCCGAATTATAACACAAGGACCATAAATGAAATTTAACTAAACTTTCACCAAAAGTGTTCTCGACCTCGTTTAACATATCAAAAGTGACCGAAGAATTTTCTAAGTTGCGCCAATATTTTTAAAATTCTTTTTCCGTTAAATTTGACTATAAATACGTCTAGGTTCGTGTTATCTTGTAAAACCCAATGTTTTTTCGTATTACTAGGTTTACTTGTGCCGACTCGCGTTGTGTGGTCTAGCTCACAAACACACATAAAAGTGAACATATAAACTAAATAAACATATCATTTCGAGCTTAAGGTTGAGTAAGGACCTAGAAAATTCACAATTGTTATAGTCTACCCCCGTTAATTAGAATTTTGTCCTCAAAATTCAGCTAGTACTATGGTCAAACAGGTGTGGGTACTTGAGTCTCATCTAATCCTCTCACTCCCAAGTAAACTTGGGTCCACACTTTGAGTCCCAGTGGACTTTAACTATTGGTATCTTGCTACGCTTCAATTTCTTGATCTCACGCTCTAAAATCTTAACCGGTTTCTCTACAAAGTGTAACTTAGGATCTACCTGAATCTCTTCCAAGGGTATGTGTAAGGTCTGATCAGCAAGACACTTCTTAAGGTTCGACACATGAAACGTATCATGAACGCCACCCAGCTCTTGTGGTAGTCTTAGTCGGTAAGCTACTGGACCGATTCTCTCAGTGATCTTAAAAGGTCCTACATATCTAGCTGCTAACTTGCCCTTCTTTCCAAATCGTACAACACCTTACCAAGGTGAAAACTTGAGTAACACATGATCACCAACGCAAAATTCTAGGGGTCTCCGTCGGTTGTCGCATAGCTCTTCTGACGGTCTCGAGCAACCTTGAGTCTATCCTTGATTTGAATGATCTTCTCAGTAGTCTCTAACGCTATTTCAGGTCCTATCATTTTATTCTCTCCAGCTTTCGCCCAACAAATAAGTGAACGACACTTTCTTCCATAAAGTGCTTTGAATGGTGCCATATCTATGCTGGTATTGTAGCTGTTGTTATATGAGAACTCGGCTAATGGAAGATGTGTATCCCAATTACCACCGAAGTCTATGGTACATGCCCTGATCATGTCCTCTAAGGTCTGTATGGTACACTCGCTTTGACCACTGGTCTGTGGGTGATAAGCCATAGTCATCTCTAAGTGTGTTCCCAGGGACCTTTGCAATAATTGCCAAAAGTTTGACGTGAAATGGCTATCACGATCAGATATGATCGATATAGGCACACCATGTCTCGCCACTATCTCCTTGATGTAAAGTCTAGCCAACTTGTCCATCGTATAATCTTCTCGGATTGGTAAGAAATGTGCAGACTTAGTCAACCTATCTACGATAACCCAGATCGTATCGTGTCCACTACTAGTCCTAGGAAACTTTGTAATGAAGTCCATGGTTATCCTTTCCCACTTCCACTCGGGAATCTCTGGTAGTTGTAACAAACCAGATGGTCTCTGATGTTCAGCCTTCACTTTAGAGCAAGTCAGAAACTTGCTAACGTAGACAGCTATGTCCTTCTTCATCCCAGGCCACCAGTACAAGTCTCTAAGGTCGTAGTACATCTTATCCGCTCCTGGATGAACGGAGTACCTTGTCGTATGTGCTTCGTCCATGATTAGGGTTCTCACATCACCGGTTAACGGTACCTAAATTCGGTCTAAAAAATACAGTCCACCCTTTTTCTCCAATTGCTTATTTAAGCCTCGCATCTTCTCTGTGGGTGCATTCATTCCATAGATGCTTCTCTCTGAGCCGCTAGTATCTTATCCTTGATACCCGTCTGTATAGTAATACTCATGGCTTTCACTTTCCTAGGCTTGAGTCTTTCCTTCCTACTTAAAGCATCAGCCACTACGTTCGCCTTACCTGGGTGGTAGCGAATCTCGCAGTCATAATCGCTAAAGAGCTCAATCCATCTCCTCTGGCGCATATTCAACTCTTTTTGATCGAAGATGTGTTGGAGACACTTATGATCAGTATAGATAATACTTTTCGTCCCATACAAGTAATGTCTCCATATCTTGAGAGCGAATACTACAGCGCCTAACTCCAGATCATGGGTGGTATATTTCTTCTCATGAACCTTCAATTGTCGAGAGGCATAGGCAATCACCTTACCTCTTTGCATTAACACGCACCTAAGGCCTTGACATGACGCGTCACAGTATACTACGAAATCTTCAGGTCCATGGGGGAGGGCTAGGATTAGTGCATTACACAGATTATCTTTCAACATCTGAAAGGCACTCTCCTGTGCTTCACCCCAATCGTATTTCTTGTTCTTTTGAGTCAGTGAAGGTAAGTGGTTTAGCAATCTTGGAGAAGTTCGCGATGAAGCGTCGGTAGTAACCTGCCAGTCCTAAAACTGATCGGACTTCTGTCGGGGACTTAGGGGCTTCCCAATTTTTCACTGCCTCAATCTTGCTAGGATCCACATGAATACCATCTTTGTTAACCACGTGTCCAAGGAATTAGAATTCTTGTAGCCAGAATTCGCACTTCGAGAGTTTGGCGTACAGCTTTTCCTCCTTGAGTAGCTCTAGGATTATCTTCAGATGCATTTCATGTTCCTCTTTGGTCTTGGAATAAATCAATATGTCATCAATAAATACGATAACAAATTTATTTAGGTATGGCCTGCATACTCGGTTCATCAAGTCCATGAAGACCGCAGGCGCATTTGTTAGTCCAAAAGGCATAACCGTGAACTCGAAATGACCGTATAGAGTTCTGAACGCGGTTTTTGGAATGTCAACTTTGTGTACTCGTAACTGATGGTAGCCGAAACGGAGATCTATCTTGGAGAAGTACCGTGAACCTTGTAGTTGGTCAAATAAGTCGTTAATTCTCGGGAGACGGTAACGATTCTTAATGGTTAGTTTGTTCAGTTCTCGATAGTCGATGTACATCCTAAATGAACCATGCTTCTTCTTGACGAACAATACCGGTGCTCCCCATGGCGAAGAACTAGGTCGGATGAAACCTTTGTCATGGAGTTCCTTGAGTTGATTAGACAACTCCTCCATTTCAATAGGTGCCAAGTGGTAGGGAGACTTTGCAACCGACATTGCTCCAGGAATTAGGTCTATCCAAAATTCAACCTCTCGCGTAGGGGGTAATCCGGATAGGTCGTCGGGAAACACTTCTGGGAAGTCTCGAACGACTGGGATATCTTCTAGTTTATGTTCGTCTACCTTCATGCTCACGAGTTGTTTCACGTTTTCTTTAAGTCTATCCCCATAGACTTTGAGTAACTCACCGTTAGGTAGTGGTATTCGGACAATCTTCTCATGACATACTATTTCAGCCTTATTCTTAGACAACCAGTCCATTCCCACAATCACGTCGAAACTTCCGTGTCCAAATGGTATTAAGTCGATGCTAAAGGTATGACCTTCTAATTCTAGTGTACACCCGCGAATGATCTCATTTGTTTCTACCTTTTGACCACTTTCTATTTCAATTTCGTAACTAAAGCCTACTCTACCGGGTTCCATATTCAACAGATGCATGAATTTAATGGAGACAAAACTATAATCGGCACCAGAATCAAATAGCATAGTAGCATAGTGGTCATTTAAATAGAACGTACCTGTCACGATGTTCGGGTCCTGGCGTCCTTCTTCAGCGTTCATTACAAATACCCCACCACGAGCTGGGTTGCCATTGTTCCCACGGTTTGCATTGTTTACACAGTTAGCATTGTTTCCACCAATTGATACAGTCTGATTTTGGTTGTTATGCACTGGCGCCTGTGTCCTACCCAACCTAGGGCACATACTACGAAGATGATTTGGGCTTCCACACTCATAACAAGCCTTCGGGTTAACAGCATTATCTGGTGTCACTTGCTTAGCCACTGCCCTACAATCCTTTGCCATATGACCAGGTCGCTTACAGTTAAAGCATACTAACTGGCATTGCTTGGTCTCTGGATGATGGTAGTTGCATTTGGTGCAATTGGGGAAAGAACCATGACACTTCTTCTTGACGGCACCAGTTGCCACAAATCCTTTTCCCCACTTAGCTTTCTTATTGTCACGATTTGCACCTCCTTGCTTACTTGGCTCACTCACAGCCTTCCTCTTCTCACCACTCTTAGACAATGTCCCATTCCTAACCATCTCATCTGTTAAGGCTGCAGATTTCAGTATCGCACTCTGGATAGTAGCAGGCACAGTCGCTTTCACCATCCTACAAATTTCAGGGACCAACCCATAGATGTACATTTCAATTCTATTGGATTCAAGAATGACCATATGAGGTACTAGTCTAGCGAGCTCATAGAATCGATCCGTATAAGCCGTGTGACCAGCTCCTACCATGGTATGGTGGTAGAACTCATGCTCTAGCTTCTACATCTCATTGTCTGGGCAGTACTCCTCTTTTAACAACACCTTAAAGTCATCCCAACTCATCCCTATGGCAGCTTCCCTGCCACTAGCCTGAATTTGTGTGTTCCACCTGGTCAACGCTTTTCCAGTCAATGAATAGGCAGCATACTTCACCTTCTGATAGCTCCCACACTCACTAATGTCAATTACTGACTCCATCTTCTCGACCCATCAAGTGTAAGCTATCGCACCTCCATTGCCGTCAGAGTCCACTGGTTTGCACGCCGTAAATTCCTTACAATTACATCCTTTGTTACCGTTGGCATGGTTACCATCATTGACGTGATCACTTCCATCATCATTGTCCGCTTGGTTATTCCCACTCATATTGTTTCCTTGGTTTTTGATATGGTCGCCAACTTGGGTGACAATAGTGGGTAGCAATTCCCGTAGTTGTTGAGTGATAATGGTAGCAACATCAGGAGTCTCATTGCCGGTATCGTTGCTTCCCGTGCCGCGACCTCCTACCCTACCTCCTCGTCCACCAGTCCTTCCACCCCTCGATGGTGGAACACCTTAGTTAACTCGAGTCGACCATCTTGGAGGCATGATTCTACAAAGTAGGACATTGGTAAACGTTAGATAGGAGATAGTTAGGATAGGTCGGTATACGTGTTGTACTACTACACTCAACTTCCTATCTGACAATCCATGAATTTGATAAGTCCATGCCGCATCATGTTATCGTAAAAAAGTTGGCCAGACGTTTTTAAGATAGCATCATGCTGCATTCACTTATCATCATCACTTCGTGTCATACTATACACATAATCGCACACGTAGTTCCTATAATGCAAACTATATAAGGATTCCTAGGTTATAGTCTAGGTTAAACCACCTAATTCTCTATAAAATTGGTCTCTGAAACCAATCTGTCACACCCCAAAAATGGCGCAGCGGAATGGTATTTAAGGGGTATGACTTCATAGTCAAGAACACATCGTGTCACAATAGAGCAATACTAAATGCATAACATAAGACAGATAATAGTCGCAAACTCCCACAACCGGGATAAGTACAAAGATCCAAAATAAACATAAGTCTCAAAGTTAAACAACATCACTAGGAAATATCAAAATGCAACTCCATGAGATATGACCTGGGAGGGCCTTGTCTTAAGTCATGCTAAGCCAGGCCAATACTCAACCTTCTAGTGCAACTTCAGTCTTAGCACCTGAAAATGGATACTCGAAAATGTCAACATAAAGTTGGTGAGCTCGTAGTTTAGAAGTTAAACCACGAAGCTGTGAATAATGAAGTGTAGGACAACAGTGAGCAAGATATACAAATGTGAGCATATAGTAAAGATTGCAAACTATCTCAGACAGCAAACACACATAATTGGTCCACACATAGTCTGGGTGCCACTTCCCAAATGATGTACTGGGTGCCACTTCCCAAAATGATATATTGGGTGTCACTTCCCAAAATTATACTAACAATGCATCACTAAACAGTTGCGCACGTTCAAGCCAAGTCACACAATTTGAATTCACACAGTAAGGCACATATTGCAATCAAAACACACATATTGTCCAAAATCAAGAAAACAGTAGATCACAGCATGAAAACATTCAAAAGCATTTAGTAGCATTTCTACCCCAAGGTAAAACACGTTAAAAGGTGGGGCTACGAGAACTCACCTCAAAAGAAAAGCACAATACATCACAAACACGAGTAGTACGGCACAACAGCAACTAGTATCACAACGCGACAGACTCGGCGCAACCTATTAATAATAAACTTATCTTAACATATATCCAAAAGTACGATTTCCAAAAGTTACTATTCCCAAGTATATTCCACTTTAAATTCCAAAATATCTTCTTTAAATCCATTTACTAGTGTTTGGTATCATCGTGGGTGAAGTGGTGACATAACGTTGACTCAAGTGTACACACGCCAAAACAAATGACCAAAATGAACATGATTCATGAAACAATATCCCAATAACGAATATGCCAAGTTGTTGCAATATCCCAAACAAACTCTACTACTAAAACTCACAACAACCAAACAAGAACCAAGTGATAAAAAGGTAAGTCATAAGGTAAGTCTTTCACTAATAAAGTCATTCGACACACTTGTCGGGCTCTTATTGGGCTCATCAGTTCAATAAGTCTGATAACCGTATCGGTCAGCTATATTAATGTTAAACCGATCTGTAATTTTTAATATGATCCAAACAATATACATAATCCCAACATTATAATAATAAGGTAATGTGTCTCGATAAACGTTCCCTCAAAACATTTAATAACTCTTATTTATCTCAAACTTTCCTTTTACAACGTCTTGTTTTAAATAAAAAGTTCCTGTCAAATATTAATTAACAAAACAAGTTTTGTTAATTATTATTCCCCGTATCTAGTCATTATTATCAATATTCCATTACAAGTTATAAACAATATTTCTTGAGTTACTATCTGTTTTGAGTTACAAGTCCGAGTTTTATTAACTCTCGGGTCAATTAGTCAACCATAATATATCCAAGTCCAAATAAAGTCTAATGCTCATTGTTTCGGCTTGTCGAGACCATGCCGAGATTACAAAGTCTCGGTGGTACTCGACTTGGCTCATAACATCACAAGTATATTCATAAGCTCACAATAAAAATCCCATGTCCAATAATATCAACCAATAATTAACGGCCCTAAACCTACAGCGCGTTAACTAATATACTAATTCCAAATCCAATATCCAAGTCTCAAGTCTCAACAACGACAACAATAGTACCATCATCACCATGCCGAGACCACGACGGTCTCGGCTTCGAACCGTGTCTCACCACAAACAAACCAAACGGACCCGTAGGTCTCGGCTCCTCATCCAAACGGACCCTAGGGTCTCTCGGCCTCAATCCCACACAACTACAAACCTTTCATAACCAATTTTAATCCAAAACCCTAATAACCAAATTCGAATACAATCACCAAGGGTTTATCTAATGCTTCGATCCACAACAAAAATAATAACAAAAAGAATATAAGATAAGCTAGTTACCACAACCACACGACTCGGACTCTAACTAAACACAAAAACATAATCAACAACCTACGACCGTGAGCTTATGCTCACGGCATCACCACGACTCGACCACAAAACCCAACAAAATGATGATACTAACTCATTATTTATTGTTTTTATCCCATAAAACATGTTTTATAACCCAAACCCACTCAAATGTAATACTACAACTCGTTATATACGAGTTTTACACCCCCACCGTTATCACACGAGGTGAAAAACGGTGGGTCTTACCTTTTTCTTCACGGATCTAAATGGATCTATACATTTTTGGTGGTGGTGTGGCGCGTACGTGGTGGAGGTGAGGTTTCTTGGGCGCGTGTGGTGGTTAAACGTGATAAGGGAGTCACAAGGTGTGTGTTGGTGGTGGCGGTGTGAGGTGGAATACGGTGGTGGTGGTGTGGTGGTGACTTTGTCCGGCGGCGGCTAGGGTTAAGAGGAGAGGAAAGGGTTTTTTTGTTTTAAATTTTGATGGAAATAATGAAGTGAGGGGTGTGATGGGGTTATATACCCATGGAGGGGTTGTCCTGCCATTTCTCAAAACTAGGGGCGGCCGAATTATAACACAAGGACCATAAATGAAATTTAACTAAACTTTCACCAAAAGTGTTCTCGACCTCGTTTAACATATCAAAAGTGACCGAAGAATTTTCTAAGTTGCGCCAATATTTTTAAAATTGTTTTTCCGTTAAATTTGACTATAAATATGTCTAGGTTCGTGTTATCTAGTAAAACCCAATGTTTTTTCGTATTACTAGGTTTATTTGTGCCGACTCACGTTGTGTGGTCTATCTCACAAACACACATAAAAGTGAACATATAAACTAAATAAACGGATCATTTCGAGCTTAAGGTTGAGTAAGGACCTGGAAAATTCGCGGTTGTTATACCTGTGTTGTATACCAATCCCCGTAGCGCCCCGAAAGCTTGATTAGTCTTCCGCTGAACCAAAATTTGGGTGTGTTACAGATTGGTATCAGAGCTCAAGGTTATAGAGAACTGAGTACTTATCAAAAACCTATACTATAACCATTTTTCAAAATTGATCCTACGACCGTCATGTACCTGCCTACCAAGCCGAAGCCTCTAGTATTGACATGATGAGCTGATGAACTGTTTGATATGAAATTGGAATATTTAGGAAACTAGGTTGAGAATTATGCAATACTTGACCTGGGAACATGTCTAGAATCATGCGGTATTTGATTTGGGAATATGCTTGGGATGATGCGGTATCTGTTATTACTGTTTTTAAAGATTTTATGTTATGTTGGGGTTACGGGTCGGTCCAACGTTAATAGACCCGACCGACATAGTTATCGGACTTATTGGGTTGACGAATCCAATAAGGGCTCTGTAAGTGTGTTGGAGGAATTTATTAGCGTATGACCCACCCTTACAACTTACCATGTCACTGACCATGTCTCCTCCCTATCTAGTCCTCACCCACTCATACTATTTTGTGGTAACATTTATGTATGTTTCTGTTATGTTCACGAACTTCTTCCATGTAGCCTCATAAATTAACTCCGAGATAGGATATCCGTCTTGTTCTTTTGAAACACCTATTCTAGCGTCATCTGGAAACTCACCTTGAAATCATTACACTCGGGACACGTTCTTAGTATGTCCCACTTCACCGTTTGTATTCCGAAAGAACACGTGGGCTGGTAGACCTAGAAGTTGCCGTTAGAGCTACGCTGAGTACGCGGATAGTTATGGATTTGCTTGTTGTGAACTCTAAACCGGGAAGTTCTCAGTTAGAGACTTTAGTCCTTTATCATGTACCGTTGCCATTCATTGCCATCAATCACCGTTTACATCTACCGCTGTTGAATTTTTGAGGATATTGTACCGAATCTTGACGTTTTGATGAATCCGAATACTTGGTTAATATGAGGAGCTAGAACTCGCTATCGTTGATTGGAATAGTGTTCACGTTATGGTGATTGATGTTCATTCCAGTATTCTAACGGTGATGATCAAGATTCCTGTGCGATGTTATTCCGATATCCGAAATCTCATAGCTCGTTGATGTTTGTGGGACAGATCAACGGCTCCGAAACGAAACTTAGTTAGGACCACGCGGACACAACCTGCTACTACTGTTAACACAGGTCGTCGTGGTCAGCCTCTAGTCATTCCAAACTGAACTACAAACAACCAGGTCTCGCCAAAACATGCTATGGTAAATCAAGCTCTTATTGATCAGTTAGTGGCCCAACGAGTGGCCGAGATAGTAACCGAGTCGAATCACTCAAACACTTCTGCCGGAACTTCAAAACCCGACAACGATGCCCGTAAGGGAACGTATAAGGAGTTCCAAAATCGTGTGACAAATGGATTGGCGGGACTGAAGGTGTTGTTGCTCTGAAGCGTTGGTTGGAAAAGACTGAAACCGTATCCCGCATTGATAATTGTGAGAAGGAAATCCCAAGCGAAACATGCCTTGTTCACTCTGTGGGATGAAGCTTTGACTTGGTGGACCATGTACCTCTGATCTGCCAGTATTGATGTGGCTTATTCAATGCCTTGAGAAGAGTCTAAGGCGATGATGCTTAGGAACAACCGTCCCTGTGATGAAGCAAGAAAGATGGAATTTGAATTCTGGAATTGTAAGGTGAAGGGCACCGATATGCCAACCCAAACCCGTCGTTGCCAGAAACTGTCACTATCATGCTCTGAGATGGTTCGTACCGAAGCACTCAAGATAGAGCACAATACTAATGGATTGCCCCCATCTACCAAGCATGACGTGATTACTTGGTGACCAGCCACTCTTTACGATACCGTTGAGTTAACTCGCCGTCTGAAGGACGTAGTGATTTAGGACGCAACTAAGAAAGTGGTTGACAACAAGAGGAGGTAGGAGGACCACTCAAAGAAACAGCAACCAAGAAAACCAAGAAGTAGGAGGAAACCAAGAATAAAACGTGACGTCAAGGAATGACTGTCCCATGTAACGTGACCTACGCGCTACACTTTTCATTTTCGCCGTTATCTAACGAATTACTTGACGTTATCTCCCGATTGTCTGTACTCCCAACATAAACCAGTTGTCTACGTTGATATCTCATTAATATTCCGTAAACCCACAAAAGGTTTATTATCTACTCCTTGTAACTAAACTTGGCATTACATCATTGGACCTTAATTATACAAAGACTGGCCACCAATGTATAATTTAGGTAGGAATCATGATATGCTAGGAATGGTTGCTTAAACCTCCACCGAGAATTAAATTTCTTGTTCTATGTTTGAAAGATCGCGAGTCGATCAATTCTACCTCTCTTCCGTTCCATGAATCCATCCTTATCTGGCATCATACTCTAATTCGAAAGGATACCTTACGTCATCTACTATCATAGAACGATCCCGCTGCATAATGTTTCACGTTACTCTACCTCTTCCTGTTCCGAGAACCTTTGTGTCGATTTGACAAATTTTTGAGTTGGACAACCACCTGATGATTCATAACCGCATGTGTGACTGAGACATATACTGCTTAAGGCATATATACAAACCACTGCGACGGTTATATTCAGGTCCCTAATCAAAGTCATAGCTTCTGCACTAGAACATTACCGATTCACCCGACCGATTGCTAGTAACAACCAACACAGTTCTCCCAGACTCTATCCTCCATGTTAAGAAGTAAGTATACCATTGAGACTAGTCGACTGTTAGTAGGAACCGATGTACACCTGCTTAGTTTGATGGAGGAGCGAACGGAAATTTTGTATCAACTACTCTTAGACCACCACTTGACAAGACTCAAACTGCTTAGACCTAGTATATGACAATGAACCGACCACTGTGAAGAACCGATGCCCTCTACAAAGAACTGACAATCTTTCGATCAGTTCCAAGGTTCGAGCAACTAGTTGAGGATCGATTCGAGATCCGGATACTACCATCAGAAATGGTTCGGGAAGAGAAAACTCCCGAAGGCTGCGTTTACACCTGTGGTGACTGTTATGAATCCCTAATTAGGCCTGTTGGTTAGAAGACACCCCGAACGCCTTCATGAATCTCATGAACCGTGTGTGTAAGCTCTAATTGGACAAGTTGTGATAGTATTCGACAACAATATCCTAAACTACTCGAAAGAGTAAGGAGGAACACGACAAACATCTGGGATTAACCTTAGGGTTGCTTGATGCATGGTTTTGCGACCTTACAACAGGTTTTACCTCTCAAGGGATCTTGAGAAGTTTGCAATCCCCACCAGGCAGTGTACCTGACCGATGTAGTATAGTGAAGTGGCAAGTACCGGGGATTGATCGTTCAACTCAAAGAATAGTGTTCGTTATGATTGAAATTAATCTAACTATTTCTAAAGGTGAGGGATGATTCTTTTTGTATTTTTATATTTTATGGAAAGCAAGTAAAAATCTCTGGTTTTGGAAGAAGGGGCGGAATTAGTTGCTAATCAACTAACCCAAAAGCTACTAACTAAACTAATATGCAAGAAAAGTAAACTAGGGTTCTACAAGGGAAGTGAAGCATGTCTACCTATGATATGTTACTCCTTGATAGCTATCCAATTCTACCTATTGAATTGTCACACCTTGTTTTAATTGATGGGTTGTATTCCTTAATACCATTCGTGGGGTGGCGTACGTACTTCCCCAACTCTATAAGCTCCTACTTCACTCCTATGTCGAGCCGGCTAAGAAGCTCCTAACATGGGATCACTAGAATTCACTCATGCATTAAATACAACCAAATAAACCTAGTACGCATTGGTTCATGTTTCTTAAGACGTTCAAGCAAGTTACCGTATAGGAGGTTAGCCAGTTTTCTTAAGCATAACATCGATATCACCCAATCAAACAAGAGACAATAGGAAACAAGAATTATAAGCTAAACCAATAAGATCTATTGAAGTGTCACACCTTTATTGATGACGATAGACACATACATCAACAAGGAATCAATAAGATCTAATTAATTATATACAAGTTTCACACAATCATAAGTAGACACAAGGTGAATTAGCAAAGCATGATCAATAAAGGGCAAACAACCATAATAATGAAAGACATAATTAAGTTAGAATCAACAAACCAATATTTGATGTTTATGAAGTGATTGAAACCCTCTAAGTTGCTGGAAAAACACCTACCTAAACCCTAGAATCGGACTTAGGGTTTAGGGCTTACAAAAAGTGAAGTTGTGATGTTGTATTTATAGCTCATTTTCTGTCCGCATCAATCTGACGGCGTCAGCCTTTACAAGTGACGGCGTCAGCTCCCCTTTTTCACGAAATTGTAGATCTTTTTGTCCCGATTCCGTGGCCTCTTGAATCACCTAAATCCGAGTTCGTATGAAGATTTTATGGCCAAAACAGTGACAGCTACTCCGCGCGCGAGTTGTGATTGTCTTGATTAACTTGTGGCGGTTTCACTAAGGTTCCTTCTCGTGTAAGAATACTTTGATGCCATCACTCTATATCATCTGACGTCGTCAGGTCTATGATCCTGACGCCGTTACCTTCAAAAATCCTCTGGCCCGTCTCTCTTTAACTTAACACTTGACGGCCTACATCCATTAACACGTGACGCCGTCAGACTTCCTATGTAAAACTTTCTGGCGCGTCACGTGTATAATTCCACCACTTTCATCTTCAAGTGATGGCGTCAGCATCTAAAGCCTGACGCCGTCAGGTGTAAAATCCTGACTTTCCTTGGTCTTTTTGTTTTCTTCATTCTTGAGCATAAAAACGTCCAAAAAGCTCCAAAATGCTTCATATTCCAGAAATCACGTCCCAAGTACCTAAAATGAGAAAAGAAACGATTTAGGGAAATATTTGATCATATAATCGCGGATTAGGGCTTAAATGACCCCCTAAAAGCGGTACACTTTTCGCTTCATCAAATATCCCTACACTTGGGATTTGCTTGTCCTCAAGCAAATGAGCTTTTCCACCAATTGAAATACAAGTTAGGGGTCATTTAACATTAATATAAAAGTAATTACAACAAATGATCATTCCACCTTGGTCAACATAAGCACGGAAATTATACACTAGCACCTCACAATAAGTGTTTGGATACTCTCATCCCTCGGGTGTTGTAAATTTATATATCATAAATGGAAATGGAAGAATATCGCTCACTACCTGTCATAGAAAATAGATTACCATAGGCTTGGGAAAGGATCACGCCTCTACCACTTTTGGCGTAAGCATCTAGAATAAACTATCAAAGAGGTCTTTACAAAGGGTTGTAACGTTAGGTGTAGGGATAAGGAAAACACGGTTTGTTGGATAAGGATATTTTTACTGGTGGCAAGTCAATCATCTTGGTCAATTACATGTAGAATGAGGCGTTGCTAAGCCAAGACTCGACTCAACTTAAACTAATCACGAACTAATAAACATAGAACAAAACAAAACATAAATAAAAGATAGAGGGGATGGTAGTCCGTATGCTTTCTTCACTTTTCTTTTCCTTTTTTTTTTTTTTTTTTTTTTTTTTTTTTTGCATACACTCTTGCCCTACCATCCAAAACAATACATCACTAGGGATTCTTTTACCATCCCTACATTTGAACTTTTACATACTTTACATAAAATTATTCTAATGACTCGAATCAAGATAATCGAAACATTTGGAGTACTTTAAAATATTAACGTACATATGGGGGTAATAAATGATGTTCTTCCCCATTACTCCATTACACTAGTACTTTACCCATAAGTCCCAATCGTCCCAAAACAATATGTACAAGGATATGACTCGACTTAGCAACCATGTAATCAATTAGATAATTAACTAAGGGTTTAAACAAATGTTGTCACAATAATGCACTAAAGATGAGTGCACACAAGGTAGGCTAAGGCGATTTGGGTGTACATTTAAATGGGGTGTAAACAAATTCTTCCTTTAAGTAAAATGCTTAAAGGTCGAAACGAAAAGATAGGCTCTGAGGGGTGTACTAGGGGTATCGTGTACCAAAAATGGGTACAACGCAAAGGGTGTGGGAGAATTACTTAACCAATGTAGTCAAAGTAATTATAACAAAAACACAGGTGTAAAACAATGGGTTAATCCTAATGCCTCTTATCATGTAGTCAATCCTAACTACACGAATGTAGTCTCACTAGCGATCTCGGTATGCATCACAAACGCAAGTTCTAGAATCTATAAACTACCGGTACACTCATAAGCACCAACAATGAATGCTTTTTCCTAAAGATCTAAAGGCGGACCTCACATATTTGGGGTGGAAATTTTTGAGTGGTATGGTTTTTGTGCTAGTCATACAATTCCCTATCCATGAGACGCTTATTAAAATCAAAGTTTCACTCCTATATGTTGTAAAAAAATTTAAATTTGGTGCTAAAATTGCCCTAACCAATATTTCTCTTGGCTTTATTACACATTCACTATTAAACAAAACAAAAATCAAGCGAAGTTGTAGTTTCTAAGGCATCCTAATTTACCCTCCCTACACTTAATCGAACATTGTCCCCAATGTTCTAGACAAAAGATGTAAAAGTAAAAATAAATGAGAATGGAAGAAACAAATACTCCCCTGATTCGCTCGGTATGGATGATGTGATAATATGGTTAAATCTCCCTCCAAGAGAATGAACATGATAAGCTTCACTCCAGAAATATAATCATCCTCTTGATGTGTTGCACGTACATCTTCTTATCCAATAATACCTGTAACCAACAAACACAAAAACCAAAGCATCAAACCGAACAAAGAAAAACCACAACTAGATGTATTTCCAGACTTAGAAATAAAAACAAAACAAAGCAATAAAAGGATAGGATACTTGCGGGATGACTTACAAATAGGGACTCATAAAACATGTCCACAAGTATTGACACATAAACAAGATAGAATACATGCTAATCATGAATTGTGAATTTTCCATGTTCGAATTTTGTTCTTTTTAACAAAATATAAACTTTCCTACACTTATCTTTTTTTGTAAAATACCTTTATATGCAATTAAGACGAGGTTAAAAAAAAATAAAGCATTTTCACAAATTATTCGAAACATAAAAATTTAACAATTATGATTAAGCATATATGACACAAACAAACAAATAAAATAAAAACATCAAACAATTAAAAACATGGGTTGCCTCCCAAGAAGCGCTTGTTTTTGTTCAAGTCACGAGCCTGACTCTACCCTTATTTAACAAAAATAGGGGAGGTTTTCCCTACACTTAGGATTAAGTGCGGGTGAAAGTAGCGATACACACCCTTAGGGTGGAAATATGCCACGTGAGGTGAAGGGGGTGAGTGAATGGCTTCCTTCATCCTAAAACTACCCGGATAATAAGGGTTGATGGGTGGGTCGGTTCCTCTTTTGTCTCCTAGAAATATATCTAAGGATGGAGAGTTGTGTAAAGGTTGAGGTTCCGGTTCATCAACACTAGGAAATTCCCTGGAACTAAGAGTAAGGTTATCACTATAAGTATTCAAACCTATATCCTCTAGTGGTGCTTGGTCCAAGGGTTCTACCTCCATCGGGATTCCTAAAGTTTCTTCTACTTCTTCCGGGTAAGTCACGGGCGGTGTGTGTGCCTCAAGTGATGGTAGGACTTGTGGGGTACTTTGTAGGCTTGGATTATCCACCTCATCCTCCATTTTATCTAGATTACCTATGTGTTTGTTTTGTACTATGATGTTACATGACATCCACTTAGGTATCCCAAAATAGTCATCTCCAGACAAACTTGTTTCATGATCCTTGGAATTTGTGGTCAATTGACTTGTACTAACGTTTGTTGGGTTGTCTACTCTATAATAATATTGGGCACAATCTTCTACGGTATCCCATGCTTCTTCTGCATTTAATTCCCTAAAGTCCCTATTGGCAAAATCGTTAATGCACATTTGGTCATATCGGTTGACACGATCGAAAAAGATTTGGGTTAGGGATGCTAAATTGAAGCTATGATGAGGGACTATTCGGAGTAAGTTTTTAAAACAAGTCCATGCATCATATATGGGTTCATCTCGATATTGGTTGAACATCAAGATATCATTAGGGGCAAATGGATTTCGTGGTCGGTAGTATGGTGGGTTCGCGTACTCCATATTGGTGAACGGAAGAGTCAATGGAAAGGTTTTTACAAACAAAGACACAAAGAAAAGATAGACTGCTAGAAAGCTAATAAAAAGAAAATAAAAATCTCACTAGATAGGAATCTAATGAGTAGACCAAATAAAAATAAATTTCAACCTAAGCAATAACTACTCCCCGGGCTGCGGCGCCAAAAACTTGATGCGTGGTTTTGCGACCTTACAACAGGTTTTACCTCTCAAGGGATCTTGAGAAGTTTGCAATCCCCACCAGGCAATGTACCTGACCGATGTAGTATAGTGAAGTGGCAAGTATCGGGGATTGATCGTTCAACTCAAAGAATAGTGTTCGTTAGGATTGAAATTAATCTAACTAGGTCTAAAGGTGAGGGATGATTCTTTTTGTATTTTTATATTTTATGGAAAGCAAGTAAAAATCTCTGGTTTTGGAAGAAGGGGCGGAATTAGTTGCTAATCAACTAACCCAAAAGCTACTAACTAAACTAATATGCAAGAAAAGTAAACTAGGGTTCTACAAGGGAAGTGAAGCATGTCTACCTATGATATGTTACTCCTTGCTAGCTATCCAATTCTACCTATTGAATTGTCACACCTTGTTTTAATTGACGGGTTGTATTCCTTAATACCATTCGTGGGGTGGCGTACGTACTTCCCCAACTCTATAAGCTCCTACTTCACTCCTATGTCGAGCCGGCTAAGAAGCTCCTAACATGGGATCACTAGAATTCACTCATGCATTAAATACAACCAAATAAACCTAGTACGCATTGGTTCATGTTTCTTAAGACGTTCAAGCAAGTTACCGTATAGGAGGTTAGCCAGTTTTCTTAAGCATAACATCGATATCACCCAATCAAACAAGAGACAATAGGAAACAAGAATTATAAGCTAAACCAATAAGATCTATTGAAGTGTCACACCTTTATTGATGACGATAGACACATACATCAACAAGGAATCAATAAGATCTAATTAATTATATACAAGTTTCACACAATCATAAGTAGACACAAGGTGAATTAGCAAAGCATGATCAATAAAGGGCAAACAACCATAATAATGAAAGACATAATTAAGTTAGAATCAACAAACCAATATTTGATGTTTATGAAGTGATTGAAACCCTCTAAGTTTCTGGAAAAACACCTACCTAAACCCTAGAATCGGACTTAGGGTTTAGGGCTTACAAAAAGTGAAGTTGTGATGTTGTATTTATAGCTGATTTTCTGTCCGCATCGACCTGACGGCGTCAGCCTTTACATGTGACGGCGTCAGCTCCCTTTTTTCACCAAATTGTAGATCTTTTCGTCCCGATTCCGTGGCCTCTTGAATCACCTAAATCCGAGTTCGTATGAAGATTTTATGGCCAAAACAGTGACAGCTACTCCGCGCGCGAGTTGTGATTGTCTTGATTAACTTGTGACGGTTTTACTAAGGTTCCTTCTCGTGTAAGAATACTTTGACGCCATCACTCTATATCATCTGACATCGTCAGGTCTATGATCCTGACGCCGTCACCTTCAAAAATCCTCTGGCCCGTCTCTCTTTAACTTAACACTTGACGGCCTACATCCATTAACACGTGACGCCGTCAGACTTCCTATGTAAAACTTTCTGGCGCGTCACGTGTATAATTCCACCACTTTCATCTTCAAGTGACGGCGTCAGCATCCAAAGCCTGACGCCGTCAGGTGTAAAATCCTGACTTTCCTTGGTCTTTTTGTTTTCTTCATTCTTGAGCATAAAAACGTCCAAAAAGCTCCAAAATGCTTCATATTCCAGAAATCACGTCCCAAGTACCTAAAATAAGAAAAGAAATGATTTAGGGCAATATTTGATCATATAATCGCGGATTAGGGCTTAAATGACCCCCTAAAAGCGGTACACTTTTCGCTTCATCATTGCTTGAGAAGGAACAACGATAGACCAACTTCTCTAAGTACGAATTTTGAATGCCGACCGTGTGATTTCTTGGTCACGTGAATTGCATTCACATAGATCTCGCCAAGATTGAGCCCATTAAGGACTGGGCTACCCCTGCAACTCCGACCGAGATACGTCAATTATTATGACTTGCTGGATATTACTGGAGATTTATCAAAGGCTTTCCAAGATAGTAAAGCCTTTAACCAAATTGACTCAAAGGATGTGAAGTGTAACTAAGGAGAAAACGGAGAGGAAGCATTGTAACTTTTGAAGTAGGAACGGTGTAGTACGCCTATCCTAGCTATACCAGAAGGAAGTGTAGATGTTGTTACAAATTGCGATGTTTTGTATAAAGGTTTGTGAGATGTTTTTATGTGAATAGAGAAGGAAGTAGCTTATGCCTCTTATCAATTTGAGACATACGAGAAAAGCTACACCACTCATGAGTTAGAATTGGGTGCAGTTGTACTTGCACGCAAAATCTGGGGACATTATCTGCATCACACAAAGTGTATAGTACACACAAAGCATAAGAGTAGCAGCATGTCCCAGACCAGAAGGAACTGAACATGAGGCAACGTCGCTAGATAGAACTGCATGGTGATTATTTCTGCAAAATTTGCTATGATCCGGGTAAAGAAAACGGTTTTGCTGACGCTCTTAGTCGAGCAGAAAGAGCACAACCATTGAGAGTCTGAACTTTAGGGATGACTAGCGGTTTTCCTGTAAAAACTCAAATGCTCGAAGCTTAAGTTGAAGTTGGCAAAGGAGAAAATCGACATGGCTTTGTAAAGCTTTCATATGGGAACTTCATGCTTTGGAGACAGAAACTAAATGTCACCCCATAAGGGTATTCATGATCTGATTATGCATGAGTCGAATAAATCAAAATACTCCACTCACCCCGAATCTGATGAGACGTATCAAGATCAGGAGAAACGATATTGATGACCGAGCATGGATGCTGACATTGCAATATATGTCGGCAAATGCTTAGCATGTCCAAAAACGATAGCCGAACACCAGAAACCATCAGATATATTGGAACAAGCTGAAATAAAAAAGAATCACCGTGGGTATATCACAAGATTTCCAAGAATAGATAGTGGTTGTAATACCATATGGGTAATTGTGATCGTCTTACCAAACCTGTTCATTACCCCATTATCATTGAAAGCGATAGTATGGACAACTTGACCCTCTATACTTAGAAGAAATTACCTCCCTGGCATGTAGTGCCGATGCCTATCATCTCCAATCAAGACAGATGTCTCACGACAAACCCATGGAAATCACTCTGGATTACCTTGGGAATGGATCTCGACATGAGTACTGCATAACATCCCCAAACAGATGGTCAGAGTGAGAGAACCATTCAAACGTTGGAAGATAAGCTTCTAGCCTGTGTTATTAACTTTGGAAAAAGGCTGGGAGAGACATCCTCCTTTGCCCAAACTTTTCTAAGATAATAGAAATCTCGTCAGCATCAAGGCTGTACCGCTTGAGGCACTTTGTGGTCGAAAGTTTCGACTCTCTACCTGTTGGACCGAGATTGGATACAGTCAACCCACTGGTACTGAACTCATCCATGAAACCACTGGAAAGTTCGTTTAGATCACAAGCGAAAGGCGAATTGCCCCCGATCATTAGAGGAGCTATACTAACGGACACCGCGAAACTCATGAATTCTGAGTAAGGGCAAGGTGATGCTCATGGTATCACCATGTAATGGTGTGACCCGTTTAGTAAACATGGGTAGCTTGACCCTTGCTATACTACTCTTTTCAAAATTCTTGCTAGAAATGGGCCGGTAGCTCATGAGACTTGTACTACCACCGGGACTTGGCAAAGTCCACAATACTCTTGACGTGCGTAATTCAAAGAAACATTTTGGGAAGAAACTGCCACTGTAATCCCTGGATTTTATCCAGCTTGATGAACGTTGAATCCTGTTGAGGAACCTATTGAAATCTTGAATCGTGAAACCTAGCGACCTAAGCCAAGTCGCATTCCTGTCGTTAGAACTTGTTGGAAATCCTGAAACAATCCCGAACTCACGTGGAAACATGAGGATGAAATCGAGCAAATTTGTTCTCATCTCTTTTCAACCTTAACGGGTAACTTCAACCGAAACCCGGGACGGGTTTCTTCTGAGGCTAGGAGGCTGTGACAACCGGTAATTTTTGGGGATTATTTTAATGCCGCATTTTGGCTTAAAATGAATATTAATATATGGGCACTGTTTTGGGAACGTATTGGGAATTTGTTTTGTAATATATGGAATTTTGTTGGAATACTATTACGTGATATATGAAGTTTCCCCCTAGAACGTGAGATTTAGCACAACGTGAGTCGGCACAATCTAGACCTAATAATATGTGTAATGTTTGATTTTAGATGCGTTGAACGAACGTAGACAAATTTATAGTCATTTTTAACGGAAAAGCGATTCTAAAAATATTGACGCAAGTTAAAACGCCTCACGAGAATTTTTACTGTGCTAAACGAGCCCGAGAAACGTTATAATAAAAGTTTAGCAAAAACTGCCACATTTGGCCCCCTTGCGTCAGTTTCAATCTGTGCCCCCTTATTTTATACGTTTGGCAGAAATGGTCCATGGGTCAATATAAAACCCTATTCCCCCCCCCCCCACCATTTCACCCAAACCCTAACAGATATTCTCTCTTTCTCTCTCTCTCTTTGAGTTGCAGCCGCCGCTCCAACAAACCCTAACACCACACCGGCGTTCACCGCCGACCACCACCACCAAAACAACATTCAAACACCATCTCCATCACTTATCCGTGGTGTACGCACCCTAATCATCACCACCGCCATCGTACGCGCCACCCTTTTTGGGTTATTTTTGTGTGAAATGTGTAGATCCGGAGAATACAAGGTGAGACACACCGTATTCACACTTGTGTGATACGGTGTGGAGTCAAACTCGTCCTAACGGGTTATGTTTGGTAGAAAACGATTCGGGTTGGGTTTAAAACGAGTGGATAACAAGTTTTAGCTAAATAAAAACTAACTCGTTTGGTATCATCACTTTGGGTCACCAAATAGTGTTGATTTGTGTTTGGTTTGCGTACGAGTGAGAAAGCTCACATCGAGCTTATTTTTTAGCCTATTTTTAAGTCAACGAGATTTTTTTTTTGGTTGTTATTGGGTTGTTTTGTGGTTAGCGCAAGTCACGGCCTCGAACCGAACCCCTTGTGGTTCTCGGTATCATTTGGGATAGATTTGGTTGGTTATAATTTGTTTTTGTTATCACTTTGGTCCGTTTGGGTCGTTTGCTCGTGGCGTGGTTCAAAGCCGAGACCCCGTGGTCTCGGCGAGGTAAGTTACTTTTGGTCCAAGTGGTTTGTGATATTTGTGATTTGGTTTTGGATTTGGATTCAGCTCGAGCCCTAGGTTTAGATTAGGCCAAGAGGATTCGTGATGAGATGACTGATTCGGTTTTGGACTTGGAGTTGTTGTGTGGTGATGTTTTGGCTATAACGAGTGTAATCCGAGACCCCGTGGTCTCAGTGAAGCCTCAAATCGCCTATATTGGACTTATTGATTTGGATGTTGACTTTTGACCCGGCTTATGTGACCGAGGGCGTATTTGGGTTGAATTGAGATCGGGACCGTAAGTTTAGACCCGAGGGAAATGTTAACGAATATGACTCGAAACGGAAAATAACACGTGCGACTTGATTTTTATTTTTGACTCGACATAAACTGAAAGAAAAGAAATAGCAAACATTTATTTGAAATGTTAATTAGTAAATTTAATTTGTTATTGTTTTGAAAATGACAAAAAGGAAATTTAAGGTATAAGTATTAAATTTTGATAAAAACGGAGAACACGAGGGTTATTGGACGTTTTGAAACACATTACCTGTAGGATACCATATTTGGGTTTATTGGATTACTTGTTGGGTTAGCTACTTATTTTGATTGTTGATTCGTAGTCGGATTACTTGGGATTTTGCAAACACCGGATTTGAATTACATACTTAGACTTAGAATATCATTGGACTTTGGATATTATGGACTATTGGGACACGAAACGAATATAGTACATTAGACTCAATGAATTTAATGTATTTGAGCCGTAACGGATAAACAATGGAAAATAATGTCTAACGAACAATAATATTGATAACACTTGTTATTTAAACGTATTTGGAAAATTAAAAAGTTGTTCGACATGGAAACGTTCTATAAACGAATGAGTCATGGCGAAATTGTGTTTTAAAATACAAAACAAGTATGTTTTGTAACTAAATGGGATATTTGGAAAAATACCGACTACTACCAATCTATCCATCCTATTTGGTGTGCTTATCATGTGTACCACTTTGAGTTATTGATGTGCGTGTGTATCGCTCTAATTCTTTTATATCCACGGTAGCGGCGCCAAAGACTTGGTGCGCGCGTGATGTGTCGTTGTGGTTTTAGCAGTATTAATGCCTACTCAAGTTTTAAATTTAAATTTATATTTAGCAGTGTACCCGGTCAGTATGAATATAATGGTAAGTAGAGTGTCGATCACTAAGAGTGGAACGTATTATCAAGTTATTCTAATCAGTATTTTAATATCTTAAGTTAGCTATACAACCTAATCTAACGCAAGGGGGTTCGGCCTGAGAGACTGGCACGGTTTGGTTATGATTAAATAGAAAACTAAACTAATGAGCACGAATCAGCGATTAGCATAGACGTACACAGATAGATACTTGAGACAATAAGAAGACTTGTCCTGATAATTAAGTAGCTTGTCATTTGTTTTATTGCTAGTTTTATACGAAGTGTATATAATTAACCCTTTCTCGTTGGCTCTAATCTTATCGGCGAGTAAACCCTTAATGATCACTTATGTCTATCCCACTATCCTAGAAAAGATAGAATAAATAGGCGAGGAAGGGGCATGGCGACCCAAGCAATGCTCAGCTAGACACAGAGGTTATCAATGCACTAATAAAAGTCACCAAAGACATCAACATATAAACTTTAATTAATGGGAAAGCAATTTTAAGGGGTGCCCATGATATTCCGTAGTCACATGGAATCGGCCCATCAATCCTGATGAATTAAAGTGTACTAATACAATAAAACAAAACTACTTAATGAATTGAATGCATGCAGGACCTTCTTACAGCTCTTGTATCTTCGTTCAGGGTGTGTCTTGTGCTGCTAATACGTCTGAATTCGGCTTTAGGGTTTCTGTCTTTCTCTTCTGAGTTAAGCTAAAGTCTCTTCCCGAAATTCGTCTGGCCTTGGGGTATTTATAGTTTCTGTCTGAGGGTTAGATGCGGCGCATAGGATAAGTAGATGCAGCGCATTGACTTAACTTTGTGTGGGGTCCAAGATTAATATATTCAGGAATATTCGTACACCGCCTTAAGATGCGGCGTAACTCCATTTCTCTATGCGGCGCATGTCCTTTGCTGACTTGGATCGTAACTTGTGAAATCTTGAAAGTGATGCGCCGTATGTAAGAAGTATGTTGCGGCGTATCTGGAGCAGAATGATCTTGATCTTGTACATTTCAGTAGACTCTAAACATCTTGCTTGTTTTGCTCCATAATTAGTCCAAAATCGCCAAGTTTCACATAATACTTGTTTTTACCTGAGAATTACAAAAGTAAACATTAACGTATCAATTCTCATATATAATATAATAAAACAAGTCAAATAAATAGGATAAATGATGGTAATAAAATGTACTTATTTGAGTTCATCAAATATCCCCCCACTTAAACTTTACTTGTCCCCAAGTAAACCTTAGAATAAATCTTATGAAAATGTATCCTAAAATATATTAGGATTTATTTTTATATTTAAGCATGTATTCGTTTTTTCATAATCACACAACCAAACACTTAACGAATTAGAAATAAAATAAAATATTTTGATAAAATCAAATCTAATCGTTTAACTGTCCAGTCGTGACGAATATTCTATCATAAGCTTGGCAAGTATACGCATCTCCCCCACTAAAGCCAAGGAATAACAAGTCTAAAGCGGTAAAAAGGGTTTGTTGGTTAAGGGTTGATCATTCTTCTTAATCTCTATCGATCTCATATTCCAGAAAAGGCGACAAAATCACAAATACATGATCGAATCCACGACCACGATACTTGCAATTGCTCAAATCCTTAACTCGAATAGGCTAAAGATAGGACCAAGTAATCTTTACCAATAATATTATATCAAAAAGGGCGACAAAATCATAAATACATAGCCGAATCCACGACTACGATACTTAAGATTGCTCAAATCCCTAATCTCAATCAATCAAAGGTTTGGATAAAGAATGATGTAGGGTATGGATAATATTTAGGACACAAATTGGTGTAAAATGAAAAATAAACAAAACAGATAAATTAAAATCCTAAGTGTGGTAAATTACTTTCCCAACCATCCCATGAATAAGACTCATATCATTGAATAACTCACGCTTTAACACTTGAAACACACGCTTTAGGTAGACACGAATTATACTCAACAAGATCTCAATCAAAGAATAACCATAGTTGGCGTTCCCATAACGGCCAACTCCCATTCAATCCATAAATATAATATACAACAAATAGTGGTGATATCGCCCACTTAATACAAAACTTTACATAAGTTGGTTAAAACAAACTTCCAACTTTTCCTTTTTCTTTTTCTTTTCTATTTTTTTCGATTTCTTTTTTTTTTTTTTTTTTTTTTTTTTTTTTTTTTTTTTTGACATCAACATATATGTGTAAAATTTCACAACTTTTCTATCACTATTTTTCCGGATAATTTTTCCATACTCTTCATACTTTCAGAAATAACTGTAATAGCGAAAGTAGTAAACACACGAAAAAATAAACTCAAAGTTATACAATATTTACTTTCATACCAATTGCATTGTGCAATTTACCGACCTAACCAAAGATAATGAATTACGCACGCGAACACAGGTAATGTAAGGAAACACACTTTGCCTAAAGTAATTAACCAACCACGGATTTTAATCTACAGGGTAGGCTAAGGTGTAAGGGTGTATCGAAACATTATAACAAAGGTGTAAGAAATGAAAGGAATGGCTCTGAGTGTTTTTCTAGGGGTATCTTACTCTAAAAGTGAGAGTAACAAAAGGGTTTATACGGGGATTAACTAACCAGTGGTTAGTTAATATCACATAACATATAAAGGCTATTTGGGTGTAATCCTAGAAATTTACCAATTTAGACAAGTCATTCCAATTATATAGATAATACTTATTATGGTGGTCTCGAATAGTATATAAGCCAAGTTCTAAAGTTTACAAGTCACCGGCACACTCATAGATTTGTGAATTTTGATAAGTTCACAATTTTTGAAAATAATGTTATGTGTGCAGCTATGTAATTTAGACTTTAAACAAACACATGCTATAAAATTTTAAATTTTGATATATTAAGCGCATTTTAAGCATATTTCGAAAAAGTTTATGACAAGTAAGTGTTCTAATTCTCTAATCCCCCCACTTAAGTTAAACAACGTCCTCGTTGTTTGTGTTAAAGGTTAAAAACTGGAAAATAAAAGAATTAGAACAGAAAAACTCCCCTGAGATTTGCTCGGTATGATCCTCCATTATTCGTGTAAGAGCAAAAATCAACTTTTTTGTGGATGAGAACGTTTAAGCTTCATAGATGATGTATCCACAGGAATGCAGGAATCTATAATACCATTAAGACTTTAACACACCTGAGTTAAGAAGGTTCAAACTTGCATAATACATTAGTAGTTAGTAAAAATAAAACATAAAAAATTAAACTGAAAATCATCAGGTCAGTCGATACGCCGTATCTTATGGAAGAAGATACACCGTATCGAGCCTGGAATAAATACGAATCAGAATAGAAGATACGTTGCATCCTTAACCAGGGATGCGCCGCATTAAAATACTGACAGAAAGTTTTAAAGTCAAAAATAAAAATGCAGAAAATTAAATAAGATATGACCATTGCAGGCGATGCGTCGCATCTTATGATGGAGATGCGCCGTATCTTCTGCAGGTCTGACAGACTCGACACAGAACAGAATGTAAAAAATTTCCGGGTTGTCTCCCGGTTAGCACTTGTCTTTATTCCAGAGTCTTCAAGTTAGACTCACGTTCAGCTCCTTAATATTGATCACTGAAAGAGTCAGAAGCATCGCGCTCCCTCATCGCCAGTCCAGTAATATTGAACACTCCTTGCTCGTCCTTAATTTCCACGCCATTCTTCTTTAATATCTGTATAAACAAAGTCCTGTCCCTTTCGGGTAGAGATGACAAAATGATAGACGGGAAATTCTTATTATTATATAGGCATAAATATGCAAGGTGGGGTGGTAGTTCAATAAACACATCATTATTCAAATTTGTATTCTCAAATATTCTCCTACGTTTGTTAATTACTTCGCAATCATACCACTCATCATCAGAATCATTAACAGTATCGCGCCTAAGTTCGGTAGGTACATTAAGGTCAATAAATTCCTCGAAGTTCTCATGATTAGGATTAGTCGAGTTGTTTTGAATCAATGTTTCTCCCATAAGCCTAGCTTCTAGATCGAGGTCCATGCGTTCTCTTAATCCTAGCACATAGACGCCTCTAATTATGCTTTTAGCAGGATTTTGGCACTTATAGACTAGTTTATTGTTCCCTACCTTTAATGAGATTTTTCTTTTAAACACATTAATCTTAGCATGGGCGGTAGACAAGAAAGGTCTTCCAATGATTAAAGGAATCTTAACATCCTCGGGTATATCTAATATAACAAAGTCTACGGGGAAAACAAACTTCTCAATCTTAACTAGCACATTTTCAGCAATCCCTTCAGGTCGTTTTACCGTTTTATCAGTCAATTCAATAAGCAGCTTAGTTGGTGCTAATTTTCCTAGTCCTAGGGTAGTGAATGTCTTAAGGGGCATAACACTAACGCTAGCTCCTAAGTCAGCTAATGCATTATTGAAAGATATGTCATTAATTAAACAAGGTAAAGTAAAACTTCCTGGGTCCTTTTCTTTATGAGGCAAGGCATGTAAGTCGGTTGCAGAGCTCTCTTCTTTCATTGTAGCCTTGATCTCCTCTTCAATCTTTCCTTTCTCTTTGAGTAACCTCCTTAAACTGATTGAAGAATTAAAGAAAAATTTGGGCATTGCACCATCATTACCATTCATCAATCTTCTAGGAAAAGGTATGTTAGGCGTGACTTCCTCAGTGGTGCTTATGGCCTTGACATGATCTCTTGGGTTGGTTTCAGTTGAGCTTGGTAAACTTCCGTATCCCCTTTCTTGAAGAACCTTGCTCATTTGTCCGATTTGTTGTTCCAATGCTTTGATCGAAGCTCCTTGATTTCTTGTAATAGTATCCATTGAGGCTCGGATTTCTTTGATCATAGCAGTGTTCTCTTCATGTCTTTTAGCAGCATCGGCCATAATTTGCTTTAGAGTGTCATCTAAAGTCTGCCTCCTTTCTTGATAAGTGGGATTAAAATTGTTCTTTTGATAGTATCCCGGAGTAGCTTCCCTAAATCTTCCTGAAGGTCGGAATGGTTGTCCAAATTGTGTGTAGTATGCTTCTTCAAAAGTCTCACTTTCATTCTTATTAGGGCAATCTTTAGTGTAGTGAGGTCCTTCGCATTTTTCACATCCAACTTGGGTAGCATACACTTTCTCATCACGCTTCTTCATCTCTCTACTAATTTTATTCAATTGAGCTTGAATTGCAGCAAACCCGTCAAAATTAGTGCTGCTCTTAGATCTAGTAGAGGTTCCGTCGTGCCATTTTTGAGAATGATCAGCAGCTTCTTGGATAGCTTTTCTAGCATTGGCTGCACTCATTTGAGGCACAGCTCCCTTAGCATCCAAGATTTGTCTAGTAGGCACGTCCAATCCTTGATAGAACAATATTATCTCCTGCATTGGACTTAGATAATGTTGAGGGCATTTCATCAATAAGTCTTTAAATCGTTCCCAAGCTTGGTAAAGAGTTTCATCAGGCTCTTGCTTGAAACTGTTGATAGCCTCCATCTTTTTAGCAGTTTTAGCAGGTGGACAATATCTTTTCAGGAATTTGCTCTTCAAATCTTCCCATGTTGTGATTGAACTGGCAGGTTCATTCCTTAGCCACTTATTAGCAGCTCCTTTAAGCGAAATTGGAAAGATTCTCAGCATAAGTTGATCGTCAGAGACTCCTTCTGTAGTAAACAAATCTGCAATCTCGAGGACTTTTTCAACATGTTCATTAGCATCTTCATGTTCTGTTCCACTGAAAGCATTTTCTCTTAGCTCCTTGAGAAACTGTCCCTTCAACTCAAACTTTGACTTTTCATCAAACTTTGGTCTAGCAACTCCTGAACTGTAATCAGCACGGGTTTTGTTCATGTATTCCTCCATAGTAGTGTTTTCCGCCATTGTTTATGTTTCTTCTTCCTCTTTCTCTTCAGAAAAATAATCAAGCTCGAATGAACTTGAAATTTCAAAGCTTTTTGTGTTGAAAAGCCTTTTAAGCGAATGTAGGGCTCGTTCAGGATCTTCGAAAGGTTGAATCAAGTTCTTAGTTGAACTCCTGGTCATGCACTTCCTGAAACTATCACAAAAGCATCAGTAGGGTATGTTCAAGAAAGTAATATATCAGAAAATTAACAACGAAAAACGGAATACGAAAAATAAAAGTTGCTGATATCTGTAGACGATGCGCCGTATCCAAAAAGTTGGATACGCCGTATCTTATTATCGTTAAAATTTAATCAGACTTTTATTCAGAAAATAGATACGCCGCTTATGATTTTAGAATGCGCCGTATCAGTTTAATTTATCAAAAATCGATTATATTTATTAAAAATAAAATGTGTCGTATTAACAAAAGCTAATGCGCCGTATTTTCGTTACGTTTCAAAATACAAGATTTTTGATTCAGTAGATGCGCCGTATCGATTGAAATCGATGCGTCGTATCTATTTAATAATTCGAAAAGCTGTTTTTAATTTAAATAGACAATACGCCGTATCTGTTAAAACAGATGCGTCGTATGGCATTAGGGTTTAGAAAAATTTCTTATTAAAAACAGAATACGCCGTATCTTGGGGAAAAATGCGTCGTATCGAATTTATTAAACGCGTTGTATTTTATAAAAATTAAACGCAATACGCCGTATCTGTAAAAATAGATGCGCCGTATCGTTTGTATCAGCTCAATACAACAATAGCAGAATGCAGAAAAATAGAAAAAGAAAAACCAAAATTAAATCAAACAAAAAGAAACAAAAATTAAAGAAAATAAAAACACACAAAAACAGAAAATATGCAAAATAATACAATGAATGCAATTTATCTAATATATAACAGGGTTAGTGGTTAGAATCTAAAAATTAAAAAGAAAACCTAATTAAAATACTAATCAAATTAACAGATAATAACAATTCACACCCCGGCAACGGCGCCAAAAACTTGATGTGCGTGTGTATTGCTCTAATTCTTTTATATCCACGGTAGCGGCGCCAAAGACTTGGTGCGCGCGTGATGTGTCGTTGTGGTTTTAGCAGTATTAATGCCTACTCAAGTTTTAAATTTATATTTAGCCGACTTATCAATAAAACACACACTTTAACGAGCAGTGTACCCGGTCAATATGAATATAATGGTAAGTAGAGTGTCGATCACTAAGAGTGGAACTTATTATCAAGTTATTCTAATCAGTATTTTAATATCTTAAGTTAGCTATACAACCTAATCTAACGCAAGGGGGTCCAGCCTGAGAGACTGGCACGGTTTGGTTATGATTAAATAGAAAACTAAACTAATGAGCACGAATCAGCGATTAGCACACACGTACACAGATAGATACTTGAGACAATAAGAAGACATGTCCTGATAATTAAGTAGCTTGTCACTTGTTTTATTGCTAGTTTTATACGAAGTGTATATAATTAACCCTTTCTCGTTGGCTCTAATCTTATCGGCGAGTAAACCCTTAATGATCACTTATGTCTATCCCACTATCATAGAAACGATAGAATAAATAGGCGAGGAAGGGGCATGGCGACCCAAGCAATGCTCAGCTAGACACAAAGGTTATCAATGCACTAATAAAAGTCACCAAAGACATCAACATATAAACTTTAATTAATGGGAAAGCAATTTTAAGGGGTGCCCATGATATTCCGTAGTCACATGGAATCGGCCCATCAATCCTGATGAATTAAAGTGTACTAATACAATAAAACAAAACTACTTAATGAATTGAATGCATGCAAGACCTTCTTACAGCTCTTGTATCTTCGTTCAGGGTGTGTCTTGTGCTGCTAATACGTCTGAATTCGGCTTTAGGGTTTCTGTCTTTCTCTTCTGAGTTAAGCTAAAGTCTCTTCCCGAAATTCGTCTGGCCTTGGGGTATTTATAGTTTCTGTCTGAGGGTTAGATGCGGCGCATAGGATAAGTAGATGTGGCGCATTGACTTAACTTCGCGTGGGGTCCAAGATTAATATATTTAGGAATATTCGTACACCGCCTTAAGATGCGGCGTAACTCCATTTCTCTATGCGGCGCATGTCCTTTGCTGACTTGGATCGTAACTTGTGAAATCTTGAAAGTGATGCGCCGTATGTAAGAAGTATGTTGCGGCGTATCTGGAGCAGAATGATCTTGATCTTGTACATTTCAGTAGACTCTAAACATCTTGCTTGTTTTGCTCCATAATTAGTCCAAAATTGCCAAGTTTCACATAATACTTGTTTTTACCTGAGAATTACAAAAGTAAACATTAACGTATCAATTCTCATATATAATATAATAAAACAAGTCAAATAAATAGGATAAATGATGGTAATAAAATGTACTTATTTGAGTTCATCAGTTATCTCCTGTTAAACTTTATAGGATCATTAAGAACTCAGGTTGTTTAGACCTTTTATCTAGGATAACAATAACAAAATAATATGCAGCGGAATAAACATGAACAATTGTTATTGTATAAAGTTTTTTCTCGTTATCATCTCTACCAACTAACAATACAAACAGCCCCAATGCTATGTGATCAAGTATAGCACAGTTACAATCTAACAGGAATCATAAGATCCTTGAGGCTTATAACAAATCCCTAACCCTAGGCGTCTAAACAAGAACCATACGCCTAGGTTACACACACACACCCCTTTAATGGAGTTACATCTCTAACTCCTGTACATAAAAACCTACGTCTCTAATCTCTTTATATAATAGAGATTAGGGTTACAAAGACTTTAACATTTAACATAAATAGTCCTTCATCTTTGTCTTCATAAGTTTCCTCCATCTTTCATCTTTTGTCAATATCAACTCAAATTATAATTCCCAACAATCTTCCCCTAGTTGATATGACAAAACCATGTATGACAGATGTCGTCTTCCCCTTAATCCATGCATATCATCAAGGATCTTCAAGCTGCAATCTTCAATAATATTCTTCTTCCCCTTTTTGTCATCATCAAATAAGGGACAAAGGTAAGCAACCTTGATCTCCACAACCACGAATCAATATTACACGTCCAATCCATCTTTCCAATGTTTCAAATTACCCACCATTAAGTTTTCCGCACTAAAAATGAACTTGAAACAGTAGAAATCAAAACTAGCAGTAGTAATACCAATGAATAGTAGTAAAAACCTTCACCTCGATGTAGCATATAAATGGTTAAACACTTAAACATTAAGCTTCCCCTGAAACTCATATGTTAACCATTTCTTGAATCTTCAATTCTGTAGACTGTATGTATTGAAGAAGATAACTAATCATTACCAATTCGATGCTGAAGTAGAATAAACCAACCTTGTGTCCTATATCTTGTACTAAATACGACTTCGAACGTATACTTAACGTATAAGGAGATCGCAATCCCTTGACAAAAATCACTGAGCACAATAACGTAACTCCTTCAAGTGTTTGTCAATTCGTAGTCTCTTGAATGAACGAACAAGTTACCTCCTGCTAAAAGGTATGATAAAACACAACCTTGAAAAATTCCACTTCACCGTCAAATAAGAAATAACTAATCATCTTCGCCAATAAGAAAATTAATACGAGCCATAAAACTTTAACGAACCAAAACAAAAATCCAAAAATCAAATCACCAGCTTGTGTGTGTGTTTCTTCCTCTGTTTTTGTGTCCTCTCACCAAAATCAACTGAATATGGTTCCCCTCAATTCCTGATTCTCATGTCATTACAACTTGATAAGAACCTCATTGTTGATATGGCATAATTGCAAATAATTAAACTGTGCTTATGAGAAAATAAAATTAAACTTGTCACCGTCCCACTATGAAGAAGCAACCGACCCATGTTCTAAATATCACACTGACCTCTCAACCAGTAGTATGTGAATATGAAAGCATCCAACCCTTGATCACCGTCCCATGTGAAAAGATATCAAACAATTACCATACATATTATGAAAGATAGTTGCATGGCTTCTTCACGTAATATTGCTCACCACCACGTTAGATAAATATTAAAACCACACCACCATGCAAAAGTCGACACATATATAAAATCTTGCATGTACACCGTCCAAATATCCATAACGTCAAAGCAACAAATCATTCGAACAATACTATCGTATGAGACACCATAATAAATACCACCAATCGACCCATTAATATTCCTTATTTCTCAGAACGCATGCATATGAAACTATATTCATGTCGAACCACTAAACAAATCCATAGCAATCTGTTTACCTTAGAACCACGCTTGATATGACAAAACCATGTATGAAAGATGTCATCTTGATAGGATCTGATGGGTTACACTTAGGGTGTTAATCATGTGTGATGTGAATGAGATACTTTGAGTGGATATAACTAAGTATGCCGAATCTACTTAGTTATACTTAGAAGAATAATTGTATGTATATGAATATAATAGTGAATTGTAAGTGTATGAACAATGAAGACAATGTTTTACTTTCAACGGTTCAATATTATTATAATCAATAATACGAGTGATCTTCAATATCACTAGGGTTTACAACCTTGAATCTTAACAAAAGAGATATTCTATTCGTACATAAACTCTAACCTAGGATATCCTTTTATAGACCAAGGATTCCTGTACAAGATAACTATAACACTAATTATATAGGATATTCACTAAATCTTTTCTATACTTATCCTATTACACGTTTACAAAACATAAGCAGTACAAAGTATTTGTACTGGCAGTTAGTACTGCTTGTGTTATCTTCTACCAGTTGAAACTACAAGCCTGGCAGTACTAACTGTTGGTTTAATTCCCAACATCTCCGCCATCTTTTCTTGACTTCTTGTAATCCGTTCCGCGATGATCCCGTTATTGTCACTCTTTTGGCGTGTGTACACTTGAGTCAGCGTCTTTTCACCGCTACATAAACTATGATACCAAACTCTAATAAACGGATACAACAAGATTATTTTCGGAAATGGAATTGGATTATTTTGGGAATGGAACTGGTTAACTTTGGAAACCCTTACACATTTGATTTATGAAATATATTTTGAGACGAGTCATTATATTATTAGGTTGTGTCGAGTCCGTTGTGCCGTGTTGTCATAGTTGCCGTTGTGCTATACTACCCTTGAGTTGTTGTGTTGTGCTATTGTTTGGTTTTTGTGTTGTTCTACCCACTGATATTGTTGTGATATTGCATTGCTGGACTGAGGTGAGTTCATGACCCCTATTTTTACCTGTTTTATAATTGTTTTGGGAGAGAATACATGCACGTTTTTAACTAAACCCAATGACTGTTTATGTGGAATATGTGAACTGTTTACTCAAGATTTGACTGTTTGGCTGAAATATTTGATTTTTTTATTTGAAGGCGTTATGTGATTAACTGATATGCATGTGAGTTTCACAACCCACTTTTACTCGTGAACTGTTTATTGAAACCTTGGAGTGAGAAAACATGCAAAACCGTTTTGAATGGATCTAACTATTGTTTTATGATTTGCTATAACGTGTTGACTGGCTAAGGTTAGATATTTACAACAGATATTTGTCTTATACCAGGGTAGCAAATAACCCGGATACCTTTTTCTATGACGTGTTGCCTGGCTAAGATCAAATATATCCTAGGGCCCTACTGTGTCTGTCAATATGAGAGAGGGCTACCGTGACCTATCATATTGATACCGGATTATTTGTGTTTGTTGATATATGTGGATTTTTTGATTTATATCTATCTTAGTTCAGTGTAGCAAATAACTTATCTTGGTCCACTGTTATACTTTTGCTTAAACCTATGAACTCACCAGCGTAAGCTGACCTTTTAGCATTTATTCTCTGGTGGCTGATGCAACTATTGTTGAATGCTTAACTTGGAGGCTCGGCAAATGGCACGATTCATGGATCAATTTCGACTCTGATAACTAAATTGGGGACTTACCTTATATTTTATTTTGGGCTTACTTCCGCACTTTTGAATAAATGTAAATACTAAATATTTGGTTGGAATGTTTTAATTAATACTGATACCGTATTTCCGTTTTCTTATGCATGTGTTGTATATCAATCCCCGTAGCGCCCCGAAAGCTTGATTAGTCTTTCGCTGTACCAAAATTTGAGTGTGTTACAATATATTCCACTCATTACACCATGTAATTAATTCGTGCCAAACTTTATTACCGTAAAATGTGGTCAGTGAAAAAAAATGTGTTTAGCTATACTCTTTTCAAGTTGCCCTCTTCTATGTTTATGGTGCTATTTTTGGAGTCCAAAAATAGAAAACAAGGTGCAAAGCACTTGTCTCATAACAAAATAAGTATATGACTAACATTGCACACAAACAAGGAATTAATTTTCTTGGGGAACCCAAGCCATCACTGACTTAGGTTTTCCTCTTGCATCAATATAATTAAACCTTTTTAAAACCGTTGGAGCACCATTGGATTGAAGTGGCCTCCAAACCCATGATGCTGATGCATTAATGCCATTGCCCATATTTCCCTTAGCAGTATTTTTAAAACTACCAGTATTAACTGCTTGCCTAGCAGTATGAACTGCTGGGTTTGCAATAGCAACCTTAGGTTTCCAAATTTGTTTCTTTACAACTGCTTGGTTATTAAATGGCCTTCTAGCAGTTGATGGTGCAGATTTGAAAAATGTTTTTGCACTTTGAACTGCTTGTCTTGGGTAAAAGGTCTGATTTGGCCTGGCAGAATAAATTTCTGTTCTAGCAGTATGAACTGCTCTTGGTCCAGACCTCAAAAGAACTGCTCTAGGTATCATTCTAGCATTTATAGGGTGAGTGGGAGGTCTTACTGAGTTCACCCTAGGACTTGAATACCTAGTTACCCTGTTGTTGCAATAAGCAGCAAGATGGTCAAAGCTACCAACAAGCTTTCCTATAATAGACAAAGTCATCACCTAGTTGGTGAGACTTGAGGTTGTTCCAATTCCTTTGGTTACCTCTGGGCTTGTGTGTGGTTCTATACATTTCAGCATACCTAACTGTTTTCCTAGCAGTATTAACCTTTGACTTAGGCCTAACAGTTGTATTCTTGACCACCTTAGGAACTTTTGGTTCCTCTACCTTAACACTATCAGGCTTAATCTTATCCTGATCACTCTCATCATCATCAGAAGTCCAATCCTCTATGGTTGGAGCATCTGAGTCCCTAGCAGATGACACCTTGTCATCAGAGAGTGATTTATCACTTGACTCTCAAAACTTACTTCTACAGGCATTTTCAACTACTTCTTTTTCTTTTGGTTTTGGTCCATATTCCATTTTTGGTAGTTGAAATTCCTCTAAACAAGTGTGTTCTAGGTCTATGCCTGGAGGTGTAGGTATTCCTCTATAAGGAGGTGGAACAGACTTATAACCTATACCTGACTTAGCCTTGTTGAGAATTTGACATTCAATTATCTTACTTACACCCTTAGATGCATACTCTAATGTGTCTACACTCATTTGAATGTTTTCTTTATCCTTTTTAAGTCTATCAACTTCAGCTTTTAACACACTAATTTTAGCATCTCTAAAAAATATGTCCCTTTTAAGTACAGCTACAGTTTCAGAAAAAGTGGACTCATTGCTTTTATAATGAACAATTTGTTCTTCTAAAACAGCTAAACCCCTTTTATGATTTGCCAAATTAAAATGGGTCTTGTTTAGCTCTATTCTCTGTTCATCATAATGTTTCCTAAGTGTTTCTAATTCTTTTAAAGCATCACATGATTTAGAACATTTAGAAACTTGTACCTCAGAATCTGAGAAAGCCATGAGAGCCATCTCTGTAGGTGCTGCTTCCTCCTCTTCCATAAAGCTCCAGTCAAACCCTAAGCCATCAATGGCCACCATAGCCTTTGAGCTTGAGTCAGTGATTTCCACTTCCCTGATCTTGTTTCCAAAGCTTCTGTTCTTGCCATCTTGTTTTCTTGGCCTTCTGCATTCCCTTGAGAAGTGACCCATCTTATGGCAATTGTAGCACTCTATCTTTAACTTGTCATAACCAGCAACATCATTGCTATTTATGACTATCTTCTTGCCTGTTCTCTTCAAAAATCTCTTAGCCCTCATGCTAAGAAGAGAGAGTTGCCACTTGATGTCCATCTCTTCTTGAGAAAATTCTTCGGGATCTTCTAATTCAAAGTATTAAAGCCTGGCTCTGATACCACTTGATAGGATCTGATATGTTACACTTAGGGTGCTAATCCAGTATGATGTGTATGAGATACTTTGAGTGGATATAACTAAGTATGCGGAATCTACTTTATTATACTTAGAAGAATAATTGTATGTATATGAATGGAACAGTGAATTGTAAGTGTATGAACAATGAAGACAATGTTTTACTTTCAACGATTCAATATTATTATAATCAATAATACGAGTGATCTTCAATATCACTAGGGTTTACAACCTTGAATCTTAACAAAAGAGATATTATATTCGTACATAAACTCTAACCTAGGATATCCTTTTATAGACCAAGGATTCCTGTACAAGATAACTATAACACTAATTATATAGGATATTCACTAAATCTTTTCTATACTTATCCTATTACACGTTTACAAAACATAAGCAGTACAAAGTATTTGTACTGGCAGTTAGTACTGCTTGTGTTATCTTCCACTAGTTGAAACTACAAGCCTGGCAGTACTAACTGTTGGTTTAATTCCCAACAATCCTCCCCTAAACTTATGATTTCTCTTCGAATCACTAAGTTTCTTCGAATTAAACATTAACACTGATGATGGTGGGATTCTTCCAAACATTTCATCTTCTATTCATCCTCTTCCTTTCATACTGATAATATATCCTCTGAATCAAATCTTTAACCACTTCTGAATGTTCTTCACATCTGAGTTTTAGTGAAACCATCACAGCTAACACTTCATAACTTAGTGGATACTCCAATTCAGCTAACATAAATATATCCACTCCACTCTGTGTAGACAAATGATGCACATTGCATATATTGTAAAACTCCCATGAAGTAGTCAAATCATAGTAAGGAAAATTCCAATAGATATCTTGAGGATCTGGTTCATACAATCTTTTGAACTCAACCCATAGTTCTTGCTCTTTCACATCTGTCTTCTTCTTTGTCTTGAGCTTTTCTTGTACTAACTTCCACAAAGTATTCAAATCTTCTCTATCACAGATTCTCAACAAATTTCCAAAATTCTTGAACACTGTTGTTTCTCCACCAACTCTTGTAATCTTCCAAGCTTTTCCAAATTTATCCCTGTAGATCTCCCAATCCATTATTGGATGTCTTGCTTGAAGTGGATCAACATGTAGAATTTCAGGAATTGTGACTAACATCTTATTCATCTGATCTTGTGATAACTCAACATTCTCTCCTTGAACTTCTTCCTTCTCAGTTGGTTTTGTCTCAGTAGCCTTGAGTCTCTTTGAAGATCTTCCTTCTAAATCCATAGGAAATTTAATTTGAGCTCTTATGAATGCCTTGTAATATAGAAACTCAATTTCTTCATTAGATTTCCCTTTTAGTTGATATGCCTTCCAACCTGCTTGATTTCTCAGATACATCTTCATCCCAGCAATGATCTGTCCCTTTGTTGGTTGTCTTTTTCTCTTCTGACTAGATCTAATATTCTCCACAATGTCATCCAAAGCCACTTCTTGATTTCTAGAATAAATAAAATCTGCAAGTATTGCTGATCTTGCTTCAATACTTAGACTCTCATCTGCAATCAACTCTAAAGCTCTTTGTCTCACAACTGGATCAGTATCAATCTGATGTTGTAAATCTTCTTTAAGTGACTCTTGTGAAATGATGAACTCAAATAAGTACATTTTATTATCATCATTTATCCTATTTATTTGACTTGTTTTATTATATTATCTATGAGAATCGATACGTTAATGTTTACTTTAGTAATTCTCAGGTAAAAACAAGCATTATGTGAAACTTGGCGATTTTGGATTAATTATGGAGCAAAACAAGCAAGATGTCAAAAGCCTACTGAAATCCAGAAGATCAAGCTCGTTCTACTCCAGATACGCCGCATTATACTTCTAACATACGGCGTATCACTATCAAGATTTCACAAGTTACAATCCAAGTACATGCGCCGCATACAAAGTCAAGATACGCCGCATCTGAAGACGGTGTACGAATATTCCTGAATATATTAATTTTGGACCCCACGCGAAGTTAAGTCAATGCGCCGCATCTATCAACTAGATGCGCCGCATCTATCCCTAAGACAGAAACTATAAATACCCCAAGGCCAGACGAATTTAAGAGTTCACACACGAAGCTTAACTCAGAGACAAAAACCCTAGAGCCGAATTCAGAAGACCAAGCAGCACAAGACACACCTAAACGAAGATACAAGAGCTGTAAGAAGGTCCTGCATGTATTCAATTCATTAAGTAGTTTTGTTTTATTGAATTAGTACACTTTAATTCATCAGGATTGATGGGCTTGTGTCATGTGACTACGGAAAATCATGCACTCCCCTTAATATTGCTTTCCCATTAATTAAAGTTTATATGTTGATGTCTTTGGTGACTTTTATTAGTGCATTGATAACCTCTGTGTCTAGCTGAGCATTGCTTGGGTCGCCATGCCCCTTCATCGCCTATTTGTTTTAGCGTCTCTTTAATAAATAGGATAGACATAAGTAATCATTAAGGGTTTACTCGCCGATAAGATTAGAGCCAACGAGAAAGGTTTAATTATATACACTTCATATAAAACTAGCAATAAAACAAGTGACAAGCTACTTAATTATCAGGACAGGTCTTCTTATTGTCGCAAGTATCTATCTGTGTACGTGTGTGCTTATCGCTGATTCGTGCTCATTAGTTTAGTTTATATTTAATCATAACCAAACCGTGCCAGTCTCTCAGGCTGAAACCCCCTTGCGTTAGATTAGGTTGTATAGCTAACTTAGGATATTAAAATACTGATTAGAATAACTAGATAATACATTCCACTCTTAGTGATTGACACTCTACTTACCATTATATTCATACTGACCGGGTACACTGCTCGTTAAGTGTGTGTGTTATTGATAAGTCGGCTAAATATAAATTTAAAACTTGAGTAGGCATTAATACTACTAAACCGCAATGATACGCGCGCGCACCAAGTTTTTGGCGCCGCTGCCGGGGAGTGAATTGTTATTATCTGTTAATTTGATTAGTATTTTAATTAGGTTTTTCTTTTTAGTTTTTTTCTTTTTAGATTCTAACCACTAACCTTGTTATATATTAGATAGATTGCATTCATTGTATAATTTGCATATTTTCTGTTTTTATGTGTTTCTGTTTTCTGTGATTTTTGCTTGTTTTTGTTTATTTTGTTTTTCTTTTTTCTATTTTTTCTGCATTCTGCTGTCGTTGTATTGAGCTGATACAAATGATACGGCGCATCTGTTTTCACAGATACGGCGTATTGCGTTTAATTTTTATAAAATACAACGCGTTTAATAAATTCGAGTACGACGCATCTTTTCCCAAGATACGGCGTATTCTGTTTTTAATAAGAAATTTTTTCTAAACCCTAATGCCATACGACGCATCTGTTTTAACAGATACGGCGTATTTTCTATTTAAATTAAAAACAGTTTTTCGAATTATTAAACAGATACGACGCATCGATCTCTATCGATACGGCGCATCTGCTAAATCAAAAATCTTTTATTTTGAAACGTAACGAAAATACAGCGCATTAACTTTTGTTAATACGACGCATTTAATTTTAATAAATATAGTCGATTTTTGATAATTTAAACTGGATACGGCGCATTCTAAATTATAAGCGGCGTATCTGTTTTCTGAATAAAAGTCTGATTAAATTTTAACGTAATAAGATACGGCGTATCCAACTTTCTGGATACGGCGCATCGTTCGCAGATATCAGCTATTTTTATTCTTTATATTCGTTTCTAAATTCATTAATTTCTCTTCTAGCAAACAGATCCTACTGACGATTTTACCTATGATGACAGGTTTTGCTATGGAAGATATGTCAATGAACGGATATCTTGCTAAGGCACCTATGAAAGATAAGCACTATGAAAAGTCCCGCACCAAAAAGCCGTTGATTCTGGAAAATGATGACGAGTGTGATAACTATGAAGTTAGCTTGAGCAAGTCCCCAGCATTAAGCATTACTAAAAGCTCAGAATTAGAAAAGGAACTCTTGCTTTCGGATTCATCCGAAATCAACTTCAATGTACTCACAATTGATGCCGATTTATTTTCTTGGGAAACCCCTCTTGAAGCTACTTATATGGAATTCAAACGCTTATGCAATATTGAAGATGGGATATTCTCTTATGATTTACTAATGAGCTACACTGAAGATGAATTGTTACTCTTATGGCCTATCATTGAATCTAAAGGATTAACTTGGACGACTATCGAAGAAAAACGTGGGAAATTCCAGACTGAATACATGAACTCAGCTAATGCGGTCAACAAATCGAGCAACAAAAGCTATGGTAGAGGAAATATCCTGCCTTTACAAACTTCTTATATGCCTTATTCCGAACAGTATTGGGGATTAGATAAAAGCAATCTGGAGAATGAAAGAATTTATGCTGAATCGGAGATACTGTTTCATAAAAAGTTGGTAAGATTGATGGATGTCTCTTTAGAAGAATGGCTTGAACTTAAATACGGTGATCCCAAATTTGCTCCTACGAATGAAGTCAAACGGATTGTGACTTCATGGTTGACACGGAGTTTTAAAGAACAATTTAATGAGTTCATGGAGATAAGGAGGAAAATGATTGGTAATACTAGCTTTGACGTTAACTACGATCCTAACAATGCTGATTTTTCAAATTGGTTAGCTAGTAAGTTCAATAACCATAAGATCATGGACCGAGCTACTAAAGATGTGTTATGGGTATATTGGATGAGAGGGGAAGATGAGGAAGTAGAAAGCAACAATGGATCATCACATGACGATTCAACGATCGAGGAAGGCATTGAAGAATTGTTCAGCATAGACATTGATGTGTTCAATTATGAGACACCCTTGTGCAAACAATTCAAAGAATTTAATTACCTTCTTCAAATCGACGCTGATGTGCTAACTGGAGACCTACCAGGATTCAAAACTTATGATGAGTTCAAAAACACCTGGTACTACGAATGGAATGACCAGATACCATGGGTTTGGGATAAACCATGGGAATTTGAGCATATTAATCACACTTGTACACCTTTCTGTTTCAAGGATGGAAGTAGTGTATGGCCAACCTGTGATTATAAGAATGATGGAACCTGTAATGGGGGAAGTATAATTGGAATGAAACGGGTTGGAAACGATGTATACTTTGAAGACGACGATTGGTATGAAAAAGTTGAAGACTGCCCACGTAAAGCTGAGGCTTTGCAAGAAAAAGGTAGAATCAACTACTTAAAAGAACTTAAGGGAGCATCGGACACTACTTTCTGGGAATGGGTGCATAGAAAATTTGATGATTACTCAAGGCTTAGTCGACGCTTGCAATGGGAATTGAAAAGAGAGTGGGATGAGATTCAAGATTATTATCAATCCTTTAACATGGTTAATTATGATCCCTATGATAATAACGATGAGTCGCGAGGAGAATTGATTGATGAACTTGATGACTATTTGAATGAGGATCCTTATTTCAAGTTTGCTGATAGAGACGAAGAATAATTCATCAAGAGAAAATGTCGACTACTTGGGATAACTTATAATAACCCACCCATGATAATTTCTGAAAAAATTAAAGTCATCAAATACTCTTTGGGACCTGATGAGGAATATGTTGCGACGAAGACCAAAGAATATATTAGATTAAGTCGAACGAAAGAAAATGTTGCGGAGCTATACGGTAACATCTTTCGGATGAAAGAAGAAGGATGGCACGTAACAAGAACAAAATAAGGAGCTGAACGTGAGTCTAACTTGAAGACTCTGGAATAAAGACAAGTGCTGACCGGGAGACAACCCGGAAGAAAAATTTTTACTTTTCTGTTCTGTGTCGAGTCTGTCAGACCTGCAGAAGATACGGCTCATCTCCCTCATAAGATGCGACGCATCACTTGCACTGGTCATATCTTATTTTATTTTCTGCATTTTTTTTTATTTTTTGACTCTAAAACTTTCTGTCAGTTTATTTAATGCGGCGCATCCCTGGTTAAGGATGCGACGCATCTTTTATTCTGATTCGTATTTATTCCAGGCTCGATATGGCGTATCTTTTTTCATAAGATACGGCGTATCGACTGAACTGATGATTTACAGTTTTAATTTTTTAAGTTTTATTTTTACTAACTACTAATGTATTATGCAAGTTTGAACCTTCTTAACTCAGGTGTGTTAAAGCTTAAATGGTATTATAGATTCCTGCATTTTCTATGGATATATCATCTATGAAGCTTAAACGTTCTAATCCACAAGAAAGTTGATTTTTGCTCTTATACAAATGGAGGATCATACCGAGCAAATCTCAGGGGAGTTTTTCTGTTCTAATTCTTTTATTTTCCAGTTTTTAATCTTTGATACAAACAACGAGGACGTTGTTTAACTTAAGTGGGGGGATTAGAGAATTAGAACACTTACTTGTCCTAAACTTTTTCAAAATATGCTTAAAATGCGCTTAATATATCAAAATTTAAAATTTTTTAGCATATTTTTGTTTAAAGTCTAAATTACATAACCGCACACATAACTCTATTCTTTCAAAAATATTAAAACTTTAGTGTGCTGGTGACTTGTAAACTTTAGAACTTGGCTTGTATACTATTCGAGACCACCATAATAAGTATTATCTATATAATTGGAGTGACTTGTCTAAATTGGTAAATTTCTAGGATTACACCCAAATAGCCTTTATATGTTATGTGATATTAACTAACTACACTGGTTAGTTAACCCCCGTATAAACCCTTTTGTTACTCTCACTTTTAGAGTAAGATACCCCTAGAAAAACCCTCAGAGCCATTCCTTTCGTTTCTTACACCTTTGTTATAATGTTTCGATACACCCTTACACCTTAGCCTACCCTGTAGATTAAAATCCGTGGTTAATTGCTTTAAGCAAAGTGTGTTTCCTTACATTACCTATGTTCGCGTGCGTAATTCATTATCTTTGGTTAGTTTTGGAAATTGCACAATGCAATTGGTATGAAAGTAAATATTGTATATCTTTTAGTTTATTTTTTGTGTGTTTGCTACTTTTACTATTACAGTTATTTCTGAAAGTATGAAGAGTATGAAAAAATTATCCGAAAAAATAGTGATAGAAAAGTTGTGAAATTTTACACATATATGTTCATTGAAAAAAAAATAAAAATAAAAAAAAATAAAATAAAAAAAATCGAAAAAATAGAAAAGAAAAAGAAAAAGAAAAAGTTGGAAGTTTGTTTTAACCAACTTATGTAAAGTTTTGTATTAAGTGGGAGATATCACCACTATTTGTTGTATATTATATTTATGGATTGAATGGGAGTTGGCCGTTATGGGAACGCCAACTAAGGTTATTCTTTAATTGAGATCTTGTTGAGTATAATTCGTGCCTACCTAAAGCGTGTGTTTCAAGTGTTAAAGCGTGAGTTATTCAATGATATGAGTCTTATTCATGGGATGGTTGGGAAAGTGATTAACCACACTTAGGATTTTAATTTATCTGTTTTGTTTATTTTTCATTTTACACCAATTTGTATCCCAAATATTATCCATACCCTATATCATTCTTTATCCAAACCTTTGATTTATTGAGATTAGGGATTTGAGCAATCTTAAGTATCGTAGTCGTGGATTCGGCTATGTATTTATGATTTTGTCGCCCTTTTTGATATAATATTATTGGTGAAGATTACTTGGTCCTATCTTTAGCCTATTCGAGTTAAGGATTTGAGCAATTGCAAGTATCGTGGTCGTGGATTCGATCATGCATTTGTGATTTTGTCGCCTTTTCTGGAATATGAGATCGATAGAGATTAAAAAGGATGATCAACCCTTAACCAACAAACCCTTTTTACCACCTTAGACTTGTTATTCCTTGGATTTAGTGGGGGAGATGCGTATACTTGCCAAGCCTATGATAGAATATTCGTCACGACTAAGCAACTAAACGATTTAGAATTGTTTTACATTAAATTATTTTGGTTTCTACTTCGTTAAGTGTTTGGTTGTGTGATTATGACAAAACGAATACGTGCTTAAATATAAAAATAAATCCTAATATCTTTTAGGATACATTTTCATTTAATTAATTCTAAGGTTTACTTGGGGACAAGTAAAGTTCAAGTGGGGGGATATTTGATGAACTCAAATAAGTACATTTTATTATCATCATTTATCCTATTTATTTGACTTGTTTTATTATATTATCTATGAGAATCGATACGTTAATGTTTACTTTAGTAATTCTCAGGTAAAAACAAGCATTATGTGAAACTTGGCGATTTTGGATTAATTATGGAGCAAAACAAGCAAGATGTCAAAAGCCTACTGAAATCCAGAAGATCAAGCTCGTTCTACTCCAGATACGCCGCATTATACTTCTAACATACGGCGTATCACTATCAAGATTTCACAAGTTACAATCCAAGTACATGCGCCGCATACAAAGTCAAGATACGCCGCATCTGAAGACGGTGTACGAATATTCCTGAATATATTCATCTTGGACCCCACGCGAAGTTAAGTCAATGCGCCGCATCTATCCCTCAGACAGAAACTATAAATACCCCAAGGCCAGACGAATTTAAGAGTTCACACACGAAGCTTAACTCAGAGACAAAAACCCTAGAGCCGAATTCAGAAGACCAAGCAGCACAAGACACACCTAAACAAAGATACAAGAGCTGTAAGAAGGTCCTGCATGTATTCAATTCATTAAGTAGTTTTGTTTTATTGTATTAGTACACTTTAATTCATCAGGATTGATGGGCTTGTGTCATGTGACTACGGAAAATCATGCACTCCCCTTAATATTGCTTTCCCATTAATTAAAGTTTATATGTTGATGTCTTTGGTGACTTTTATTAGTGCATTGATAACCTCTGTGTCTAGCTGAGCATTGCTTGGGTCGTCATGCCCCTTCCTCGCCTATTTGTTTTAGCGTCTCTTTAATAAATAGGATAGACATAAGTAATCATTAAGGGTTTACTCGCCGATAAGATTAGAGCCAACGAGAAAGGTTTAATTATATACACTTCATATAAAACTAGCAATAAAACAAGTGACAAGCTACTTAATTATCAGGACAGGTCTTCTTATTGTCTCAAGTATCTATCTGTGTACGTGTGTGCTTATCGCTGATTCGTGCTCATTAGTTTAGTTTATATTTAATCATAACCAAACCGTGCTAGTCTCTCAGGCTGAAACCCCCTTGCGTTAGATTAGGTTGTATAGCTAACTTAGGATATTAAAATACTGATTAGAATAACTAGATAATACATTCCACTCTTAGTGATCGACACTCTACTTACCATTATATTCATACTGACCGGGTACACTACTCGTTAAGTGTGTGTGTTATTGATAAGTCGGCTAAATATAAATTTAAAACTTGAGTAGGCATTAATACTGCTAAACCGCAACGACACGCGCACGCATCATGCAATCATAGCATCAGAACTGATTCTTTCTTTTTCCTTTCTCTGAGTTTCCATCCATTCTGCTACTTCAGCTTCATACATCTTCTTTGCTACTTTTTCATCAAAATCTATTTGTGCCTGAGTCTTTGGCTTAATTTTCAACTGCTTTGGCTCATCTTCTATAAGAATTCCCTTTCCTTTATCCTTAGCAGTTTGTACTGCTTCCTTTTCAACCTCAGCAGTTTGTACTGCTACTTCTAATCCAGCAGTACCTTGTTGTTCACCACTTTGCTCACTTTGACCCATATCCATACCTACATTTCCATTACCAGAACCTTCCTCTTCATCACCATTACCACTAGTACCTTCTTCAAAATCCAAATTCCTCCCCTGAGTTTGTGATTCAGTCTTTATTGATTTCCTCCCCTGTTTGGGAGAATCATCACCATCATCTGAATTACCATCTAAATCATCATCTGAAGAACTAGTAGAAATCACCACCTTAGACCTTTTGGACTTCTTCAGTTTAGCTTCCAGTTTCTTCACTCTTGAGGTCAGCTTGGTGTAGATGTTAGCAAAGTTCCTTTTGTGACTAGTAAGCTCTTCTTCTAGGCTATCCACCTTGTCAGATAATTTGGTACTGAGGTCCATCAATTCCTTGAGTTTAATACTGCCCTCATCACTTCTAGCTGTGTGACCTGCTAGGAGAGGTGAATCAAGGGGCAAAGGTTCAGGTTCTCCCCTAGTTGGACTAGGAGGTACTGTTGAACCACCCAGATAATCCATTTGGCCTGGGATTACACTACCTGTGGCAAGTCTTGGAGGACTTGGCACATTAAGTGTTGCCATGGTAGGGGTCTTATCTATGATTACACTGGCCTGCTTAGCAGTAGTGTAAGCCCCATCCATACTATCATGAAAGATAGGCTCATCTGCTTCAAAGGTATGAGTAGGAGGACTTGACTGAGCAATCAAAGTCTCCTTTCTGATTCTTCTTCTATATGTTGTAGTGATTGGGGGTGTATGAGTTGTTTCAGGAACCACAATGGGTGTTGGTTGGGGCTCAGTTGGGTTGACTGACCCTTCACCCTGATCAATTATTAGCATCTCGGGAAAGAGAGGTATTACTACCCCATTAAACAGTCTACTTGCCATAGCCACGTTTTGAAAGAGTTTTTGCTGAAGGCAAGGTGTTGGAAAAGTTTCTTTATGTTTCTTAAGTAGAATCTTTTTCTTGTTCAAAAAGGTTTGGATAAACCTTGGATACATTAGAAACTTTATTTTACTTTTCACATTACTGACCATACTCTCAAATATGAATTTTGAAAAATTGAAAACTCTGTTTGTTGACAAACATATGAGAGCAATAGCAATATTGCTACTGAATTGCTCCCATGATGTTCTTTTAGGACTCAAATAATGCAAGAGAGTATGTATCAAAAATCTCCATTGAGGGGAGAAACATCCTTTTTGAAAAGTTAATTTGTGGTTGGATGTATCATACCCCATTCTAGCAATTTCTTGCCATATTTCTGTGTTTGGCAAGTCATTGATTCCATCATAATCTTCTAACTTAAGATGTCTCCTAATAAAAGATTCAGAAACAATAAAAGATATGCCATCCACTTTAGAGTGAATTTCTATGTCTCCATCTTCACTAGTTTTGACAATAGCAATTTGCCAAAACTGTGTGATTTGAGAGACAAAAAGAGTAGGGGAAACAGTTAAAGCATACCTTATATGAGAGTTGTTGAGAAAATCCACAATCTCATAGAATTTTGGTCCATCCCCTTCCTCTGTTTTCTCAAGAAAAGCAACCTGGTTGTGCGTCTTGACAAAGTCCAAATTAGCCATAATATTCTCAGTAAAAATTGATTTGACTGTGGTGAATAGTGAAAATTTAGGTTAGAAAGTAGAAGATGAAAGTGAGATGAGATATTATTGAGAGAGTATTAGGGTTTCTATTTGACCGACTTAAAGAATAAGTTAACTTTTATTTTAGGATAAGATTATAATAGAATAAAAGTTAAAATATCTAGAAGAGGATCCCTTAAAGATCGTAACTTAACCAGTAAAAATCGCAACTAACTTCCAACGGCTAGTTTCTAAACAAAAATTAGTTACTGACACAACAGTTACAACGGCTAGTTCAGCAGTACAAACTTTGCACTAGCAGTACAAACCTTTTATCAAAAAAATTTAAAGAACAGTATGAACTTATATGGATTTCAAAAACATTATAACACACATATAGTTTTTAGCAAACTATCAGCTATTAACGGATTTGATGTGCCTTTACCAATAGCCGTTTGCTTTGGACTAACCAACTCTTCACTGTTAGATATGGTGAGTTGATAACCATATAGTTTTTGGTAAACTATCAACCATGAACGGATTGGAGGAGATTTTACCAGAAACCGTTTGCTCTGGACTAGTTGGTTCTTATGTGAGTTAGACATGGTGAACCAATAACCACTTGTTGTGTGCACAGATCACAAACTTTGAATCTCCAAAGCATCATTCAGTCCAAAACATAAAGCATTCAATACACAAACTCCAATCAACCTGCAATTGTTAGTCCAAAAATAGAAAACAAGGTGCAAAGCACTTGTCTCATAACAAAATAAGTATATGACTAACATTGCACACAAACAAGGAATTAATTTTCTTGGGGAACCCAAGCCATCACTGACTTAGGTTTTCCTCTTGCATCAATATAATTAAACCTTTTTAAAACAGTTGGAGCACCATTGGATTGAAGTGGCCTCCAAACCCATGATGCTAATGCATTAATGCCATTGCCCATATTTTCCTTAGCAGTGTTTTTAAAACTACCAGTATTAACTGCTTGCCTAGCAGTATGAACTGCTGGGTTTGCAATAGAAACCTTAGGTTTCCAAATTTGTTTCTTTACAACTGCTTGGTTATTAAATGGCCTTCTAGCAGTTGATGGTGCAGATTTGAAAAATGTTTTTGCACTTTGAACTGCTTGTCTTGGGTAAAAGGTCTGATTTGGCCTGGCAGAATGAATTTCTGTTCTAGCAGTATGAACTGCTCTTGGTCCAGACCTCAAAAGAACTGCTCTAGGTATCATTCTAGCATTTATAGGGTGAGTGGGAGGTCTTACTGAGTTCACCCTAGGACTTGAATACCTAGTTACCCTGTTGTTGCAATAAGCAGCAAGATGGTCAAAGCTACCAACAAGCTTTCCTATAACAGACAAAGTCATCACCTAGTTGGTGAGACTTGAGGTTGTTCCAATTCCTTTGGTTACCTCTGGGCTTGTGTGTGGTTCTATACATTTCAGCATACCTAACTGTTGTCCTAGCAGTATTAACCTTTGACTTAGGCCTAACAGTTGTATTCTTGACCACCTTAGGAACTTTTGGTTCCTCTACCTTAACACTATCAGGCTTAATCTTATCCTGATCACTCTCATCATCATCAGAAGTCCAATCCTCTATGGTTGGAGCATCTGAGTCCCTAGCAGATGACACCTTGTCATCAGAGAGTGATTTATCACTTGCACTCTCAAAACTTACTTCTACAGGCTTTTCAACTACTTCTTTTTCTTTTGGTTTTGGTCCATATTCCATTTTTGGTAGTTGAAATTCCTCTAAACAAGTGTGTTCTAGGTCTATGCCTGGAGGTGTAGGTATTCCTCTATAAGGAGGTGGAACAGACTTATAACCTATACCTGACTTAGCCTTGTTGAGAATTTGACATTCAATTATCTTACTTACACCCTTAGATGCATACTCTAATGTGTCTACACTCATTTGAATGTTTTCTTTATCCTTTTTAAGTCTATCAACTTCAGCTTTTAACACACTAATTTCAGCATCTCTAAAAAATATATCCCTTTTAAGTACAGCTACAGTTTCAGAAAAAGTGGACTCATTGCTTTTATAATGAACAATTTGTTCTTCTAAAACAGCTAAACCCCTTTTATGATTTGCCAAATTAAAATGGGTCTTGTTTAGCTCTATTCTCTGTTCATCATAATGTTTCCTAAGTGTTTCTAATTCTTTTAAAGCATCACATGATTTAGAACATTTAGAAACTTGTACCTCAGAATCTGAGAAAGCCATGAGAGCCATCTCTGTAGGTGCTGCTTCCTCCTCTTCCATAAAGATCCAGTCAAACCCTAAGCCATCAATGGCCACCATAGCCTTTGAGCTTGAGTCAGTGATTTCTACTTCCCTGATCTTATTTCCAAAGCTTCTGTTCTTGCCATCTTGTTTTCTTGGCCTTCTGCATTCCCTTGAGAAGTGACCCATCTGATGGCAATTGTAGCACTCTATCTTTGACTTGTCATAACCAGCAACATCATTGCTATTTATGACTATCTTCTTGCCTGTTATCTTCAAAAATCTCTTAGCCCTCATGCTAAGAAGAGAGAGTTGCCACTTGATGTCCATCTCTTCTTGAGAAAATTCTTCGGGATCTTCTAATTCAAAGTATCAAAGCCTGGCTCTGATACCACTTGATAGGATCTGATATGTTACACTTAGGGTGCTAATCCTGTATGATGTGTATGAGATACTTTGAGTGGATATAACTAAGTATGCGGAATCTACTTAGTTATACTTAGAAGAATAATTGTATGTATATGAATGGAACAGTGAATTGTAAGTGTATGAACAATGAAGACAATGTTTTACTTTCAACGATTCAATATTATTATAATCAATAATATGAGTGATCTTCAATATCACTAGGGTTTATAACCTTGAATCTTAACAAAAGAGATATTCTATTCGTACATAAACTCTAACCTAGGATATCCTTTTATAGACCAAGGATTCCTGTACAAGATAACTATAACACTAATTATATAGGATATTCACTAAATCTTTTCTATACTTATCCTATTACACGTTTACAAAACATAAGCAGTACAAAGTATTTGTACTGGCAGTTAGTACTGCTTGTGTTATCTTCCACCAGTTGAAACTACAAGCCTGGCAGTACTAACTGTTGGTTTAATTCCCAACATCTCCGCAATCTTTTCTTGACTTCTTGTCATCCGTTCCGCGATGATCCCGTTATTGTCACTCTTTTGGCGTGTGTACACTTGAGTCAGCGTCTTTTCACCGCTACACAAACGATGATACCAAACTCTAATAAACGGAAACAGCAAGATTATTTTCGGAAATGGAATAGGATTATTTTTGGAATGGAACTGGTTAACTTTGGAAACCCTTGCACATTTGATTTATGAAATATATTTTGAGACGAGTCGTTATATTATTAGTTTGTGCCGAGTCCGTTGTGCCGTGTTGTCATAGTTGCCATTGTGCTATACTACCCTTGAGTTGTTGTGCTGTGCTATTGTTTGGTTTATTGTGTTGTTCTACCCACTGATATTGTTGTGATATTGCATTGCTGGACTGAGGTGAGCTCATGACCCTTATTTTTACCTGTTTTATAACTGTTTTGGGAGAGAATACATGCACGTTTTTAACTAAACTCAATGACTGTTTATGTGGAATATGTGAATTGTTTACTCAAGATTTGACTGTTTGGCCGAAATATTTGATTTTTTTATTTGAAGGCGTTATGTGATTAACTGATATGCATGTGAGTTTCACAACCCCACTTTTACTCGTGAACTGTTTATTGAAACCTTGGAGTGAGAAAACATGCAAAACCGTTTTGAATGGATCTAACTATTGTTTTATGATTTGCTATAACGTGTTGACTGGCTAAGGTTAGATATTTACAACCGATATTTGTCTTAGATCATGGTAGCAAATAACCCGGATACCTTTTGCTATAACGTGTTGCCTGGCTAAGGTCAAATATATCCTAGGGCCCTACTGTGTCTGTCAATATGAGAGGGGACTACTGTGACCTATCATATTGATACTGGATTGTTTGTGTTTGTTGATATATGTGGATTTTGTGATTTATATCTATCTTAGTTCAGTGTAGCAAATAACTTATCTTGGTCCACTGTTATACTTTTGCTTAAACCTATGAACTCACCAGCGTAAGCTGACCTTTTAGCATTTATTCTCAGGTGGCTGATGCAACTATTGTTGAATGCTTAACTTGGAGGCTTGGCAAGTGGCACGGTTCATGGATCAATTTCGACTCTGATAACTAAATTGGGGACTTACCTTATATTTTATTTTGAGCTTACTTCCGCACTTTTGAATAAATGTAAATACTAAATATTTGGTTGGAATGTTTTAATTAATACTGATGGTGTATTTTCGTTTTCTTATGCCTGTGTTGTATATCAATCCCCGTAGCGCTCCGAAAGCTTGATTAGTCTTCCGCTATACCAAAATTTGAGGGTGTTACAATATATTCCACTCATTACACCATGTAATTAATTCGTGCCAAACTTAATTACCGTAAAACGTGGTCAGTGAAAAAAAACGTGTTTAGCTATACTCTTTTCAAGTTGCCCTCTTCTATGTTTATGGTGCTATTTTTGGAGTTCATGGCTTTGTATGGTTGTATACTTGTATGACTCATGCACAATATGTATCCGCAACATTTAAGTACGGCATTAAGTTATCAACCTCAAATTGGCATTATATTAAGGTCACTCAAAGCTTGTTTTTGTTACAAAAACCGCTCAAGTTTAATTATTACTCAAACTTTATTTTCAATGCATAAACCATTCAAGTTTAAATATTGTTCTAAGATTGTGAAAATTTTAAACATTTATATAATAAAAGGATTAGAAAATTTTTAAATTTGTTATTATTTTGTAGTATATAAAATTAGTTTGGAGAAGTTAAATTTAAAGGGCCGGTTATTATTTAAAGTACAAGTGATTGATGCATGTCTAAACATATTAAAGACAACTCTAAAAGATACATTTTTACCAATTTCCTTATAAAAGTCACTAAAGTTGGACAATATTAAAAATTGAGTGGTTTTTGTAGTTAAGAAAAACTTTGAGTGTCTTTAATGAAAGAGTTTTGAAACTTGAGTGATTTTTAATTTTTATAGTTGAATATAGTAAGAGTGGCTTAAGTGGAACAATGATGAAACTTAATTACTATTAGTGACATCTTCCCTTATGTTTTTTTTCGAATATTCAGTCGGGATACGACATCTGAGAAATCTCACTGAATAATAGTGAAGTCTTGCATGTACCCTAGACAACGAGATGTTGACCATGGGCCGTTACAAGTATTCGGAGGGAAAAACCCCAAGGCTTGCCATCCCTAAGAATCGAACTCAAAACCTTAGGTAAAACGGAGAGTGCCTCTAACCAGCTAAGCTGATCATCATGCGCAACATCTTCCCTTATGTTAATTGCCGATGAATTTTATATAGCGACATAGTAAATTTCTGACTTTCTTGGAAAGGCGATATTACATGTCTAAAAACTACAATTATAACTTAGTTAATAGGCAACACAGTCTACTTTCTTACGAAATTTTTTTCGATCTTTAGACATAAACATATCATTTAAAGTGTGTTTGGCAGACAGTTTTTGAGACTATTTTAGAGCAATCGCATTTAGCATTATTATTACAAAGCTCGTTTGAAAGAAAGCATATAGCATTTATAAAATTATAAAAACGCTAGTTTCTCAGGCTATGTTTGGCGCGGAGCTTTTTGGGCGATGAGCGGTGAGCAATGAGCTTATTGATTTTTATTGTTCGTTTGGCAAAGGAGCGGTGAGCTTTGCGATTTTCTAGGAATGCTCATTTTTCCAATGCTTCTTTAAGAAGCTGTGAGCTGTGGCTACTGCTCACAGCTACTGCTCACCGCTCACTGCTCACTGCTCACTGCTACTTTTACCAAACACACCCTCAATGCTATTTGAATAAGCATTTAGCATCTAGCATTACGTCATTTTACACATTAAAATTATAGCTACAGCTATTCTACTAAACACGTTTATAAATAAAACTGCTACAGCTTACTGCTTACTTGCTAACTGTTATTGCAAACACACCCTAAGACATTCACATACCATCTAAAACAACCGTGTTTACAACCTTAATGTAATACTAATATAGTACTCCTATATTATGCCATCCCAAGTATTATTACTCCATTTTTCCAAGATAAGTGTCTACTTTGATTTGTCATAATGAATTAAATACAATACAGATAATCATATTATGTAAATTCGAAAGTAATTAACAATTATACGATTAAATTTATATATGGTAGAAAAGTAATGTTTTCATCTTGAGTTATCTTTAATTTATATCTAGCGTCAAATATGTGTGTATATATACCCACAGAAATGTATGCATCCAAAATATATAAAACACATAAAGGAAAACTAAAACGATGAGGAATGCACAATTAGCTTTGGTTCTATTGACAGTTCTCGTCATCATTTCGTCGGGTAAAGTCTTTCTTATGTTTATATGACACTATATATGTTTTTAAGGTTTGCTGTTTCTAATAATTAAGTAATTAACGCGAATTTGTGTATGAAGAAATGATGTTAGGAACAACGGCTATTCGACCCACTGATCTTCCAAACTGCAGCAATGATAATGATTGTGCGCCGTTATGCCATAATTGTAGATTTTGTCATTGCTTAAATAATATTTGTGTCCGCGGATGTCAAGGCCCCCCGGCTCAAGAACTCGATGAGGACAGTGGTTTTGATAAGCAGACGAGTGTGATGAAACACCTCTAAGGCTTGTAGTGATTTTAGTTTCGAATGTATTTGAAATTTTATTGCGGTGAAAGATGCATGTCCAGTTGATTTGAATGATAATTGATAAAGCTAGTTTGTGCCCTCTTCTTTGAATTTAATACCGCAACTTTTTCATGTGATTGACTGAATTAATTTCCATAGTTTCACAAGGAATGAGAGGTTATTCTCAACCCCCTTAAATTACAAGTGGCACTCTTTTCCCACACTTTTTTTAATTTTTTTATTTATGTATTTTTTTTTTTTTTATAATTTTGTTTTTTTTTATATATAAAAGATGTTAATTCTTTCGATTTACATAAAGATGCAAGGCAAACGAGTAACAAGCTGCGCCGCTAGCCCTTTTTGAATTGCAAAGCCAATTCTTTTAAAAACTACGTTTGCAGATCTAAGTGTCATAACATTGTTTATATTATAAAACTGTGAAACGGAAAGTGCGAAAAAAAATATAAAGTTTTAATAAGTCAAAAGTATTAAACTTTTAAAAAGTACGAAACATAAACTGATAAAAATTGTTTTGTACTGTTTGGGACAAAAGAGGAGCAAGGGTTGTTGAAAAGTACAAAACATGTGAGATAGGGGGTTTGTACATAACCCATTAAATATTGGGAGATTATATATCAATAGTTTCCTACATTAAGAGATTAATATTAGGCACTCACTTTTTTTATCGAATAAATAACTCATTTTCAACATTTTTTTAAGAAATTAAAATCTTCTAAACCGTTAATCATTAAGCGAAAAAAATTACACTATCACGACGAAAATTTAATTATCTTTTAATAGACGGGCACTAATTTTTTCACTATTTTCACGTTTTTTCGTCCATTTTTTTTCCCTCTTTTTGTTATTGAAATTTGCATATGAAATATAGTGCATTTATTTTGGTTGGAAAGCTATTAATGTCTGTTTTTCATTACAAAAAAAATAGGGAAGTCTATAGTTTAAACACAAATACTTACGCCAATTTTAATATTACAGTTTTTTTGTGTTCGAACTTCCATATTAGTGTTAAGTCATATATGATATACAATCATAAAAATGCCAGTTTTACCTCATTTGACCAACAAATGACTTGACTTTCTCTTAAAAATGCTAAAGTACAATTTTTCAACAAATCTTTAAGAGCTGGTAATTTTCTTGTTTTTAAATCATTTTCTTTTTGAAACAACTTTTTAAAAAGATAGATGAGATAGAAATTTGTAACATTTCTTTAAAGGGGCCACATTTTATTAGTTTTGCATATAAATACGTATAATATTAAACACATGAGTTATATAATTCATTTATATGCAATTTATCTGTAATTTACAAGTGTAATAGGGCCCTTTTTGCAGTTATTGCCTAGGGTCATCGAAAACCACGAGACGACCCTGGTAACCACATTCTACAATATATATAAACCCCACTTAAACAAACACTCACCCTTGTTACTGTCTACCATGCGTGGCGACGGTGGTTTACGCGTGGTGGTGCTTCTTGTCAAGTCCGACTGGTCTTGAGGTTAAAAGTGGCTATTTATTTATTAATAATGAATTGAATACGATAAAGATAAGGGAAAATTCCAAAAGTATGCCAAAAATCGAATTTGGGTCCACAACTAAGTTAAGAATTTTGTAATTTCTCTATTTGGTCATGTGCGACCGTGCTACTGCGTGATCCCATTCATAATTGGACATGTGGCATGACAAAATGTACCATTCTAATCATTTGGTGACACACTTATCACATTTTAAATGAGGTTGCACATTTGCCTTGATCGACCGACGACTGTGCGACCCATTCAAAATGTGACAAGTGTGTCACCAAATGATTAGAATGGTACTTTTTTGTCATGCGACGTGTCAACTTTTTAATGGGGTCACGCAGTAGCATGATCGCACATGATCAAAATTGAAATTTGCAATATTCAATTCAATTTTTGGTGTATTTTTGAAATTTTCCCTAAAGATAATCATATTATTTAAGTTAGAAAGTAATTAACAAATTCCAATTGAAATAAATATTGGTCAAACAAATATACCATTAAATTTATATATGGGGTATGTTTGGTGTAAGCTGTATGATGTAAGCTGTAAACTGTAGGGTGTAAGCTGTAAGCTGCAAAGCTGTTAACATGAGCTACAAACTGTATCTTTTTTTTTATAAAAGTGTTTGGTAAGTTAGCTGTTAAATGTAATTATAAGATGTAAAATGACATAAAATGACATATCTATAATTGTAAACAAATGTTTGGAGGGTATATCAGTAATTTAAAGTTTTAACAGCTCCAAGATGTTTAAAAAGATTCATGAATCAGCTTTTCATTTAGGAGCTATTTGTTTGAAATAAAAGCTTGAAGTTAATGTATCCAAACAAAACTACTTAGTTTAAATGAGATTATTTTGAAACAAAAATCTAACAGCGCCCCAAAAAAGCCCTTACTAAACAGGCCCATGGTAGAAAAGTAATATTTTTGTCTTGAGTTATCTTTAATTTATATCTAGCGTCAAATATGCGTGTGCATATATACCCATAGAAATGTATGTATCTAAAAATACACAAAACACATAAAGAAAAACTAAAACGATGAGGAATACACAATTAGCTTTGGTTCTATTGACAGTTCTCGTCATCATTTCGTCGGGTAAAGTCTCTTTAATATAGTTTCTTATGTTTATATGACACTATATATGTTTTTAAGGTTTGCTGTTTCTTATAATTAAGTAATTAACGCGAATTTATGTATGAAGAAATGATGTTAGGAACAACGGCTATTCGACCCACTGATCTTCCAAACTGCAGCAATGATAATGATTGTGCGCCGTTATGCCATAACTATAGATTTTGTCATTGCTTAAATAATATTTGTGTCCGCGGATGTCAAGGCCCCCCGGCTCAAGAACTCGATGAGGACAGTGGTTTTGATAAGCAGACGAGTGCGATGAAACACCTCTAAGGCTTAGTGATTTTAGTTTCGAATGTATTTGAAATTTTATTGCGATGAAAGATGCATGTCTAGTTGATTTGAATGATAATTGAAAAAGCTAGTTTGTGCCCTCTTCTTTGAATTTAATACCGAAACTTTTTCATGTTATTGACTGAATTAATTTCCATAGTTTCACAAGAACAATGAGAGGTTATTCTCATCCCCTTAAATTACAAGTGGCAACTCCTTCCCACACTTTTTTTAATTTTTATTATTTTTTTATTTTTTATTTTAATTTTATAATTTTGTTTAATTATAAAACTATGAAACAGAAAGTGCGAAAAAAATAAAAAGTTTTAATAAGTCAAAAGTATTAAACTTTTAAAAAGTACTAAACAAAAACTGATAAGAAACTGTGTTGTACTGTTTGAGACAAAAGATGGGTAGGTTGTTGAAAAATACAAAACATGTGGGATATGGGGGGTTTGTATAACATAACCCATTAAATATTGGGAGATTATATATCAATAGTTTCCTACATTAAGAGATTAATATTAGGCACTCACTTTTTTTTATTGAATAAATAACTCATTTTCAACATTTTTTTCAGAAATTAAAACCTTTTAAACCGTTAATCATTAAGCGAAAAAAATTACACTATCACGACGAACATTTAATTATCTTTTAATAAACGGACACTAATTTTTTTGTTTTTTTCACTATTTTCACGTTTTTTCGTCTATCTTTTTCCTCTTTTTGTTATTGAAATTTGCATATGAAATATAGTGTATTTATTATGGTTGGAAAGCCATTAATGTCTATTTTTCATTACAAAAAATAGGAAAAGTCTATAGTTTAAACACAAATACTTATGCCAATTTTAATATTACAGTTTTTTGGTGTTCGAGCTTTCATATTACGTAGGGCTGTAAACGAACTGAACGTTCAGTGAACATTTCATGAACAGTTCGGTAAAAGTTCGTTTATGTTCGTTTATTTATTAAATGAACGAACATGAACAATATTTTACGTTCGTTTAGTTAAATGAACGGATATGAACAAAAGTCGAGTCCGTTCATTTATGTTCGTGAATGTCCGATTATGCGTTTGTTAACGTTCGTTTATGTTCATTTATTTATTTATGTTCGTATAGCATATTTTGTAATTGTATAATTGTAAAATTGATTTGTTTAAACAAAACAACACTTATAAAACAATATATTGTGCATAATTTAATAAAGTTTATTGTTAATACAAATATCTTCTAAAAAACGTTATTTACATTTTACGATCTTTGCTATATTTTGTTAATGACAATTATAAATTTTATTTTTAGCAAAGCATAAATATAGTTAAGTCTTTTACATTTATAGTCGCAAGCTTTTCATAAACTCATAACATCATTTACACGCTACATATATGATCACTAGTATATACATGTTACATACATTTACATTTACATGTTACATTCATTTACATTTTATTTCTTAATATGGAATATGTACAATGACATTATGGCATGCATCACATTGATATCTTTAGAAAATCTTGAAGATCATATGAATATCTTAGATTGATCTTCACTCAAAGATTAGATATGAAAATATCTTGGTTAGATTTGGAAAAGATTTTTAGAGATTTGCTGTCAGGCTCCCACGGAACCAAACAGCATAACGGACGGATCCCTTATTTTGGATTCGTCCCATCCGTGGTTTGCCAAGGTTGTTGCCTATAAATAGCAAGCCACACATTCATGTTTTCTGATCACTCATAAGCATAAACAACATCATATATTCTTTCATTCATTACTAACACATTCATATTTCATATTTCATTCTTAGTGATCTTTCTTTTATAGCAAAGAGATCAAAGCATCACAAGCTTCAACAAAGCGTTGCAAGACTTGTTAGATTAGTCATAGTGTGAATCCGTTGTTTTTCACACATCATTGTTGTACCATACAATCATATACCTCTATTGTGATCGGTTAGTATTTTAGTCCTCAAAATACATAGAGTATCGGGAGTGGTTGTACCCTTGTAAAAGAACTCGGTATTTAGCTTTGTACCGAAAAAAGTGTAAGCGACGTATGTAAAGGTTTTCTCCGCTGAGAAGGGAGCTTGTTTCTTAGTGAAGAAAAACTCTCGAGTTAGAGGCTCGAGGAGTGGAGTAGGGCAAGGAAGAGAGTCCTTGTAGACCGAACCACTATAAACATCCTTGTTGTGGTTTGATTGTTTCTTTCTTTACTTACATTGTTTATATTGTTTATTATTTGCATTAGTTGAAATCACGTTAAATTTTCAAAGCAAAAGGATTTTAAAAATAGTAAAACTATTTAACCCCCCTTGTAGTTTTCCACATTTATGTTTGTTTGTCCATATTCATTTATGTTCGATCGTTTATGTTCGTTTAGTGTCTTAATGAACGAACATGAACGAACATGAACAACTCATTTTCTTAATAAACGAACATGAACAAGAAAATTCGTCCATTTAAGCGTTCGTGTTCGTTTATTTGTCCGGTTAAAATTAAACGAACGAACATGAACAAGGCTTCGTTCGTGTTCGTCCGGTTCGTTTACAGCCCTACATATTAGTGTTAAGTCATATATGATATACAATCATAAAAATACCAATTTTATCTCATTTGACCAACAAATGACTTGACTTTCTCTTAAAAATGCTAAAGTACAATTTTTCGACAAAAAAAGTTTAAGAGCTGATAATTTTCTTGTTTTTAAATCATTTTCTTTTCGAAGCAACTTTTTAAAAAGATAGATGAGATTGAAATTTGTAACTTTTAAGTGATTTCAAGAGAAAAACATCATATGAAAGTATTCGAAACTTTCATACAATCCGGTTTTTGAAATTCGAAGTTCAGTTATTGTTTTCGACACCAAAATCAGTCCACTATCATGTATAAGCTTTGATACCAATTGTAGGAACCCAATTGTATCAAGATCATGCACACATGTAGAAGGTTTTAGAGAGAGAAAGAGTTTAGAGAGAAGGTGAAACCAAAAGACTGTGATATTAGATTTACACAAACAAGTGAATGAGGAACCACACCTTCTTAATAGTGAGAGAGTTGTTAAATATGTCTACGCCATGTAGGCTTTGTCTAATGGGCCTCGCCCATGGGCTTTATACTAGTGACTAAATAGTTTACATGTTTAGCCCAATATACAAAACTAAGATCGCCACTTCTAAGGCTAACAAGTAACGATCTATAGGGTCTTATTCAAGCTGTCAAAAATGTCATGCCATATGTTGAGCAACGTCAATGTGTAAGACATATTTATGAAGGATTCAGGAAACATTTTGGTGGGTAGAGTTTAGGATTTATTTGGGCAGCATCTAAGGCCTCATATCCTCAGCTATTTAATAAGATCATGGATAAGATAAAATGGGCTAACCCAAAGGCACATAAGTATCTCATGGATTAGAACCCCAAAATATGGTCTAGAGCTATTTTTTAGGCTGACAGAGGTTCTGAAGTAGTAGAGAATGGTTTCAGTGAATGCTTTAATAATGTTCTTCTAAGTGTTAGGAATAAGCCATTGCTAACAACGTTAGAAGCTATTAGAGTCATAGTACTTAAGAGGGCGCACACAATGAGGGAAATCAGTAGGAAATGGAAACCTGGAGCATGTCCTAACATCAAAAAAAGATTGGAATGGCTCAAGGACCAACAAATGTATGTTTCCATTTAAAGCTATGAAGTAAATGAATTCATTTATCAGAATGTTCTAATTGACATGTATAACAAAAAATTGCAGGTTTTGGCATGTTATACCTGTTGGTGGGAATGTGTTTGAGGTTACATCAAGGAGTGACAGATTCAGAGTTGATGAAAGAAAGAGAACTTGCAGCTGCAAGATGTGGCAGTTATCAGGTATACCTTGTCTACATGACACAAAGGTAATTATCTTACTAAATAGATTCGAGCTTGTTTTGAAACACGATACCAGGTCATTTTCTTGCTAAACATGATACCACAAAGGTAATTTTTGCAAGATGGTTTGATATGGAAAAAGATAGTTTGGATGTTGGTCCAAGTGAGCGGACACAAGAAGAACCACAAGGACAAGATCAGCACAATGAGAGTGACTTGACCAATAGTCAAGTGGAAAGGCTAACTCAGAAAAATGATGATCCAGTGTATATGGAAGAAGAACATCCAGTGCAAATGCCTAATCAACAACAACAGGGAAGTGAGGAGGCAAAGTGAAAGAATAGTCAATTTGAAGTTGTCAAAACAGTTGAATGGCTAGGGCAGTACTCCAGAGCTTGCACTGGGTGTGGATGATGCTTGAAGAAGTTGATGTTTATGTGCACATCTTTTGTATCCAGTTTAAGTGCACTTATGTATGTTAATAACTTTTAATTTGCCAATTTTGTTCATGTGAGGGCATAGGTTGATAAACAGTTTAATCATCTCTTGGGTCTGTAATATTGGTAAAAACACTTTAGTACCATCTAGGATATTTATGATATCTATAATTAGTTCATGTAAAGACCATCTTAAGATAGCCCATTTTGTCAATCATACAGGGCACTGATTGATGGTCATTCATAAACTTTTATTATTAATGAAATTAGCAAGATACAGTTTCATAAGTTCATTATTGTCATTTGCAATCCATAAACATACAACACTAAGTACCACAATCCATAAACACTAACATCATTGTTGATAATCTTTCATTAACTTGAAGGAAAACATTACATTACTTGGCTATTATCATACCAAACACTAACACAAACGACTACAAAAGATGCTAAAATGATGAAAAACAACCTATCATACATTGTCAACTTTGACTTTGTAACAGTCAACTCTTTTCCCAATTTTGACTTCTCCCAACAAAGAACTTCAATCAACTCTTGATAATCAACATTCTTCTTCAATCGTTTCTGCTTCTTATACATTCCATACAACAAGTCTTTGTAGTGTTCACTTGGAAGATCATCATCAAAAAACTTATAAACACCGCATTTACTATTCTCATCCTACAAATATATAGGGTACAGAAAAATTAAGTAAATTAGTAGCCGGAAATACGGTCTACGAGACTCGAGATTATTATCATTATTGGAAATTTGGGGAAAAACATTGTGCTTACATATTTGGGCATGTAACGAATCGTTTACTAGGATTTTTTCTTGTCCACGAAGTTTGTACAGTTAATCGAGGACCACATAAGCAAAAACGTGCAACCCTACCTCCAATTACTCAGGTTTGCGATGAAGACAAAGAAGACATGATTTGATTTAGGTGAAGAAGACCATTGGGTGTGAAAGAGGGGAAAGTGGGGATTGGGGAAGTTTATAAACAGATTTTATCATTTAACTAAAAGGTTTTAATTAATTTACACTTGGGATAAAGGAATAACACGACAAAGGTAATTAAATCTTGCCACGTCAAACACTCTCCATAACGATGCCTATAATAGGAAGATTATATGACTTTTGAATTTAATAGATAATTAAAAGTTGAGTGCTTACAATAGTAAAAAGTGGTAAGTTTGATGCATTTTCGGACCATTATCCTAACCTTTTTTATTAGGAACAGTTATTGTAATAGAAGCCAGCGATGCTAGGAAACAATTACAAAAAGAGACTTCGAGTTTTTCATGGTTTGCTATGCCTATCTATCCAATATAACGAAAGCTTCCTGTTCCTACTTGAAACCCATGTAAACGAGGATTTTTTGATTTCGTTAAGGAGGATATAAAGACGAAAGACCACAAATTCACACAATTATTCCAATAGGATTAATGCCCATATGTATATCTCTATGAAACCTAATAACTGTAACATTTTGTGTGCAATTATGATCACAACTACACACGCAAATGTTGTTACAACAATACAACACATTGGTATGCTGCGTTGACAAAAAATTTGGCAGGCATTACGTTTGATGGGTCACAATTAAATATTCTATTGAGACATTTAAATATCATATAAATAATGAATCACGTGATTCTTTGGTATAGAGGTATCAACAAATGTATGTAGATTCATTGCTTTCGCAACCCATGTATGTGATAGGTTGTAATGCTCAACAAAAACAGCTCAAAAGCTTGAGCAATGATATTGACGAACATATTGGTAATTTCTAACTCATATATGAGAATTTGAATTCCTTACTTGGATAATGCTCTTAGTTCACGTTGGATGAGGTCATAAGGAAATGAGAAAAATTGTTCAACTCGGCAGAATTACAGATTGCTACATCTTTGCTTCCTCTTGACTTGCTTTTCTATTAAGTTCAAAATAAACCTGCAAAAGTCAGTCTCGTTACTGTAAGAACAGAAGCCTAATCAAAAGTAACAGGTATATCTCACAAATTTACCCGACTAGTAGATAATAATGATCAAAAAGGATATTCTTATTGAAGTATCTAAGTTAAAGATATGACATTTCAATATCCATCAATTATATAAAAGTGCTTATGTACACTATTTAATAGTCTTCCGTTTTCCTGGTAGTGTTATCAACAATGAAAATGTGGGTAAAAAGGTTTAAAAAACAGGGGTGAACAAATATTCTTAGTTTTTTCCTAATACAATCAGTTATGTTACAGCATATATGCAAAATGACCATATACAAACTTATGTTATATTATTCCGATATTTACTATAGTTTGTTTGTATTACAAACCTTTCCACAGCATAGAACTAGCAGTCTGCTCCCCTTCGAGATCTGAGTGTCCACTCTGGTCCATATAATCAGGCGCTTAAATCTAGTCCCATGTTCGTCAAAACTAGGTGACCTTGAGCATCATCAAACACAGAAAAATTTGACTTGCAGTCTTTGTGATGAAGTTGACTGGCTTACGAAATTTCCTGTGAATCTGCAACATGACAAAATATATGAGAAACGGAAATAACAATCTAGTTGCAGGTTTATCTATAACGGGTCAAATGGCTTGAAATCAAAATATAAGTTAACAAGGATTCAAAAAGCCACCGAAAGTGTATTTATAACACATACCACCTCTTTGACCTTTTTTTTTTTTTTTTAATACATGTTTATTGTAGTAATTTTGTAATCATTTAAGATACTGGTAATAAATTGGGAAAAAAAAAAAAAAAAAAAAAAAAAAAAAAAAAAAAAAAAAAAAAAAAAAAACATGTTTTGACCCACTACCCATCCCACTCAATTTGCCATCTCTAGTTTACAACAAACAAAACAAAGACAATCAAAAACCTAACCAGCAAAGTGGTTGCCATACAGAACAATAGGGGCTCCAGTCTATTTCAGGTCCGTTGGACATGATGCCTCATTCTTAACTACAATGCTACAAATTAGATCATATGAATTATCAAAGTAACTTGACATTATGCTCTAAATTAATAAAGTGGCAATCTTGTCAAATAAGAAGTGCCTGATCCCTAGCATATTATAAAATATATAAAATTCTCATTTGTATATCAAGATAAAGTTTAAACAAGAAGAATTTGTATTTACAGTCGAATGAAAACGCATTACCTAGCTATAGATGCATCAGTCAAATGATCTTGCCAAACCCAAGAAGCGTGTGAGTCATTCCTTGGATCACACGTCATCTAACCCGCATTTGACCATATTAGGGAGTAACTCATGCATAGAACGGATATCACCCACTTCACGCAGAGCATACATCATCTCTGTACAAAGGCGAAGATCAGGAAGAACGCCATTAGAGAACATCATACTAAAAAAGACCTTGGCTTCATTTGTCAAACATCTTTTACACAACCTATTTACAACAGCACTATAATCTCTAATAGTTACTTCATACCCCATCTTAACCATTTCAGAAAAAATCACCACTGCCTCGTTAGGATCACCCTTTACACAATGTGCTTTTATAAGTATCGTATAAGCAGCTTTCTTTAATACAAAACTATTCTCACGTAAATACAAAAACAATATATCAGCATCATGTAAATCACCATATACACATAAACCATTTATTAGAATATTATACGTAACTGCATCAGGCGTCAAATCACGTGATATCATTTCATCATGTAACTCGAAAGCTTTTGTAATTTTACGTGCTTTACAAAACCGCTGAATAAGAATGTTGTACGACACTTCATCAGGATATATACCCCGTGACAACATATCATCAAGAACCATCAAAGACTCTTGCAGCTTCCATTGTTTACAAAGTCCCTTTATAATTACAGTATATGTAACATGAGTCGGTTCTACACCACAAGCTTCCATTTCCCGCTTCAATGCAAACATTGATTTCATATTTCCGGCATCACATAAGAAATTCATAATAGTAGTATATGTTACAGCAGTAGGTAATAATCCACAATCCCTGATGTTATCAACTAATCTCATAGCCTCGTCTAATTTTTTATCTATACAAAATCCATAAATTAAAGAATTAAATGTGACAATAGTCGGATCGATTCCTTTATTTCTTATCTGATTATACAGCTGTACAGTCTCGTGAGTCATACCACGTTTTGCATATTTATTAATCATAATATTGTAAAGAACAATATCTGAATTCTCATCACCATTACTTAACATATCAAAATACATCCTGGCCTCAGATAACGGTCGGGTCCCACAGAGTCCTAATAAAACGGCCCGGTGAGCAAATATAGTCGGGAATATTTTCTTTGTACACATTTCCATGTATACCTGAATCGCTCTCTGTACATCTCCTTGTTTGCATAGACCGTGAATAATAATAGAATACATGACATCATCGGGTTTTAACCCGACTAATTCCATCTCATAAACCAAATTTAAACCTTCATCAACACGCCCAATCTTGCATAAACTACTCACCAAAACACTGTAAGATACATAATTTAGCTCAAAACCACGTGAAATCATCTCGTCTCGCAAACTTAAGCCTTCCTCAACTTTGCCAGCCTGGCAATTCCCACATATCAGTAAAGTATACGTAATACTATCAGGGTTCAACTCTTTTGTAAGTCTTTGTTGAATTAACTTTATTGCCCCATTTATCATACCAAGTACACGAAAACCTTTAGAAAGGGTCTTATACGTAACTGTGTCAGGCTCAACTCCATGCTTATCCATGTCATATGTCAGCTTCAACGCATCTTCAATAGAACCCGCTACACATAGTCCATTAATAAGTATGTTATAACTATATGCATCAGGGTGTACTCCAAACTTCATCATCAAACAGAAAAGGGATTGAGCGATATCTACAAACCCCATTTTTGAGAAAGTGGACATGACAGTATTAAATGAAGAAACATGATGCGATGAATCTTGATGTAAAAAGTTTACCGCTTCCTGCATCAAGGATTGCTTACACAAACCGTCCACAAGAATGGAAGTTGTTTGTTTGCTCTCACGGATCCCGCTCTCCTTGATGTCATTGTACACATCCCACATGATATCAGTATGCCTCAAGTTATATAATAAACTGTTGTAGGTCAATATTGAAGGCTGAAAATTCAAATCTTTCATCTTAGCTATCACGAAAAGGGCATCATGAACCATCTCAGATCTAGAGTAAGCAAATGCCAGCATGTCCCAAACAACTGCGGTTGCTTCCCAACCCTTGAAGTTGACAGAAAGCAGCTCAGAAAATGAAGGAGCAGATCCAGAGCCTATTAGAACAAGCAATAATCATACATTCATTACCATGTATAAGAATATCAAATAACATGTGTTCTTCGTAAATTTGGATTTTTGTTATTCAATAACTGCTGCACAGACCGCATATCCTATGAGGCGTATAAATGGGTTAAAGTCACCTGATAGTAACTAAATTTCTAAATTGGGTGCCTTCTAATCACGCACTATTTTTTTGGTCAATCGGGTCACTGAACTAACAAAATCGGTTGTCTCGGACTGTGGGTCAGTGGGTCCCTAAGTAACAATGATTTTGAATATCCATTCACCAAGTATTAAGGTAGAATGGTAGATAAGATATGAAGTATGTTTAGTTGCCTCCGTACTACTTAAATGTAAGTCCAGTACCCAGTGGCGGAACTAGGATTAAAGTTCAGGAGTAGCGGAATACGAAAATTTGTTTAGAGGTAGCGAAAATTTGTTTCAGGGGTAGCGAAATACAAAAGATAGTACGAAAAACGTAAAAAAAAAACCAAAAATTCCACTACCGGGTAAAAGTTCAGGGGTAGCGACCGCTACCCCTGGGGTACACATAGCTCCGCCAGTGCCAGTACCTACAACATACTAGAAATGTAAGTTAAATGACTTCAATGGTAACCGGTTTCCCTAATGACTTCAGAGTTCAGAAACTGTATTGGAAGTTTTATCACCTACTTGATACTAAAATGTAAGTACAGTAAAAAAAGTATCGCTTGAACTGCTGGACATGCCAGCTTATATAAACCATTACGAGGCACATTGGCAATACATATATTCTATAAAAGTAACAAAAAAACACTCAAGCACGGAAGTAAGAATCCATGTACATGTTTGTGGTCACATACACTATGTTTATTGTTACACTAATTCCTTCACAAAACTGCCACATTTAAAATTTTGTGATAGCTATGACATGTTAAACATTGTTTTGACAGAAATGGAAGAATGAGATATAACACATAACAAGCAATAGAAGCGCCATCACTGCATAAGAGAAGGATCCAAACCATACTGCATATGTAATGGGTACAAATATCAACATTTTTATCTTGCTAAAAGGGCTTTGTTGCAAGTTATTCCAAATGCGATTGGAATTCTCTAATTCTCATTCAATACATCTTAGTCATATAGGTACGTGCTTAAGGAAGCGAATGATGCTGCCAACTAGGATTGGTAGATACAAAGTCTACACATATGTTTCTATAATCGAAACTTATATGGAAATGATCATACAATGTTATTATACATCATATTTTCTTTAATATAGATTAATTATGCAATGTAACTAGGAGATGGGTGATGGTCTTATGGATCACTGGCCCATTGTAAAATGTCGAGAGTTGATCACTAGTATTATCCTATCAATGCACAATTATTACAACATAGTAAACATGACCAGGGGCGGAACTATATGGTCTCAATGGGGGGGCGGTGCCCTCCACGATTCGCCAAAAAAAATCAAATTTTAGTGTAAAAAAATTTTTTTTTGGACCTTTTTATTAAAGTGCACCCCCACACAAAATCAAATTGCCCCCCACCTTGAAGCCAAACAATGTAAAAACCTTATATCTCTATCTTTATTTTTGTGCGCACAATGACTTTTGTCAAAAAAAAAAAAAAAAATTGCCCCCTGTACTCAACTTTCCTGGGTCCGCCACTGAACGTGACAGTAACATCTTACGCTGAGGATACCTGGATCCTTTACTCTTATTCTGTTAGATACCATATGTGTTGCCAACTGTGCCTCCTAACCGTTTATATGTGGACATACCTAGCAATTCAAAACCTTTAACCGTTTGTGCCAATTTAGTCATTAAACTAATTAAAATGTTACACTTTCGTCATTTTTAACAAATCACACTGTAACAAACGTTGAACATTTTATCAGCTAGACTACCATCTATCGCAAAATATAAAACTACCTTCATCTTGCAACATCTGGACGAAATTCGCCCGCAGCAACTTAACCCTCCCTTGTTTCGCCAAAACATGAGCAACAACAAACTGACACTTCCTCAAATCCTTAAACCCATCCTCCCTCTTCAATAGCTCAAAAACCTCGACAGTCGAAACCGGATCATTCTTTCCCAACAAACCAATAACTTGCTCAATTTGACCCAAATCCAAATCTTTATACCCATTTCTCGCACAATTTAGCTCAATACCCAATTTTTGAAACAATGGAGGGATATTAACAGATGGGTTGCTTTGTGTTGTGGGTTTTATTATTTGAGAGTGTTTGGTTAGAATTGGGGTTTTTGAAGGGTTTAAGAATGATGATTGTTTGAAGGGGTTATGGAGAAGTGATCTAGATTGGTGTTTTATGCGATTCAGCATTAATTGGTTGTGTTTTTGGCGCCAATTGCATCGAGAAATTTGTTAATTTTTTAGGGTTTTAGAAGGGTTTTGGGTTTTGGTACAAAAATCTGTTAATAATGTAATGTTTGTTATTACAGTAGTATGCTTACATACAGGGGCGGGCCACACTGGGTTTTAAGTCACGAAATATAAATTATTTTCAAAATATGTTTTTTATTGGTATATCCGTATGTGCAACCTTATTTTTGCTAATAAATTCCTTATAATGCAACTTTAGTACTAATAATCATAAACAAAAATTTATGCAACGCCTTATAAAAAATCCTAAGCCTGTCCCTTCATATACCCGCAGGATATTTGTCCGTCTATTGTAAATTTTCATTAAAACTTTTAATTTTTTCGAAATGAATTTATGTCCGGAAATTTTGTGTCACATAAACACACACTTTATTTAGTTAGTTCATAAATATGTCAAAAAAAAAAAAAAATACATGTTTTCTTAATTTATGTTACTAGTTTTAATAAAATCAGTCAATTTTATTTCCTTCGTAATCGTAAAAAGAAATTATGCATCGGGTGACTTAAATTCCTGTCCCTCTTTATTACATCGTGGCAAATTCGCAATCATAGAGAACCAAATAATATCAGACGAATGAGATGTGATGATTTTAACTGTGTGGTAGTATGGTCAAGACAGTTGTGGGCTTTGTGTGTATGATGTTCACAACTAGCTTGGCTTTTATTGGGCTAACAGCGGATCTTTCAAGATTTTTTTCAAGTCTCATGTAGTTTGATGTCAGATATGTTTTGAGCTCTAGTGAGATGTGATCATTCTCAAAGGAAAATATTATCTTCCAATCTTACTCTTTCTAAGGCTGGTTTGTAAGGTAAGACATCCTTCACTATACACATCAGCGCAACGTCAGCTTTCTCTATCCTCTCACTCCCTTTCACCTCACTTCACCATTTACTAGTCAAGGCAAACACATCTTCACCTTTCATTAAAATACCCACTTTATACAAATATACCCCACTAAATACCTCACACACACTCACACTTAAAATAAAAAATAATAAATGTGCACCATATTCAAAATTAAAGATCGGTGAAACCTTCACCTAATTTACTTTTGGGAATTGTGCCTAGCTCATGGAAATAGGTGGGAGGCAAGGTGTATAGCGCGTGAAGTGTAGGTTTGTGGTGAACACTTCACCTTTATTTCTTTCCTTGCCAACTAGTCTAAGGTTGTGTTTGTTTTGCTTCATTCAGATCTGAATAAGTCTGAAGTTTGATTCGGTCAGACGTAATCAGATTCAGACTGTTTGTTTTTTTTCAGATCTGAAGTCTGAATAGGGTCTAATTCATTCAGACATTTGAATATGTTTGATTACATCTGAAAAGCCTAAACTTTACACATACTTATTTTCAATCCTTATCTCCTCATCTTGGTCTTGAATTTTTATTAATAATCATGAATGGAGGGTCTTTTGGTTTGTTTTATAGCGAAAGGATTGCTTTTTGTTTATTCAGACATTTTATAAAAAAAAAAGCCTAAAATAATTCAAATTCAGACTTTTGGACAACTAATTCAGATTCAGACATAAAATGTCTGAATAAACAAACAGCACCTAAGTAAGAGTCACTACAACATTGACACAATCGGAGGGGACTTTTTTAGGCTTTCGGCGGGGACATGTCCCTGCCAATAACTTTCAGCGGAGACATGTTCCCGCCGAAACATCCTCGCAAAACACCCCTAGCTGATACTTTTGGCGGGGACATGTGGGTCCCACAGCCTTTGGGCTTGTCAAACAATGTCCAGCGTGGCACTTCTTTTGGCGGGGACATATCCCCGCTAAAAGTAGTATCCACTGTTGAGATTATTATAATTAACAATAATTAAGTTAATTAATTACCTCTTTTGGCAGGGACATGTCCCCGCCAAAAGAGGTATCCACTGTTGAGATCAGCTATTTTGGCGGGGACGTATCCCCGCTAAAAGAGTTATCAACTGTTGAGATCAACTCTTTTGGCGGAGACGTGTCCTCGCTAAAAGAGTAAACCATATTAAACTCTTTTATCTTTGACGGGGACGAGTCCCCGCCAAGAGCCTCTAGCCCATTTTGCACCAAATTGCTGCAAAATGGGTGATTTCTAGATTTTTTCTGAAATTTTTCGAAAAAAAATCTACACAATAACAACCTGGTAATAGAACCTGCTTTATGCTACAACCTCGCCAAATTCGCTAAACATAATATCATATATAACCAAATTCGCTAAACATAATCATATGTAACCAAATTCGCCAAAACGGTTCAAAAACCGTGATCACATGATTATCCGCAAATGGTTCAACAAAAGTATACATAACCTAGCTATCCACAAATTGTCCAAAACTATACACGTAATCCATTTAGCGGGAATCCTAACACATAATCTAAATAAACACATAATAATCCATGAAATCTCCACAAATTTGTCCATAACCACTACAACACATGTAAACCAACCCATGGGACCCAAACAACCCATATGTGTAACATCTGACAAGTTTCCAAAACTTATTTTACGAGCCAAAATAATTATTTTTGATTTCCCTTAACTTTTAAATCTCTTTGAATTTGTTTGGGCTTGAAAAACCATGGATATCTTGTTAAACATGAGCGTTATTCATTTATCGAGCCGGCACAACCTAGAAAACGTGAAACGAATCGAATTTGTCAAATAAATTAATTTCGAGAAAGTTATGCATATTTATACTCGTTTTTATCAGAAAAATTATTTCGAGAACAATGGCAAAAGTTTCATAATTTTTCGAGTCCGTTTGGTACGTCGAATGGGTCCCACAGTGATCATGGCAAAAGTATTACCACGTTGACAACTATTACCCCCGCCCAAAATATTACACCGCACACCCCCTATACTTTCATTCGTACAGCTTTAGTCCCTCCTTGGGTATAAAAGGGATTTTTTTTTTATTCATTAAAACACACACACTCCTCACATATTCTCTCTCTCTCTCTCTCTCTCTCTCTCTCCCCCTCCCTCCCACCCTCGTCCGGCCAATTCTCCGGCAACCACCGTCGTCGAAAATTTTTCCGGCGAAACCCAAACTCACATCAATCGATAGATCTCGAGTCCCACATTTGATCTGGAAAGTTTGAGCTCAATCCGAGCCCATTTAGCACCAGATCTGCCACCACCGCCGTGACTGCAAGCCACCACCACCTCGCCGAGACTTGCCCGCCACCTCCTCTCTTCGATACGGTAACCCACGCGCCCTAAATCTTTCTTTTTCACCATTTTATTTCAAACCCTAATTTATATATTTTATTAAAACCGAATAATAATTAATAAACGTTTATAAAACCTTTAGATTTTGAAGAAAACCGTGTGGATCTAACTTGTTTCACCGTGAAACCCTTAACTCAGTCCGAGTTAGGGTGACTCACCAAGTCAACTCGCGTTGACTCGGGGTGAGTTGCTTATTTTTATTTATTTCGTTTATTTCTAATTTATTATTTATTTGTTGTAGCTGGATTGGATTCTTTTGTCTCGAATTGGTCCTGGTGGTTGAAGCCGAAGAGCTCCCATGCTCGTATGAAGCTTTAACCGTGACTCAGTGAGTCACGGCGTGTTTTAGTGTTAGGATAGAGTTAGGATTTTAGGCAGTTGGGTTGTATTTGATTTGAGTTGGATTTGCCGGATTATTGTGGTGTAGGGTAGATTATTATATTTGATTTGATTGTTGTAATTTGTTTTTGGATTTTGGTTTATATATTGATTGTGGATGATTGATCCGAGAGCCCCCATGGCTCGTATAGTGTTCAAACCGTGACTCAGTCACTCAGGGTGTGGTATAGGACTAGGTTAGTGGTTAAGGTTGAAGCAGTGATGGTTATGTTGTAATTGTTGAATTGTTGTTTGTGTTAGAATAGGATTGAGGCAGTGATGGTGTTGTTTGTGTTTAGAATAGGATTTGTTGGATTTTGGTTTTGAATTATGGTTGTGTTGTGATAAACCGAGAGCCTATTGGCTCGAGTTGGCTCGAGCCGTGACTCAAACGAGTCACGGCATAGCCTTAATGGTCTCGTTGTGTTGAAGTTTGGACTTAGTTGGAGTTGGTATTGTTGTTGTTTGGCCGAGAGCCTTTTGGCTTAAATAGACTCGAGCCGTGACTCAAATGAGTCACGGCATGACATGGGTAATGTATTATGTTCATGTTTGGATTTGGTAAAGTTATGGTTGATCCGAGAGCTCCAAGGTTCGAGTAAAGTCGAGCCGTGACTCAATGAGTCACGGCCAAGGTTTGTAGAAATTTGATCAAGTTTTGTTATAACCGAGTGTTTGGCTAAGTGTGGTTAGTTTAGATGTCAAATGGTCAAGTCGTGACCTAAGAGGGCCACGACTAGTCGGGAATGAGTCTAGTCGAGACTCAAGTGAGTCTCGGCCGTGTAAGACTCGAGGTTAGAAAACCTCGGGTTAGTGTCGAGTCGGCTTGGACTTGAATGAGTCCTAAATGGTTAAGTGTTAATAACTTTGGGCCCGAAAGCCCAAGGAAAGCCCAATAGAGTGTGAGTTGAGTATTGGGCCAAAGCCCAATACACATTGGGCCATAAATTCTTTTATTTATTTGTTTTGTCATTTATTTATTATTCGTTATTCAATATGGTGTTTCGGTTAATTATTTGGAAAATATGAAATATAATTTGGACATTGGACTTGGTTACTTATTATTTCCTATGCGTGGATAAAATTGGACGTTATTGGATTTACGGTATTAGCCAATGAGCTTATGGACAATTTTGGTAAATGAGACGGAAGAGTATGTTAGACTCATAAGAGCTTAACATATTTGGACCCGAACATACACAAAATGGTCGATAAATTTAATAACTAATATATATATATATACGCGAATGATAGTGTCCAATTATATATATTTGACTTGTAAAATGAGGCAATAAAACTTGTATTTAAGAGTCGTAACGACCTGGAAATGCTTTGTAAACGGGCGCATCATGCCCAAATTTCGATAAAACTTTTTATAACTTAATCATTTATGATTACTCAAATATCTTAAAAACCTTTTCGAAACTTATATAATTTCTTCCAAAATTTCGATGTTTCATCAACTATTTGGGGAAATAGGTAAAACACCGAAACAACCTATTGATGTCTTCTATCTTGTCTTTCTTAATTGTTCTTTTCTTAATCTTAGTTCTTCTTTTCTCTTCGTTATTCTTTCTTCGTATCCGTTTGTGTTTGCCGACTTTATTATTTTAACATCTAGTATCCACACAAGTCTTAAACGTTATTTCATTCAAACGCCATTGAAATAAAACATTTTCATTTCAAATACGAGTATTGTTTTATAAATCCCTTTAAGGTTATTGTTGAGATATATTAGTCATATATTAGGTTGTGCCGATCCAGTGTCGTTGTGCTCTACTTTTGATATCATCGTGCCTTTACTACTTGATGCCAGTTGTGATATTTGTGATATCTTACATTGCTCCATACCCAGGTGAGTTCATAGCCCCACTTTTTACTTGCTTAACTGTTTTATAAGCTACATGGGGTGAGATACATGCTACTGTTTTGACTATGATCACAATTGTTTGAAAACTGTACTTGAACTAAAAGATATGTTTCCTGCTTTCTGAAACTTTATTTGTGCTGGAACAACAATTATACTTTCCCGGTACTGTGAGTAAAGCAGTAACCATTTCTACTTTTCTAGTACTGTTAGTGAAGCAGTAGCCACTTTGCGAAACATTTGATAAGCACTAAGTACCGCCCTTTGCCAAAAGCAAGTCTTTCGATTATGAACCATTAATCACTTGCGAGTGAGCGCGAATATAGTTTATAGGCCTATAGGATTTGACCATCCCATCCCTGTTGACCGGGTAGGCAACACGGGTGTGCTATATTTGAGTTACCTAGGTATTTGGCAAGATACCTAGTCTTGGGGGCAACTGTTATATTATGAAATCCGCGGTTACTGTCGACTTACGCCAGGGTTACTGGTGCTGGTTAACGCTTTGTGTGTCATGAGCTTAGTGCAGTGGTAATATCTGGATTTATGGGTGCTAACAACTGGCCCACTGCTTCTGTTATGGGTGCAACAACGTGGCCCAATCTTGAGAATTGTATTCAATTGATTTTATGCAAACGAACTCTCGGGCGTATAACAACGTAGCCTACTTTCCCTTAAACTTGAAATATTGTGATCAACTACTTTTCTTAAACCTATGAATTCACTCAACCTTTGTGTTGACTTTTAGCATGTTTATCTCAGGTCTTTTCTACTGCATATCTTACTTTTGGAGGAGCTTGGTGAAGGGCATGGCATGGTCACAGAAGACTCAGAAAACTATCTAGGACCACTTTAAATCCTTTTATGGACCTTTATTTTCCGCACTATCTTAATTAATGTAAATTGAATGTTTTCAATTGTGAAACTTCTTCTAAAATGGTTTAAGTAAAACCGTTCTTTGTACCTTGTGTTGTGATAACTATTCAATAACACCCCACGACCCGTATGTTTTCGCATATCTGATTTCGGGGTGTTACAGATGGTATCAGAGCCACAGGTTATAAAGAACTTGGTATTTTCGAGAACTGGAAATTTTCGAAAACCTAGACTATAACTATTTCTATGAAAACTTAAATCCTATGACCGACACGTGCCTGCCTGCCAAGCCTATGCCTCGCTTGTAATTTTGTTGGATAGCATATCTGTTGAGACATTAAATGTTATATTCGATGAGACGTATGCCCTGCTATTTGATGGTTTGTATTTCACCTCATTTACACTGTTCACTATAAGTATTTTCATATACTTACATCGATGCACCGAACCTGTCACGGAGTTACGCTATTTCCTTGCGTAACCACATTATTTGATTCCGAGTTTGGACACCTGGTTTTTAAAACAATTCTAAAGTAAGGAACATAGTACTAGTGTAACTAAACCGAGTATCCCGAAATTCATTGATCCTCGGTTGAGAGTAGACTGATCACCTATAATCAACCAAGGATAGTGGGGACATGGCCTGATCACCTATGTCTCAGAAATGAATTTTGCGATACTGTGGGTAGTTATAACAGGATTATGTTTCGGGTTGACTTTCTATCTTTAATTTTGGGAATGGTAAAGCTTTACATACATGCACGAACACCGAATATCACGAAGGTTTACCCACATACACGACACGCTGGCATCACAACATCTCATGAACTGTAATACTTCTGGCACCGCTATACTTCTCCGTTTATATGGAATTTCTGTTTGTCACCGTTTGACCATAATTTGCATCAGGTCGGGTTACACCCGATTGGCACCGTTTGAATCCAAACTGCTTATTTGTAACTCCTTGAGATTGTAATAAGCCCATTTGAGCTTATTAGAGCATTTAGATTTGATTTGGATACGTTTGAATTTGATTTTGGCTACGTTTGGATTTGATTTTGGCCACGTTTGGATTTGATATTGGCTATGTTTGGATTTGGTTTTAATTTTGATTCAATTTGGATTGCTTGATTTCTTGATTTTTGGGTCTCGTTGTGGATTTGATTTTTCTCATTTAGCCTCGTTTTGTTTCTGGTTATGTTACAGTCATTGTTACCCCAAACCTTACACTCAATGAATGAACCGAGTTAGATCACTAGTCGTCTGAGAATGACCCTTCAATAGCACTTGTAGGATGAATCTCTCGATGGAGGTAAACAGCGAAATAACCAACGAATCTTTGGCAAGACCTAGAAAACCTACAATAGGTCGATTTGTAACCCAACAGAAGCTTTAGGAACTTATGCAGCAACCCGAGCCCATATATTTTTTGCAAAAGAAAAGGGCAAGGGGAGGATTGTTGGGAATTAAATATTCTGAAGTTCAAGAATCGGGAAATACTACAAGTGTGTTCCTGCTGGTAGTACATTTCATTCCTGCTAGTAGTGTATCGTTCCTGTTGGTAGTGTATTGTTTCTACTGATGACAATGCTGCTGGTTGGTGCTGCTGCTAGTGCATCTGTTCCTGCTGCTAGCATTATCTCATTCCTGCTGCTAGCGTTCCTGCTGCTAGCGATAACTCATTGCTGCTGCTAAGTGGATAAGTATGAAAAGATATTATGTATTTTGGTCAACAATATACGGTAGGTAATATCTTACCCCATGTGCTTAGTTAACAAGTTGTGTACACAGATACATGTTGTATCTTATGTACTGACACATTCAAGATAAGTTAGCAAGTAGTTCGACTAGACTTTAAGCAATATTGTAAAGATCTTCTTGGACTATAAAAGAATATCTTAGTCTCGATATTATGTGTCGAATAGTTGGTTGATATTGTGAAAACACTTAGAACTTTCATATCTGTTAGATCTAGAACAAACACAACAATATCACAAGTTAGAAAAACTTAAGATTCAAGGTTGTAACCCTAGTGATAACTCAAGATCACTCGTATTATTATCATTAATAATATTGAATCGTTTGGTGTTAATCTTTCATTGTTCATTGTCATATAACAAACACAACTGCTCCATTTCCATAACACAAATAACCTTCTAGGTGTGATTAAGTAGATTCCGCATTCTTAATCATATTAACTCAATATATCATACACACAAAGAACAAAAGGTTTAACCACCTTAACCGTGTGTCGAATCCTCACAAGTGGTATCAGAGCTCAGGCTGATATTATTGATTTAGAAGAAGAAGCTGAAGAAATGGACGTTGAATCTATTCAGACAAATGTTGCTGCGAAGATTCCCATGCTCAAACAAAATGAGTTTGAGATGTGGAGGCTGAGAATAGAGCAATATTTCCAAGGGCAAGATTATGCACTTTGGGAAATCATTGAAGATGGAGACTCTTACCAGCCTACCACCACTACATCAACAGTGGAAGGCAAAGTGGTGTCAACTCTGCAGACAAAGCCAACATCTGCAGAAGATAGAATAAAGAAGAAAAATGACTTGAAGGCAAGAAGCATGCTGATGATGACCATTCCCAATGATCAACTTCTAAACTTCAGCAAGTTCAAAGATGCCAAGTCATTATTTGAAGCTATTATTGCCAGGTATGGTGGAAATGAAGCCACCAAGAAAACCCACAAGACACTGCTCAAGCAGCAGTTTGAAAACTTCTCCTCTACATACAATGAATCTCTTGACCACATGTTTAATAGGCTTCAGAATATTGTGAGCCAACTTGCTATTCTTGGGATTGAAATGCTTCAATAAGATTTAAACTCAAAATTTCTGAGAAGCTTACCAGAAGAGTGGGCTATGCATGTTGTTGTCTGGAAGAACAAGCCAGACCTAGACACCATGGACCTGATGGACTTGTATAGCAACTTCAAGATTGTGGAGCAAGATTTGAAGAAGAATGGAGGTACTAGTTCTAATACTGGGAACAAGGCATTTATGTCAACTCCTAGTACCTCAAAATCAAGTGAAGAGGTGAAAGTTGTTGATGATGTTGGTGCTGCTAGTTCATCAAGTAGTACCATAAGTATTTTGGATGAAAAGACTTGTTGTGCATTTCTTACAAGTCAGAATAATGGGTCCATGCTCTCCTATGAAGACCTCCAAGAGATCCATGAAGATGATCTGGAGGAAATGGATCTAAAATGGCAAATTTCTCTTCTTAGCATGAGAGCCAAGAAGTTCTATCACAAGACGGGGAAGAAGCTCATAATCAGCAACACTGATGCTGCTGGTTTTGATAAGTCAAAGATAGAGTGCTATAACTGCCACATGATGGGTCATTTCTCAAGAGAGTGCAGAAGACCAAGGCAGCAAGATAGCAAGAATAGAGGTTTTGGAAGCAAATCCAAAACAGAGGAGGTTATTGAGCCAAAAGCTATGGTAGTTATTGATGGCTTAGGTTTTGATTGGAGCTTCATGACAGATGAAGAAGAAACTCCTGCTCAGATGGCACTTATGGCTTTTTCTGCTACTGAGGTACAAAATCATAAAGCTTGTTCAAATACTTGCACTGCTCTTAATGCTCTATAGGTTTTAATCAAACAATATGATGATCAAAAGAAAGAGCTAAGCAGCACTTTTCAAAACTTTATAAACTATAAGTGTGGATTAGAGACTTTAGAGAAACAAATCACAAACTATAAAGAAAATGAATTAGCTTTTTCTGATGACAAAGCTCTCCTAAGACAGGACATATTTTTTAGAGATGCTAAAATTAAGCTTTTGAGAGAAGCTTTTGATAGGGTCAAAAAGGAAAATGAAAACATTCACTTGACTACACAGGCACTAGAACATGCTTCTAGAGGTGTGCACAACATAGTAGAATGTCAGGTGATTAATAGAGCTAAGTCAGGAGTAGGATATAAAAGTGTCCCACCTCCTTAGGGATTGACCTTGGGAATTCAGGTTTACCTGAGTTTCAAGAACCAATAATGGAATATGGTTCTAAGACTACTGAGAGTCTTAAGGTAGAAAAAGTAAGTAAAAGTTTAGATAAAACTTTACTGTTACGAATTAAGCTTAAGCAGTTAAGACTGTTTGAGGTAACAGTTAGGACTGTTGAAGATTGAAGTTAAGACTGCTGAAGAGTATTGAAGACAAGAGCAGTTAAGACTGCTGAGTATAGAAGTTCAGACGGTTTATGATTTATTGTAAAGTAGATAATTATGGAAAATATATTGTGTATATCGTATAAGAATAGATTGATAGTTATCTTGTACAGGAATCCTTGGTCTATAAAAGGATTGCCTAGGTTAAGTTTTAACAATACAATACACGATAGAAAGAGGAGTAAGTTTATACGTATTATTAAGATTCAAGGTTGTAAACCCTAGTGATAAAGAGACCACTCGTATTATTATTCAAATAATATTGAATCGTTAAAGGTTATTCATTCTGTGTTTCTTTGTTTATTCTAATCATACAAAACATACAAGGTCTTCTAAGTACTAACTAGTAAATTCCGCGTGCTTGACTAAGTATAATTGTTAGGAATATAAATATTCAGATGAAGGGTCGGTCACCCCGAGCATCTATTTAGCATTTACATAGCTCGTAGGCTTATTAATATTTGTTTAGTACTATTAGTATTATTAGTATTATTAGTGTAGTTACATATATTTGTGGAGTGGGTCGGGGCTTTCCCCACTGTCAGCTCACTTCACAGCCCAGTAGGGGCACTTATACCAGCTACTATATATATCCCTTCCCAAGTGTGGGAAGGGTTGGAGTTCCACACATTTCTAATCTAATCTTTCTTGTTTTTGTTTTATTCTCTCTCTAGAACTCCCACTCTCTCCTTTTTCTCTTCTAGTCGATCCAAGATCTCATCTTTGGTGCGTTATGTGTTAAGTGAATATCTTACAATTGGTATCAAGAGCCATGGTTAGGTTCTAGCTAGTCATATTCACGAACTTGTAGTGAGATCTTGGCACTCTTGTGTGTTTTTTTTGTGGGTCGTATATGTAGGTTATGAGAACCATGGGATTTGCTTTGTTTATGGATCAAATCGCTTTAAGTTAGTACGTATGTGGTTAAAATATCATATTGTCAAAGTTTCATAGCTAGCTAAGGTTGTTAAAGTATGGTTAGTGGGAGATTGTAAGAGTTTCTTTGCAGCGGCTTACGTCTCGGATGCATATTTTTTGTCAGCGGCTTAACCTTAGTTATAATGATCTTGTTAGCAGCTTAAGTCATTTGGGTAAGAACTTGTAGCGGTTTGGTTAACAATTCTGACAGCGGGTTGGTTTATTAACCATAACTGGAAAGTGACGAAAAACGGCTGAAAAAGACGTTTTGTCCAGTTGTGGCAGCGGTTTGGGGTGTTTTGTCGTTAGCTGTTTGTCGTACTGTCTAGCGGGTTAACCAGAAGCGGTTTAGTTAGTAGCGGTTCTAGGTTCAACGGCTTAATCATTCAGCGGCTTAACGATCAGCGGTTTTTGTACTTAGCGGTTTAACACTCTAGCGGGTCTAACAATTGGAGCTGTGTTCCAGTGGTTTGTGTTCAGCTGTTTGTTATCAGCGGCTTGGTCCTCTGATTCAGCGGGTTGACTTAGCGGTTTGCTTAGTGATAGAGGTTTGTTGTTTGTGTTAGCGGTTTGAATTTACGTGTTAGCGGTTTAAGGGCAGTGGTTTGTCTCTTGAAATAGCGGTTTACCAACTTAACCCACTTGCAACACAACAACACAACATAAATCCTTAGTTAACTAACAAACATCACTTTAACATAAATCAATTCCTGTAACGATCCTACAAGAAGTGCACCATATCCTGTTCATTATCTAGCCACACACACGACTTCACAATGCTTGCAAATACGAATGCCTTCATAACTGAGGTACTTAAACTGTATGACACAAGTAATCAGTTGGAGACGGCAAACTTTACACAACAAGTGAATGAAGGTGATTCCGATAATGCAACTATGAAGGTGTCATGCTCTAATGATCACAAGAGTGGATGTTCTCAGTCACTAATGTTAATTAATGCAAAGGAAAGTCACATTGAATGCTGTCAATCACTTCATTCACATCTCAAGCTTCTGTTTAAAAAATCCGAATACGTGATGGGTTATACACGGGCTTTCGCATCACTCTTTGGTCAAGATGTTCAAGAGTTCACAGTCAAAATGACCCTATATTTAGACCAGCTTGAACAACAGATTGACAAAGAGGAATTCTCTGAAGCAAGATCCAGAGCAGCTTTCAGTATAATTAACAACCAACTCCAGGTGTTCATTGATTCGCAATACACTGAAGACTATGAATATGACAATCAAATGACAGAAGAGTGTTTTGCTAAACACACTGGAATAGAGGTTACCGTGTTCAGAACAACATTGTTGCAATGGATGAGTAATGTTGAGGGGTTCATAAATGAAAGAGTACGACATATGGGAAACGGGACAGATTCAGATAAGGATGATGATAACATCTCAGGAGTTGATATCTCACTGTGTGTGGATGCAGCTCTCAAACCAGAAAATCATCAAGTACTGTCTGCTGAGGTACATCTGTCTGATCATGATAACGCTCTTTCTAATGAACAACAACATACTGATCAAATTAAACCTACTTATGACACATATCTGTTGGAAAAGACTGATAGCAATATTACCTCTGAATCAACAGATATGAGTCATAAGGGGGGAGAATTTGATCAGGATGCTGAACATAATGATTCGTCAAGTTCTTTGCCTACTGCTGAGTTATTCAAATCAAATGATATGGTTGAAATGGATGTGTATAATGAACTTTCAAAAAGATTTTTACAACTTGAAAAACATTGTATTTCACTTGAAATCTCAATGCAACAAAAGGAAGAAAGTTTTCAAACTCAACTACCTTGTAAAAATCCGGAACTCCCTGAATTCCTTGAATTCTTTGCTATAAATGATTTGAAAGCTCAGCTACAAGCAAAAAACTTAACAATCAAAAATCTGAAAAAACGTATTGCTGAGAAGGTTGATATGGTGAATGAAGTTAGGGCTAAATATGACAATGATGTTATTGTAACAAATAATGCTCAAATAGATCATAAAGTGACTGAATTACTTAAAGAAAATGAGGCTTTGAAAATTCAGCGCAATGAACTGTGTGACTCAATCAAAGAAGCAAATACTAAGTCTATAGAGCAAACAAACTCTTTGATTGCAAAAAATGATGAATTCAAAGCTCGACTTCAGGAAAAGGGTCTTGCAATTGCAGCCTTAAAAAATGAGTTAAGGAAACTAACTGAAAATAGGGTGGACACTAAGTTTGCAAAACCATATATCTTGGGAATGCCTGCCTCACAACCTCTTAGACACACTACTAGGGTTAGACAACTAAGTGCGTTTATGGCTGAATGATCAAAATCTTTTAACCAGAGGTGTACATCCAAAGATGATGTTACAAAAGTTTTGTCAAAACCAGTCACTTCACAAAATGTACAAGATATTCAGTCAATTAATGGTCAACCTAAGGACCAGTCTCATAAGACTAATGTTATGGATGTTGTTGCATACGATAAGATGCACACCAATGAGATCAGAGGTAACAATAGGAATTCAAGGCCAAAGAAGCTACCTCAAAAAATTAGTGGGCAGATTGCTGTAAGATATGAAAATTCTTCCAAAAAGCACTCTAAGATGAATAGAAAATCTAAGACTCTAAGATCTTGCCTTAGATGGGTACCGACAAGTAGAATTTTTAAGAAAGTTAGTCTTAGGTGGATGCCCACTAATACAGAAAGTACATCCGTGAATGATTGTGACTACTCACAATGGCAGGAGACCATGGTTACTAACCCATACAAATGTGCAAAATCCAGTTGTGTTAATGCAGGGAACCCTTGCCTAAATACGGGGACATCTATCGTTTCCATCAAAGGAAAACTCATGGTGTGGCGACCAATTGGAATGCCATCTCCCATGCTGGGCATTCAACCTACACAACAATGATGGTCGTGCAAGATGACTTCTGATCTACTCAACTCAGAACTCGTACTTCATGTGGATACGTTGGATGGAATAGTTGTAATTACCTCTCATGTATCCTTGATGTGTATACATATAGTCTGTGTAGATATATATATATATATATATATATATATATATATATATATATATATATATATATATATATATATATATATATATTTACTTAATAGTGCACATAGAGTATTAAAAAAAAAAGAAAAAAAAAAGCGGGGGGTTTCATCTAGGCATGTCTTCTGTTTATCGATAACATTTACGGTCCTAGAAATGTCATTCATTAATGACACGGGTCTTTAAATGAAGCTCGAGCAAAAGTTATACTAACCAGATAAAACATGTCGTCATGGTTTGCAGTTACTTCATACTGCAACCCGCTCTATACATTGTGGAAAGCATGTCGCCAAAAAGACGGCTGTTCCACCGACTAGGTGATGTTCACCTGGGCATGGATTACTTCATATCCATGTTTTCCGATCTGATGTACGTCTCAGTGCGTCATTTCGTGCATAAGAAGAGAAGTCTTCTTTCCACCTTAAATTCTTTCTGTTCTATGATTCTTCGGGAAAGAATTTAGGGCTTTCTGTTGTGGTTACATGAGGGTGTTTCATCGAGTGGATTTATGATTGCCTAAGTTATTTCTCAATCAGCGACCTCAGCTCCTTTCGTAGCTTTCGGATCACTGATTGAGGGGGAGAGTAATTTATGGCAATCATTAGGGTATTCAATCCCTTTGGTTGAAGTGATACGTTCTGGAGAAGAGGTGGAGATATGTTTTCCTCTAGAGGTGTTTTAAGGCCCACTTTGCTAAACTTATTAATTTGGAGGATCATTAGTGCCTTAGTGTGTCATCATTTCCAAATTATGATAAGAGAGGGTCTAATATTGCTAGGTTGCGTAACTTGTGGTGTGAGAATATAAGAGAGGGACTTGAATTGTCAAGAAGCGATTCTTGTGGTGAGAGATATAAGGTTCGGCGGCTTGCTTTGGTCAAAATTCATTTCACCCAGTCAAACATCACGCCACTTTATCTCTCTTCCCAAGTCGCTGCTCCCATAAGTCGCTATATTCATCGGTGATAATCTGCGTAGAATCTGGAACTAGGTATCTGTTATCTCATATGTTTAAGCCCTGGTTTACAACTAGATCTATTATCTTGGCCTGTATCTCACTACATTTGCGTGTCTCTCTAGGTTGGGTGCTCGAATCCTCTCCCATAACTAGGTTTGTAATCAAAACTGTGTTTTTGTTGGTGGGATTTGCATTATATTCATGTCTGATACTTCGCTAAATGTTTAATTGGCCTATCTTCGTATACGTGACGATTATTAGATTAAAAGTTGACTATTAATAGTCAAAGTTGATATGCAGTAGAGGATCTGATAGTCTGTTAGGAGCGTAGTGTTTGTATCTCTAGAGTTTCACTAATGAATGTAAGTGATAATTGTTTGAGGTGATACGGAGTTTAGGTTGGACAAATAATGATGTGAGTGGTCGTTCGTACTAATGTTCTTGCCAGCGGTTTAGATGATGTTCTTGCTAGCGGGTTGCTTAAATGAATATTTATTAATTTTATATTCTAGCGGCTTACCTGATGTAGCGGTTTAACTGGTTTAATAATATTTTATTCTAGCGGGTTATCTTCATCAGTGGTTTAATTGATTTACGAATATTTTATTCTAGCGGTTTATCTGCGTCAGCGGTTTAGCTGATTTATGAATTTTATATTCTAGTTGTTTGTCTGATGAAGCGGTTTACTTGTTTATGAATATTTTATTCTTGCGGTTTAACTGAGTTAGCGGCTTAACTGATTTATGAATCTTATATTCTAGTTGTTTGCCTAATGAAGCGGTTTAACTAGTTGTGAATATTTTATTCTGGCGGTTTATCTTTGTCAGCGGTTTAACTGATTTTTGAATTTTATATTCTAGCTGTTTGTCTGATGTAGCGGTTAACTGGTGTTTGAATAGTTTATCCTGGCGGGTTACATGTGCTAGCAGTTTAACTCACGTATGAATATTATATTCTAGCGGATTGCCTACTGCAGCGGTTTAACTTAATTTTGAGTAGTTTACTCTAGCTGTTTGTCTGTTGTAGCGGTTTATCTGTTGTCTAGCGGTGTGACTGCTTCAGCGGCTTAAATGTGTTCTCTATGGTGCTCTCTTGTGGTCTATATGTCTTTCACTAATATAGGTCTTGAAGTCTTGTTAGGCCCTTAGTGTGCTTTATCATGTTTGACCTATGTGAATCTTGAGACTAAGATGCACACTTTGCTAGTGCTATTTCTACCTTAGTGTGCTTTGTCATGGTTGTTGGTAGATTAGTTCATACGTGCCTATTTGATTTCTAACCTAACCCCAATCTACTTGTGGATATGCTTTATGTTGGTATCTATACAGCATCTATGACTGATCCTATCTCACCAGAGGCTCAAACCCCCGGTATTCCTCCACCAGTCCGTACCAATGATCAGATTCTACATCATGATCAATGGATTGTCATTGGAAAGAGCAACTATTACCTTGACACAAGCAAGACTCAGAAAAACCCCATATATAAACTCGCTGTGGATATTCTGAAGCAAACCAATTTCTTCCGAGCTTTTGTGGCCAGTTCCACCATTCCGTCTATCTATATCCAACAGTTTTGGGACACAGCTAGATATGACAAGATCACAGGGGAGTACAGCTGTCAACTAGATGAACAATGGTTCACAATCACCCCTGACGTGATCAGAAACGCACTCCAAATTACACCAGTAATTGAAAATCAACCATTCACCTCCCCTCCGTCACCTGATGAACTCATCAACTTTATCAACGATCTGGGATATCCCAAAACCGTCCACGCTCTCTCCACAGTTAACACATATGACATGTACCAACCCTGGAGAGCTATTTTGACTAACATCAATTTATGTCTTACGGGAAAGACATCAGGGTTTGAGAGACCAAGGGCACCAGTGATTCAGATTCTATGGGGGATACTAAATCGTGCCAACCTTGACTATGCTGAGAGAATTTGGGAAGAGTTCACGTATTCAATTCACTCGTTCATTGAGGACAAAACAAATATGGCATTGCAGAAATCAGGAAGAAATAAAGTCCCTCATCTTTTGATTCCCAGTATCAGATTCACCAAGCTAATCATATTCTATCTCCAAAATGTGCACAAGTTTCATCCTCGACTGGATCCACCACTTCATCTGCCTGACAACGAATATGCTCTTGGGCATCTCAAGTTCACAGCGAGTGGATCTAAGTCTGAAATATTTGGAAAGGCTGTACCTGATGATCTCATTTCTGATGAGATTCTCAATACTCCGTACTTTCAGGAATACATTACAAAAGTCGAACAAGTCAGGGAAGCAAACACTCCTTCTCCAAAACCGTCTAAGCCTACCAAATCTCAAAAGGACAGACCCAAGTCGAAAAAGCGCAAAGAAGTGGCAACAACTGAAGTAGCTCCAGGCAGCATCAAGAAACCAAAGAGGCAAAGGGTGATCAATTTTAGCAAGGGTAATGAAGCAGCTGCCCCAAAACACACCCTAAGAGATGAAGATGACGTTGACTTACAAACGGCACTTGACATCAGCTCTCAAGAATTCACACAATCAACGGGACACTCTTCGAAAGGTGTGGTATTCAGAGAACCTGATTCAGTAATACACAAACCATTGCCTCAGGTAGAAGGCAAGGGAAAAGGGACTGCTGTTGCTGAACAAGCTGCTTAAACTCTCCTGGCTATATCTTCTCCTGCTCCTAAGACAACCACGCAGTTCATCCTCAAGAAACGAGATTATGTATCGTCCAAAGCCGTTGAAGTCTGATGAACTCAAATAAGTACATTTTATTACCATCATTTATCCTATTTATTTGACTTGTTTTATTATATTATCTGTGAGAATTGATACGTTAATGTTTACATTTGTAATTCTTAGGTAAAAACAAGTACTAAGTGAAACTTGGCGATTTTGGACTAATTATGGAGCAAAACAAGCAAGAAGTTAAGAGTCTATTGAAATGTACAAGATCAAGATCATTCTGCTCCAGATACGCCGCAACACACTTCTTACATACGGCGTATCACTATCAAGATTTCATAAGTTACGATCCAAGACAGCAAAGGACATGCGCCGCATAGATAAATGGAGTTATGCTGTATCTTAAGGCGGTGTACGAATATTCCTGAATATATTAATCTTGGACCCCACGCGAAGTTAAGTCAATGCGCCGCATCTACTTATCCTATGCACCGCATCTAACCCTCAGACAGAAACTATAAATACCCCAAGGTCAGACGAATTTCTAGAGCCTAGTTTTGACAGAAAGACCGAAGACCGAAGAAACCTAAAGCCGAATTCAGACGTGTTAGCAGCACAAGACACACCTTGAACGAAGATACAAGAGCTGTAAGAAGGTCCTGCATGTATTCAATTCATTAAGTAGTTTTGTTTTATTGTATTAGTACACTTTAATTCATCAGGATTGATGGGCCGATTCCATGTGACTACGGAAAACCATGGGCACCCCTTAAAATTGCTTTTCCATTAATTAAAGTTTATATGTTGATGTCTTTGGTGACTTTTATTAGTGCATTGATAACCTCTGTGTCTAGCTGAGCATTGCTTGGGTCACTGATCGGTTAAAATCAAGTCGTATTTATTTCCAAGGAATACAATGGAAGTTGTATTCCCGGGTCGTTATCCCCAACGAAGGCGTGAATGGAATTCGTAATCTCGATTCGTGCAACGTGTTTGAATTATGGGAAAGATGAGATATTGATTTGGGTTTTTATGCTACGAATAATGAAATGACAAACGGAAACAACTAATTAAACTAAAGGTACAATTAAGCTAAGCATAAAATTTTAAAAACTAAAATAGAAATTTAAAACGTACGCGACGAAATATAAAACGTAAATAAAAGTGAAAAGCTAAATTTTAAAACCTAAAATTATAAAAATAATTTTCCTATATTAAATTTGATAAAAGAAAAGTTTTGGAAAAAGAAAAATATTTTTTTTGACTTTTAAATAATTTTTTTTATAATTTAAAAACTATTTAAACTATTTTAAATCTCTAAAAATACTAAAACTTATTTTAAAAATCTGAAAAATTTTGCTTAAGTACTTTAGACTGAGACAGACCTAAGAAAAATAAGAAACATGAAAGTGCTTTTTGGAATAAGCAGAAAATAAGTCAACAGCCTAGAATGAGCTAAGGCTACTAACTGAAAAGCTAGATGAATAAGCTAAGGGATAAAATAAAAGATAAAATAGTTAACAAGACTAGAGCTAGAGCAGGGGAACTCACTCAACTGAGTCCTTATAGGCAAGTATGAACTTAGACTATGACTAAAAAAATACTGCACAAATCATGAGCTTAATCTAACAACACTAACTCAAAACCTACAATAACCTCAAAACAGATTGACTACATTACAAGCACAAACAATATGCAAAACAACAGATCCAAATCCAACTTTGATAAACACAAACACAAACAATAGGCAAACTTATAGACTTCCTACTGATGCAATAACTTTATCAAACTAACTTTCTTAAAGCACAAACTTTAAATATGAAACAAACTTTTAAAGCTAATTTTTAAAGCATCACCACATAATTAACAAACTTTTAATGCTAAGCTAAGCAGCTAAAAATAAGAAACAGGCAACAAGAACAATTTTAATGCTAAGCTAAGCTAATTTTTAAAACACTACTGAAGCTATTACTTAAAAAAAAAACTAACAAACTTAAACTAACAAACTAACAACTAACAATATTTTGCTAAACTTAAACTAACAAACTAACAAACTAACAACTAACAACTATCAGCAACTAACACTATCTATATAAAGCAGACAAGCAAAATAGAAAAAAAACTCATAAGCAGATAACATAAGCTAGCAGTTAAAGCAGTAAAAATAAGCAGTAACATCATCAGTTGACCAAAGTTGACCAACAAGAAAAAAAAAACAGGAAAGCTTAAAATTGCATTAATCTTGAAATTAAAGTACATAACTCGAAATAAAATCACACTACTGAAAACATAAATTAGACAACAAATTAAATGGTCTAACACTTTTCTAAAACATGAAAAGTGGGACAAAAAACTACAAAATGAAAGACTGCTATTTATATGTGCCCTCAACTAGGGTTTTCTTGCTTTGCCGAGTGCTTCTTCTTTATTCTTGGCCCTTGGATGTATTCTTGATGCCCACATCTTGAAATCTTGATCGTTGATCTACTTTTGGTGCTTCGGATTGATGAGGTGGAGTGAAACACGTGAGGTTATTTTGGAGTGGGGTGAGGGTGATGGTGACTGGAGAGGATTTGGGGAAGAGGGATTTGGCCGCTTGTTCTTGGCGGGAATAGCTTGGGGAGAAGACAAGGGGACGGTTTAGGGATTTTGACTTTATTTGGGGATTTTGACCATTGACCCGTTTTTTATTGTTAGAGGCTGATGGGTCGGGTCATTTGAGTATTGGACTGGGCTATGGGTTAAGTTTAGTGGGCTGTGGGGTTTAGGGGATTGGTTAATGTGTGGATCCGGTTGTGCGTTGGTGAATAAGATAAAATGGTAAGTTTAGGGACCAAAGGTGTATATGTTGCAACTTCAAGGACCAAACTGCCATTTCCAAAGTTCTTCAAGAGACCAATATTGCCAACTAAAAATAATCCAAGGACCAAAAATTTATTTTTTATTATTATTTTTTATTTATTTTTTTTTTTTCAAGCTTGAGAGACTAGACTTGCCATTTATGCAAATTTTATTTGTTTTTCAATGTTTTCAATCATTTTGCATATGGAATACACAAAAACACATTTCAAAGATATTTTTAACATTATTTGATCGTTTTAAAGTGTTTTTGGTTGTTTTGACTCGAAAATTGGACGAAAAGATATGTGTAAAACGACACATATCAAATCCCCCACACTGAGCAATTGCTAGTCCCTAGCAATTATTTATGAAAAGTTAATGGATTTGAAATCTCTTTACCAAAAGCCATCACCTCTGGAGTAGCCATTGTTTCAGTGTGTGAGACCTTGGTACAATGATAACCAAATGATTTTGAGCAAATCACCAGCTGCCAACGGATTTGGTTTGTCTTTACCAGAAGCCGTTTGCTTCTGGACTAGCCAACTCTTAGATAAAACAACTTATTATCTTTGGTGAGCTGATGACCAATTATGGTTTTCCAACTGCCTTTACCACAAGCCATAATCTTGCGGGCTAGCCAACTCTTCATCTTTTTAGGATATGGTGAGTCGAATACCATACAATTTTTGGCAAATTGTAAGCCGTAAACGGATTTGATATATCTTTACCAAGAACCGTTTGCTCTTGGATTAGCCAATCCTTTTGTGTGTTAGACATGGTGGACTGATAACCATTTGTTGTGTAAGTGCAAAACACTTACACCAAAAAAAAAATTTTGGCCAAAAACGGGGGAATTAGATGGTATATATACGTGATTAAATTCGTGAGAATTCCCCCCACACTAGAAATGAATATTGCCCTCAATATTCAAAGTACCGGCTGTTATGCCGAAACTGAGAACGTAAAAGGGAAATATTACGGGCCATTTATTTTATTTTTGAAGTTTAAAACTTTTTTTTTTTTTTTTTTTTTTTTTTTTTTTTTTTTTTTTGAAAATTATATACAACAGCGGGGGGCATCTCCCCCACACTAGGGTGGTAGAAAGTAGAAAGAAGTCAGAAATATGGGTGAAAACCCATATGGTGTGCTACTGTTTTTGTTAACCGAGTCGCTAGCTTGACTCGACCCCGAATTCATTTGTCCATGGGGAAGCAAGTGGAAACCAATCTCAATCGGACTTTCATTCAAATTGTTTGGATAAACACTTGAACATGAGAAAGTTCCACACCGATGAGATAAAACCGTCACCAAAGAATGATAAATTGAGATGCCGGGATCAAAAATGGTATCCTCACTCCCGAACGAGTGAAGAAGAAGAGAAATCACATCAAATGTGATGAAAGGGAAGAAGGTCATGATAACAATCATGATAAGCTCTTCATCATCAAAAGCATATTTATCATTAAAGCTCTTTTGTTCAAGAAGTGACTCGGGCGGGAGGGTCGGGATTGAATCATCAATAAGCAAATTCTCATGATTGAGAATGTCTCCCCCCGGGTCACACAAAACATCTTTGTCTAGATCAAAGTAGAAGTGATCATACTCCGGCGGAGATATAATCTGAGTGAGTTCATCGGAGAACTCCTCATGATCAAGATCAAAGGTAAACGAATCATATTCCGGAAGAGAGAAATCAGCATGAGAAGTGGTACTGCCACTACTCTTCTCTTCCGTGAAATCAAAACTAAATGATTCGTAAGCCGCGAGAGAATACTCGGGATGAGAAGTGGGACTGCCACTACTCTCCTCTTTGTCATCAAAAATAAAACTCTCATATGCGGGAAAAGCATCCATGAGCTCGGGCTCTGGAAGGATATACGGAGGTGGGACATGTGCTGTACTTTGTGTGCTAGAAATTTGTACCTCGTCCATTATTGTCTCCGTATCTGACTCATCACTTTCACAATCCGAAATATCCTCAGACTCACTTGGGATTGGGATAAGGTTCTCAGCACTAGACTTTATGAATTCGTCCGATTCCTTTTCAGGAATAGTGCTAAGAGGCTCATCCCCCATGATAAGAGAGTCCTTGGGTGAGAGTGATGTGATTGCAACAGACTGAGGGAGTTGAGAAACGCTATTGCTAACAGGAACAGTACTCTCCTCGTCGTCCTCATCTTCGTCATCGAGCATGCACGCCTGATTAAACAAGAAACGGTTATGTGCTGCTCGTTCTATGGCGAGTAAATCCTCCATAGATTCACCATGACGATCTTTTTTGGTTTGTTTAGCAGCCCAGGCATTAAATGCATTCCTCACATCATGAAGTTTTTGGAATACATCTTTAAAAGTAGAATCCAAAAGATCATTCCTAATATTATGAATTTCTTGGAATGAATCTTGAGGAAATGGCTGAGGCTGCGTTTGAATAGGTTGATACTGTGGAGGTTGGTTATGATACGAATAATCATAATTGTTACAAGGACCATGCTCATAGACAAGCGGGGTCCTCGTTTGACAATCGAAATTATAGTGCGGACCTCCACAGTATTCACAACAGTAAAACTGTTGTGGTGGTGAATAAGATGAAGATGTGTCAAATCCGGGTGATGTCTGATTGTTATAAAGGTTCTGCTTATAGACAAGCATGTCTCCCGTTCGACAATCAAATCCCGGATGAGGACAACCTCCACAAAATTCACAAGAATATGTCTCCATCTCATGGTGTTGTGGGGGTTGGTTAAAAAGGTCGGGTGTTTCATTGTAAGGATTTTGGTCATAGACAAACCCGTTTCCCGTATTCACAATGCTACAACCGTGGCAATTTCCACCATTCAGAGGTCCCCCACACTGTTCACAACCATAGTTGTAAGATGAAGACATGTGGGGTTGTGGAGAGTAGTCGGAAAAATTTGACGGTTCATTGAAAGAATTTGGATTTGGATCACAAGCAAATGAATTACTTGTACCGCAAAACAAACAACTACCGTTCTGAATATCATTACCACATCGCTCGCACGTACACCAACGACATGGTAGACCGAAAAGCGGCTCTCCACAACCGACACAAGGAATCGATGATTCCATCAGAAAAGAGGTTTAGAAAGACAGAATTGAACGTTTAGAGGGTGAGAAAAAGAATTAAACGGATAAGAGGGATACGAAGAATCTTTTTTGGAATTTTTGAAAAACATTTTAAAAAACAAAAAGGAAAATAAATTTTGAAATGAAAATCTTTTTGGGTTTTTATAATAAGATATTTACGAAACACGCAACGACAAACGAGATTTAAAATTCGCGTCAGCCCTCCCCGGCAACGGCGCCAAAATTTGATCGATTAAAATCAAGTCGTATTTATTTCCAAGGAATACAATGGAAGTTGTATTCCCGGGTCGTTATCCCCAACGAAGGCGTGAATGGAATTCGTAATCTCGATTCGTGCAACGTGTTTGAATTATGGGAAAGATGAGATATTGATTTGGGTTTTTATGCTACGAATAATGAAATGACAAACGGAAACAACTAATTAAACTAAAGGTACAATTAAGCTAAGCATAAAATTTTAAAAACTAAAATAGAAATTTAAAACGTACGCGACGAAATATAAAACGTAAATAAAAGTGAAAAGCTAAATTTTAAAACCTAAAATTATAAAAATAATTTTCCTATATTAAATTTGATAAAAGAAAAGTTTTGGAAAAAGAAAAATATTTTTTTTGACTTTTAAATAATTTTTTTTATAATTTAAAAACTATTTAAACTATTTTAAATCTCTAAAAATACTAAAACTTATTTTAAAAATCTGAAAAATTTTGCTTAAGTACTTTAGACTGAGACAGACCTAAGAAAAATAAGAAACATGAAAGTGCTTTTTGGAATAAGCAGAAAATAAGTCAACAGCCTAGAATGAGCTAAGGCTACTAACTGAAAAGCTAGATGAATAAGCTAAGGGATAAAATAAAAGATAAAATAGTTAACAAGACTAGAGCTAGAGCAGGGGAACTCACTCAACTGAGTCCTTATAGGCAAGTATGAACTTAGACTATGACTAAAAAAATACTGCACAAATCATGAGCTTAATCTAACAACACTAACTCAAAACCTACAATAACCTCAAAACAGATTGACTACATTACAAGCACAAACAATATGCAAAACAACAGATCCAAATCCAACTTTGATAAACACAAACACAAACAATAGGCAAACTTATAGACTTCCTACTGATGCAATAACTTTATCAAACTAACTTTCTTAAAGCACAAACTTTAAATATGAAACAAACTTTTAAAGCTAATTTTTAAAGCATCACCACATAATTAACAAACTTTTAATGCTAAGCTAAGCAGCTAAAAATAAGAAACAGGCAACAAGAACAATTTTAATGCTAAGCTAAGCTAATTTTTAAAACACTACTGAAGCTATTACTTAAAAAAAAAACTAACAAACTTAAACTAACAAACTAACAACTAACAATATTTTGCTAAACTTAAACTAACAAACTAACAAACTAACAACTAACAACTATCAGCAACTAACACTATCTATATAAAGCAGACAAGCAAAATAGAAAAAAAACTCATAAGCAGATAACATAAGCTAGCAGTTAAAGCAGTAAAAATAAGCAGTAACATCATCAGTTGACCAAAGTTGACCAACAAGAAAAAAAAAACAGGAAAGCTTAAAATTGCATTAATCTTGAAATTAAAGTACATAACTCAAATAAAATCACACTACTGAAAACATAAATTAGACAACAAATTAAATGGTCTAACACTTTTCTAAAACATGAAAAGTGGGACAAAAAACTACAAAATGAAAGACTGCTATTTATATGTGCCCTCAACTAGGGTTTTCTTGCTTTGCCGAGTGCTTCTTCTTTATTCTTGGCCCTTGGATGTATTCTTGATGCCCACATCTTGAAATCTTGATCGTTGATCTACTTTTGGTGCTTCGGATTGATGAGGTGGAGTGAAACACGTGAGGTTATTTTGGAGTGGGGTGAGGGTGATGGTGACTGGAGAGGATTTGGGGAAGAGGGATTTGGCCGCTTGTTCTTGGCGGGAATAGCTTGGGGAGAAGACAAGGGGACGGTTTAGGGATTTTGACTTTATTTGGGAATTTTGACCATTGACCCGTTTTTTATTGTTAGAGGCTGATGGGTCGGGTCATTTGAGTATTGGACTGGGCTATGGGTTAAGTTTAGTGGGCTGTGGGGTTTAGGGGATTGGTTAATGTGTGGATCCGGTTGTGCTTTGGTGAATAAGATAAAATGGTAAGTTTAGGGACCAAAGGTGTATATGTTGCAACTTCAAGGACCAAACTGCCATTTCCAAAGTTCTTCAAGAGACCAATATTGCCAACTAAAAATAATCCAAGGACCAAAAATTTATTTTTTATTATTATTTTTTTTTTTATTTTTTTTTTTTTTCAAGCTTGAGAGACTAGACTTGCCATTTATGCAAATTTTATTTGTTTTTCAATGTTTTCAATCATTTTGCATATGGAATACACAAAAACACATTTCAAAGATATTTTTAACATTATTTGATCGTTTTAAAGTGTTTTTGGTTGTTTTGACTCGAAAATTGGACGAAAAGATATGTGTAAAACGACACATATCAGTCACCAAGCCCCTTCCTCGCCTATTTGTTTCAGCGTGTCTTTAATAAATAGGATAGACATAAGTAATCATTAAGGGTTTACTCGCCGATAAGATTAGAGCCAACGAGAAAGGTTTAACTCTCGGTGCGTCGCATCGAACTATACACTTCATATAAAACTAGCAATAAAACAAGTGACAAGCTACTTAATTATCAGGACAGGTCTTCTTATTGTCTCGAGTATTTATCTGTGTACGTGTGTGCTAATCGCTGATTCGTGCTCATTAGTTTAGTTTATTATTTAATTATAACCAAACCGTGCCAGTCTCTCAGGCTGAACCCCCTTGCGTTAGATTAGGTTGTATAGCTAACTTAAGATATTAAAATACTGATTAGAATAACTAGATAATATGTTCCACTCTTAGTGATCGACACTCTACTTACCATTATATTCATACTGACCGGGTACACTGCTCGTTAAAGTGTGTGTTATTGATAAATCGGCTAAATATAAATTTAAAACTTGAATACTGCTAAAACCACAACGACATCACGCGCGCACCAAGTCTTTGGAGCCGCTGCCGTGGATATAAAAGAATTAGAGCAATACACACGCACATCAAGTTTTTGGCGCCGTTGCCGGGGAATGAATTGTTATTATCTGTTAATTTGATTAGTATTTTAATTAGGTTTTCTTTTTAATTTTTTGATTCTAACCGCTAACCCCGTTGTACATTAGTTAGTTTGCATTCATTGTATTATTTGCATATTTTCTGTTTTTGTGTGTTTTTATTTTCTTTAATTTTTGTTTCTTTTTGTTTGATTTTATTTTTGTTTTTATTTTTTCTGTTTTTCTGTATTTTGCTATCGTTGTACTGTGCTGATATAAACGATACGGCGCATCTATTTTCATAGATACGGCGTATTGCGTTTAATTTTTATTAAATACAACGCGTTTAATAAATTCGAGTACGACGCATCTTTCCCCAAGATACGGCGTATTCTGTTTTAATAAGAAATTTTTCTAAACCCTAACGCCATACGACGCATCTGTTTTTGCAGATACGGCGTATCTATTATTTAAATTAAAAACAGTTTTCGAATTATTAAACAGATACGACGCATCGTTTTTTATCGATACGGCGCATATTCTGAATAAAAAATCTTGTATTTTGAAACGTAAGGAAAATACGGCGCATTAGCTTTTGTTAATACGACGAATTTAATTTGATAAATATAGTTGATTTTTGATATTCACTTTGATCGTTCCACTACTCGCGTGCACAAGTTGGTTTACTTTCAGGATATATGATGGCTTAAGCATCACTATGGAAGATTACATTCTGACCCTAACCAAGAAACGCTAGCTGGAGTAATCAAACCTTTGATGACTGAAAGGCTGAAATAAAACGACAAGAGTGGAGGAGAATTCAGTACTGGTAACATTTGAGTATCTTAAAATTCTTGAAATAGAATTCCAGGTATCCTCTACATTAATTTACCTAGCCTTATAGAGGGTTCTCTACGAAACCTCTCCCGAATATAATCTTAATTTTGTAAGCTTAAAACGATATTTGCTCATAACCTTGGAGTAAATCATTATTCACTAAACAAGAAAATTATAATTATTAATAAAACGGATATGCTTATTGTTCTTATCTTGAATTTATATATATCATATGGTATACCGTTTTTCCCCAATTTGATGTGAATGGAAATGTGTTGCGGAGGCCAAGGTACATTCCTTATTTAAATTTCGTTCACTAGCACAGTAATACGGCTGATCTAGTACTCTAAGCGCCGTATCTCAGACTTATTAACACTTATTAACCGGTCAACGAATTTAGAAAGATACGGCGCATTACTATTATTCAATATGGCGCATCTATTTGCCCTATAAATACGAAAGGGATGCGCCGGATCTCAATTTCTTACCCAAATTTAGACACAGTCAGTACGAAAACCACACACCAGAATCAAACCCTTTGATCTGAAGTGCTTTTCTCGAATCAAGCCTCCTTATCCGAACTAAATCCTAATCGTAATATAAGGTGATTATTTTATTTAATTTTGTTTAATTTAATAATTAGGTTTATGCGATAACATCATTAGAACTTGGACCGAATTTAAATGAAAGATTAGGAGAATTGATTAGAATTTGCGTTAGATGATTTCCCCCATATTTAATTTGCATAAATCATTGAATTTCTGGCCTAATTTGATTTGAATGTAAATTAGGGTTTTGAATTTGATTTTGAATTTTAGTGGGAAAATGGATTGGTGGTGGTATAATAAACTTTTAGAACTCTTTTAATGGGTAAAAGGGACTGTGATGTTAAAGTGGGAGTTTACGTCACGGGTCCGGATTTCTTGGAATGCAACTGATGGTCTACATGACTGGTTAGAGATGGTAGTTAGAGATGATGATGATGAGGTCGTATTCAGGTCTTATGCTTGGGAGAGGATGTTTAGGATTGACGAGCCTCTGATTAGGGAGCTTATGTTGGAGTTCTTTAGCACAGTTTCCTATAGGGAGACTGATTTGGAGTTGGATACTGCTGACACTCTTGTGTTTAGATTGGGTGGAGAGTTTAGGCAGATGTCGATGAGGCAGTTTATTTTGGCTATGGGCCTGCATACTGAGGAGGAGATTGAGTCTGACGGGTTTGCCAGGTACTGGAGTGAGAGCTTGAGGGTGGTTCCTGATAGGGGGTTGCTAGGAGATTACTGGGAGAGGATATCATCTGGGGGTGATTCCACCATTGGCACCCCATCTTATACATTGATCAGGGAGCCTATGAGGAGGCTGTGCCACAGGATGATAGCATTGACCATAGCTGGGAGGGGTCAGTCACCTGAGAAGGTGACCACTCTTGACCTCTTCCTTCTGAGGAGCATGGACGAGGGGTTGTTGGTGAACATCCCTCACTTTCTGGCACATTTCATCCATAGAGGAGCATTGGGGAGAGATCGGAGGAGCCAGATGACTGGAGGACATTTTGTATCTAGACTAGCCCATCATTTTGGCGTGATCGGTGATGAGATCCCTGCCGGCCTGGAGATTGAGGTGACTAGCCTGCCGGTTATTGGGCAGGATTATTTGGTTAGGTTAGGGATCTGTCAGATGACTATGGGAGATTGCTTTTGGGTGGCGTTGGGCCCCGCGAGACCAGCAGAGGTAGACGTGGAGCAGGGAGATCCTCAGGGAGCTCCGGCTGCTGCTCCAGCCCAGGAGGAGGCACCAGCACCCCAGCCACCAGTTGTACGCACTGTGGGGCAGAGAGTTGAGCTAGTTGAGGGGGAGGTTAGAGCTCTGAGGGGCGTTGTTGACGATATGAGGGCCGACCTCACTATGGTTAGGAGAGACCTAGGTTGGCTTGTGGAGAGTATGAGTCGGATTATGGATCATCAGGGGATGAGCCATACTCTCCCGGACGGTACTCACGTCGGAGCCATGGCCACATACTTCCGCAGAGTCAGACGGAGGACCGATGGTGCCGGCACTTCCGAGGCTCAGCCGACTACTGGAGATGACCCCCCAGCTGCTTGATTTGATATGTTTATTGACATTGTTCCTTGTATATTATCATTATTTTGGATTGTACTCATTATCATGTATATATTTGATGTTTCAGTTTATATTTCTTATTATGCTTGATGAAGACTGGCATTAAGTTCAGCATGAGAGTACGAGAGGACGTGAGAGATAAACCGTGGAACGAGCCATTTTACAACAAACTGTTAACAGTTTGTTTGGTAACTACATGCGCCGCATCTAGTGAAACAGATGCGACGCATCCTATCTTTTATTTTATTATGATTCGTACTTATTCCAGGCTCGATACGGCGTATCTTCTTCCATAAGATACGGCGTATCGACTGACCTGATGATTTTCAGTTTAATTTTTCAGTTTTATTTTTACTAACTACTAATGTATTATGCAAGTTTGAACCTTCTTAACTCAGGTGTCTTTAAGTCTTGATGGTATTATAGATTCCTGCATTTCCTGTGGATACATCAAATATGAAGCTTAAACGTTCTTATCCACAAGAAAGTTGATTTTTGCTCTTAAACGAAAAATGGAGGATCATACCGAGCAAATCTCAGGGGAGTTTTTCTGTTCTAATTCTTTTATTTTCCAGTTTTTAATCTTTGTCACAAACAACGAGGACGTTGTTTAACTTAAGTGGGGGGATTGGAGAATTAGAACACTTACTTGTCCTAAACTTTTTCAAAATATGCTTAAAATGTGCTTAATATATTAAAATTTAAAATTTTTAGCATGTTTTTGTTTAAAGTCTAAATTACATAGCTGCACACATAACATTATTTCCAAAAAATTGTGAACTTTTCAAAATTCACAAATCTATGAGTGTGCCGGTGACTTGTAAACTTTAGAACTTGGCTTGTATACTATTCGAGACCACCATAATAAGTATTATCTATATAATTGGAATGACTTGTCTAAATTGGTAAATTTCTAGGATCATACTCAAATAGCCTTTATATGTTATGTGATATTAACTAACTACACTGGTTAGTTAACCCCCGTATAAACCCTTTTGTTACTCTCACTTTTAGAGTAAGATACCCCTAGAAAAACACTCAGAGCCATTCATTTCGTTTCTTACACCTTTGTTATAATGTTTCGTTAACACCCTTACACCTTAGCCTACCCTGTAGATTAAAATCCGTGGTTGGTTAATTGCTTTAGGCAAAGTGTGTTTCCTTACATTACCTGTGTTCGCGTGCGTAATTCATTATCTTTGGTTGAGTCAGAAAATTGCACAATGCAATTAGTATGAAAGTAAATATTGTATATCTTTGAGTTTATTTTTCGTGTGTTTACTACTTTCGCTATTACAGTTATTTCTGAAAGTATGAAAAGTATGGAAATATTATCCGGAAAAATGGTGATAGAAAAGTTGTGAAATTTTACACATTTCATTGATGTTGAAAAAAAAAATCGAAAAAAAAAGAGAAAAGAAAAAGAAAAAAGAAAAGTTGGAAGTTTGTTTTAACCAACTTATGTAAAGTTTTGTATTAAGTGGTCGATATCACCACTATTTGTTATATATTATATTTATGGATTGAATGGGAGTTGGCCGTTATGGGAACGCCAACTAAGGTTATTCTTTGATTGAGATCTTGTTGAGTATAATTCGTGTCTACCTAAAGCGTGTGTTTCAAGTGTTAAAGCGTGAGTTATTCAATGATATGAGTCTTATTCATGGGATGGTTGGGAAAGTAATTTACCACACTTAGGATTTTAATTTATCCGTTTTGTTTATTTTTCACTTTACACCAAATTGTATCCCAAATATTATCCATACCCTACATCGTTCTTCATCCAAACCTTTGATTTATTGAGATTAGGGATTTGAGCAATCTTAAGTATCGTAGTCGTGGATTCGGCTATGTATTTATGATTTTGTCTCCCTTTTTGATATAATATTATTGGTGAAGATTACTTGGTCCTATCTTTAGCCCATTCGAGTTAAGGATTTGAGCAATTGCAAGTATCGTGGTCGTGGATTCGATCATGTATTTGTGATTTTGTCGCCTTTCTGGAATTTGAGATCGATAGAGATTAAGAAGAATGATTAACCCTTAACCAACAAACCCTTTTTACCGCTTTAGACTTGTTATTCCTTGGCTTTAGTGGGGGAGATGCGTATACTTGCCAAGCTTATGATAGAATATTCGTCACGACTGGACAGTTAAACGATTAGATTTTCTTTTATCAAAATATTTTATTTTATTTCAAATTCGTTAAGTGTTTGGTTGTGCAATTATGACAAAACGAATACATGCTTAAATATAAAAATAAATCCTAATATTTTTAGGATACATTTTCATAAGATTTATTCTAAGGTTTACTTGGGGACAAGTAAAGTTCAAGTGGGGGGATATTTGATGAACTCAAATAAGTACATTTTATTACCATCATTTATCCTATTTATTTGACTTGTTTTATTATATTATCTATGAGAATTGATACGTTAATGTTTACTTTTGTAATTCTCAGGTAAAAACAAGTACTATGTGAAACTTGGCGATTTTGGACTAATTATGGAGCAAAACAAGCAAGAAGTTAAGAGTCTATTGAAATGTACAAGATCAAGATCATTCTGCTCCAGATACGCCGCAACACACTTCTTACATACGGCGCATCACTATCAATATTTCATAAGTTACGATCCAAGACAGCAAAGGACATGCGCCGCATAGATAAATGGAGTTACGCCGCATCTTAAGGCGGTGTACGAATATTCCTGAATATATTAATCTTGGACCCCACGCGAAGTTAAGTCAATGCGCCGCATCTACTTATCCTATGCGCCGCATCTAACCCTCAGACAGAAACTATAAATACCCCAAGGTCAGACGAATTTCGAGAGCCTAGTTTTGACAGAAAGACCGAAGACCGAAGAAACCTAAAGCCGAATTCAGACGTGTTAGCAGCACAAGACACACCTTGAACGAAGATACAAGAGCTGTAAGAAGGTCCTGCATGTATTCAATTCATTAAGTAGTTTTGTTTTATTGTATTAGTACACTTTAATTCATCAGGATTGATGGGCCGATTCCATGTGACTACGGAAAACCATGGGCACCCCTTAAAATTGCTTTCCCATTAATTAAAGTTTATATGTTGATGTCTTTGGTGACTTTTATTAGTGCATTGATAACCTCTGTGTCTAGCTGAGCATTGCTTGGGTCGCCATGCCCCTTCCTCGCCTATTTGTTTCAGCGTGTCTTTAATAAATAGGATAGACATAAGTAATCATTAAGGGTTTACTCGCCGATAAGATTAGAGCCAACGAGAAAGGTTTAACTCTCGGTGCGTCGCATCGAACTATACACTTCATATAAAACTAGCAATAAAACAAGTGACAAGCTACTTAATTATCAGGACAGGTCTTCTTATTGTCTCGAGTATTTATCTGTGTACGTGTGTGCTAATCGCTGATTCGTGCTCATTAGTTTAGTTTATTATTTAATTATAACCAAACCGTGCCAGTCTCTCAGGCTGAACCCCCTTGCGTTAGATTAGGTTGTATAGCTAACTTAAGATATTAAAATACTGATTAGAATAATTAGATAATACGTTCCACTCTTAGTGATCGACACTCTACTTACCATTATATTCATACTGACCGGGTACACTGCTCGTTAAAGTGTGTGTTATTGATAAGTCGGCTAATTATAAATTTAAAAATTGAATACTGCTAAAACCACAATGACATCACACGCGCACCAAGTCTTTGGAGCCGCTGCCGTGGATATAAAAAAATTAGAGCAATACACACGCACATCAAAGTCTCAGAAGGTGCTAAAGAGAAATCTCCAAGCTTAGAAGCTAATCAGGACTCCAGTGATACAGAAACCGACGAACATTCAACCATGGAGAAGCACTCAGAGATGGAAGCTACACAAACTCAAGTAATTGATAACGTTGAGCCAGAAAAGGTGGGAAAGGAAATACAAGTTGTGGCAACAGATACATCTACAGAACCACCTCAGGAATCAATGCATGACGAGTTTGTAGCCACCGCCTACCCAGATGTTCATAAAAATCTTAAGATAAAGAATGATGATCTGCCTCACGTGCAAGTACCGACTGAGTCTACAGACACCCTTTCTTCACTCAAGACCTTTGAACATGACTTCACATATGGAGACCAGTTCATCACAGACAAGGCAAATGACAACGCTGCTGAAAATGAAACTGACAAGTCACATGATGATAAAGAAGTAGAGTCAATGGTGTCAGTTCCAATTCAACAAGACATGTCAGGAATCAGACCTATGAGTGCTCCAACCTCTTCAACTGCACCAATCATAGAAATTCCCTCACCTGAAGCTACCATGACTATTGATGTCTCCACTAAGGCTCCAACAGACATTGAATCACAACTAGCCACAGCTCTCAAACGCATCGCAGATCTGGAACATCTCAATCTGCCGCATGTCATAAACAATTACGGGAGCAGACTGCACAAGTTGGAGAATCTCAATATTGAACATAAGGCAATGGTTGCAGTTGATACTTACGCGAAAGAGTCGGTTCAGTGGGCAATGGAAGCACCAATGCGGGCTCGATTCAGAGATCTTTCCACAGTCGATATGAAAGTAATTCTTCTCGACAGAATGTATGAGATTGGTCAGGATAAAGGTCACGAAGATCATCGGAGGTTATTCGAGGCCTTAGAAAAATCAAAGGAACGTGATAAGATTGACTATCTTATGGCTGAGTTAAAAGAACAACAAAAGAGGAAGAAAAGGAGTCAAGAGAAACCCCATACACCTCCTGGATCTCCACAACATCCTCCTCCACCTCCTCCCCCTACTGGTAACAGTGGAGCAGCAGGATCTTCAGAAGCCTCAGGGTCTATGCAAGCTCAACCTAATCATCCTCCTGCATCATCTGAGGAGAAAAATCAGTCCTCCTCGGCCCCCAGTTCATCAAAGAATGTGTCGTCTGCTGGATTCTCTGCATGGACCACGATTGATACAAGATATAAGCCTTCGTGCTCTTCTGTCCCAGAGGAATTCGTCATTAATGACGAATCTGTAGCAGGAGATCAAGAGTTACATTCAGACGGTGAAGAAGATACAGCTAATGCTCACATCCCTCAAATTGACCCGAATGAGATATGGTGGAGGGAACTCACTGGGAAGGTTACAACCGAAGATCAGAACCTACCTAGAAATCCTCCTTCCAAGGAGGAAATGGGAACTTGGCTGAAACCGTTATCTGATGAAGAAAGAGCATCCATTCCTGAACCTACATGGACCATACCATCTTCAGATGCACCGTGTCTGAATAACAACTGGGCCACGGTGATTGCTTCTCAGCATGAATCACCTCCAGAGAACTCATTACTGGCTAAAACGGGTGACATGGGATCGTTCATTGCTTGGTTCTGCAAGGAGAAAAAGATTCCAAGACTCACTCCTCAAGATCTGGAAGGACCAGCTTACGAGATCGTTAAAGTCTTTCACCCAAATGTGCAGCATCTTCAATACCAAATGGAAGAGTGTCACAGACTCTTGACTGATCAAGTTGGTGAGCAGATTCTTACTTACAACGTCAACAGACCTCTTCCGATTGGTGGACCACCTGGGCATGTCACTATTCAAGCTGATCACTTCTTCAATAAAGATCTGGACTATCTCTGCTTTGGTGACAAAGGTTGCAGGCAGGCACTGTCAATAACTAAGATGAAGGCAGCAGTTTACTCAGATGCATGATTGGAGCAAATGGTGCCAGATCAAATGTGGTCAGATCAGGAACATACCTTTGATGTTGCAGCTTCTTATGGCATCACTCATTGGTGGTTCCACAAGAAACGATTCTATATCGAAAGGCACTCAGCAGAGGGTAATCGTCAAGGAGTAAGATCTCAGCTCAGAATCCTTAGCGTTATTAATGTTGAAATACGCTCCATGTATGGGTATGAGTACCTGAAGAAAATTGTGCTTCGACGTGCTGATCAGAAAGAATACATTATTGCTGAAAGTGACTTCAAGCATCTGATCCCAAGTGACTTCGAAGATCTCTACTTACTTAATCTTCATGGACATCTGGAACATCTACCTCCTCGCGATAAGAAAGCTCTCTCTGCTGCAGTCAACTTATGGATCCGGGGTCTTGTGATCAGACAGAGAGTTAGTGATTTTCAACTTAGGATTGAGAGCTATCAAACTAAACTCAATCTCACCAAGCCGAACTGGGATGGTAATTCCCTGTGGATTACGATTAGTGATCGCGGTGGTTTCAAACGGTCTACAGTCGTGGAGTGATCTCCAGCGACTCACCTAATCGTTGATATACTACGGTACGATCTTAAAAAGCCCTCTGTGGATTTTCGATTAGGAACGGTCTTGGTAAGGATTAGAGAGAGTTTTCACACTATGCTGTTAACAATCTCGAAGTTCGAACCTATAAGTACCGGACGTTTTATTGCTAACTGTCATATGCAGGAACACCTGGCGGTTGTAGCTGTGGAACACTGTAGCTGGTTGCTGTTGTAGCTGGTTGCAGAAAAGATGCCAATCCTCTACCACATGTTCACACTACACCATCATTGTAATTCAGCAAAGTCATGATCAACCAAAAGACCTTCAACACGGCTTTTGCTAACTCTGATGCTAAAGATCATGACACCAAATAGTGTGAGCATGTAGGCTCGAAGAATATCACATCACAAGGAAACATACTACTGAAAGATGACTTGGAAACAAATGTTGGATGATAAAGTCGAAGAATACTCAAAAATCATCCAAGATGATCAAATGGTCATCAAACGAACACTGCTGAATGCACAAAGTTTCAAGAAATTGAAGAATCAAAGACTACGAGCTATGAAGACAAGTTCTGAAGAACAAATGCTAGAATTCAAAATATTGTTTCCGGGGTGACCTCCCTTAGGGGGAGATTGTTAGGAATATAAATATTCAGATGAAGGCTCAGTCACCCCGAGCATCTATTTAGCATTTACATAGCTCGTAGGCTTATTAATATTTGTTTAGTACTATTAGTATTATTAGTATTATTAGTGTAGTTACATATATTTGTGGAGTGGGTCGGGGCTTTCCCCACTGTCAGCTCACTTCACAGCCCAGTAGGGTCACTTATACCAGCTACTATATATATCCCTTCCCAAGTGTGGGAAGGGTTGGAGTTCCACACATTTCTAATCTAATCTTTCTTGTTTTTGTTTTATTCTCTCTCTAGAACTCCCACTCTCTCCTTTTTCTCTTCTAGTCGATCCAAGATCTCATCTTTGGTGCGTTATGTGTTAAGTGAATATCTTACAATAATTCTTCGTATCACATCTAACACAAGGAGTGTGTGTAGATCCGGTCAAGTGGTATCAGAGACAAGTTGCTGATACATCGATTTAGAAGATCCGAGAAGAACAAACATGGACATGGAAACAACACCATCCACAACCAACATTGCTGCTAAGCTTCCTATGCTTAAACCTAATGAGTTCGATATGTAGAGACTTCGTATTGAGCAGTTTTTCTAAGTGCAAGATTATGCACTATGGGAGATCATTGAAGATGGAAACTCTTTTACCCCAGTAGAAACAACAACTGTTGTTGAAGGTAAATCTGAGACTATAGTGCAGACAAAGCCAATTTCTAATGAAGAGAAGGCAAGATACAAGAATGATCTTACGGCTAGAAGTTTGCTTCTGATGACCATTCCCAATGATCAGTTGCTGAATTTTAGTAAGTTCAAGTGTGCTAAATCTCTTTTTGAAGTGATTGTTGCAAGATATGGTGGGAATGAAGCCACCAAGAAAACTCAGAAGACCCTTCTCAAGCATCAGTTTGAGAACTTTATTGCAACAAGCAATGAGTCGTTGGATCATATGTTCAATAGGCTTCAAAAACTGGTGAGTCAATTGGCTGTTTTAGGGATTGAGATGCATCAGGAAGATCTCAACTCAAAGTTTCTAAGAAGTCTACCTTCTGAATGGGCTATGAATGTGGTAGTATGGACAAACAAGCCTGATATAGATTCCATGAGCTTAATGGATCTATATAGCAACTTTAAGATTGTTGAACATGAGATTAAGAAGTTTGCTGGATCAAGTTCAAGCTCAAGCTCAGGGAATTTGGCCTTTGTATCAACTCCCAGTTCCTCAAATCCAGAAGAAGAAGTGCCAGTTGCTGGAACAGTTGGAACTGCTAGTGCAGATCTTGGTACTGCTAGCACCTCAAGCAGTACAAGTGGACTTTTGAATGATGATATTTATTGTGCATTCCTGACTACTCAGCACAATGGAAGTATGTTGACTCATTCAGATCTTCAAGAGATTGATGAAGATGATATTGAAGAGATGGATATTAAGTGGCAGCTCTCTCTTCTCAGTTTGAGAGCTAGAAGATTCTTGAAGAAGACTGGCAAGAAGATTGTCATAAACAGTAATGATGTTGCAGGGTATGACAAATCCAAGATTGAGTGCTACAATTGCCACAAGAAAGGTCATTACTCAAGGGAGTGCAGATTGCCAAGTCAACAAGATGGAAAGAGTAGAGCATATGGAAACAAGTCAAGAGTTGTGGAGGTTACTGATTCAAGCTCAAAAGCCATGATTGCTATTGATGGCTTAGGATTTGACTGGAGCTATATTGCAGAGGAGGAAGCAGAAGCATCTACAGAAGTTGCTCTCATGGCATTTTCTGATTCTGAGGTACAAGTTTCAAAATGTTCTAAATCTTGTGAAGCTTTAAAAGAATTAGAAACACTTAAAACAAAATATGAGAGTCAGCGGAAAGAATTAAGAGAAACTGCTTTTAGCTTAGCAAATCATAAGAGAGCTTTAGCTGTGTTAGAGGAGAAAATTATTCATTATCAAAACAATGAGTCTAAGTTTTCTGATGATATGATTATTGTTAAGAGAGACTTAATGTTTAGAGAGAATGAAATCACTGTTTTAAAACATGAGCTAGAACAGGTTAAGAAGGCTAAGGAGAACATTCAGATGAGTGTAGATACACTTGAATACACATCACAAGGTGTTAAAAAGATAATTGAGAGTCAGATTCAGAATAAAGCTAAGTCAGGCCTAGGATATAAGTCAGTTCCACCTCCTTATAGAGGAATACCATCACCCAAAGGTATAGACTTAGAACACACAGGACTCCCTGAATTTCAATTACCTGAACTTAACTATGGTCCTCAACCTAAGAAGGATGTAGTTGATAAACCTGTGTTTGTAAATGCAATTGATAAATCACTATCTGAGGACAACGTGTCTTCTGATAGGTCCTCACCTAAGGACTCAGATGCTCCAACAATTGAGGAATGGACTTCTGATGATGAGGATGATCAGGCTGTGGTTAAGCCTGTTAGTGCTAAAGTGGAGGAACCAAAAGTTCCAAAGATGGTTAAACCTGAGACTGTTAGGCCTAGTTCAAATGCCAAACCTTTTAGACCAACAGTTAGGTATGCAGAGATGTATAGGACCACAAACAAGCCAAGAGCTAACCAGAGAAATTGGAATGACCTCAAATCCCACCAATTAGGAAAGGATTTTGTTTGCTATAGGAAAGCTTGTTACTCTTGTGGTAGCTTTGATCATCTTGCAGATTATTGTGATAAATGGGTATCTGGATATACAAATCATAGGTTGAGCATTGCAAAACCTCAATCTTTTCCTAGGAATGATAGGATGATACCTAGATCAGTTCTTTTAAGGTCTGAACCTAGAGCAGTTCCAACTGCTAGACCAGCAGTTCCAACTGCTAGACCAACAGTTCCAACTGTCAGACCTATGAGACCAATTCACTCAAGGCCACCAATTCAAAATCAAATAAATGTTTTTAAACCATCTTATACAACTGGTAAAAGAACTTTTTATGAGAAAGCAGTGGTGAAAAACCAAGTTTGGAAACCTAAGGTAACAACTGCCAAGCCAGCAGTTCCAACTGCTAGCAGGGTAATTGGTACTGGTGTGAATAAAAACACTGCTAAGGGAAACATGGGAAATGGAGTGAATGCGTCAGCATGTTGGGTATGGAGACCAATTCAACCTAATGGTGCAAAGACTGTTTTGAAAAGAATAAATTATGTTGATGCTAGAGGAAAGCCTAAGTCTGATTTGGCTTGGGTTCCACAAGGAAATTAATTTTTCTTGTTATATGCATTGTTAGTCAAGTGCTTGTATTTGGAATTCTTTGTTTTTGGGCTAACAATTGCAGGATTGGAGAGTAAACACCAAGGGATTATGAATGCTTGATGTTTTGGACTAAATGGTGTTCTGGAGATTAGTATGTGATTCTTGCATACAATAAATGGTAATTGGTTCACCATGTCTTATCCACATAAGAACCAACTAGTCCAGAGCAAACGGTTTCTGGTAAAGACTAATCAAATCCATTTATGGTTGACAATTTACCAAAAATTGTATGGTTATCAGCTCACCATATCTAAATGTGAAGAGTTGGCTAGTCCATAGCAAACGTCTATTGGTAAAGACATATCAAATCCGTTGATAGCTGATAGTTTGCTAAAAACTATGAATGAGCCATGTTATTTTAAAATTCTTATTTCAAAAAGTTGGGACGGCTCAATAAAATTTTTCAACAGTTGAGACGGGTAGTACAAAATATTGGTACGGTTCAACTAGCCGTTATGACTGACGTGTCGGTAATTAATTTTGGAGTAAAAACTAGCCGTTGGCGGTTTGTTGCGATTTTTACTGGATGAATTACGGATTTCGAGGGATCCTCTTATAGATATTTTTAACTTTTATTTTATTATATCCTTATACTAAAATAAATAGTTACCATATTCTTTAAGTCGGTCAACTTGTAACCCTAACTCTCTCCATAAACTCTCAATATTACTTTCATCTTCTATCTTTTCACTCACCATTATTACTATTCACGGCTGTTAACTAACATTTTTTTACAAAGAATGGCAAGATTGGATTTTGCTAAGCGTCACAACCAGGTTGCGTTTTTAGAGAAAACAGAGCAAGGAGATGGGCCAAAATTTTATGAGATTGTGGACTTTCTCAACCACTCTCACATAAGGTATGCTCTAACTATTTCTCCTACTCTTTATGTTTCGCACATCACACAGTTCTGGCAGAATTCATCTATCTTGACACGTGATGATGGAAACTTAGAAATTCATACTAAAGTAGATGGCGTTAAATTTGTTGTTACCGAGTCTATACTTAGGAGACATCTTAAATTAAATGACTCAGATGGTATCGACACCATGCTAAATACTGAAATTTGGGAAGAACTTGAAAAAATGGGGTATAATACATCGGAACATAAATTGACTTTTCAAAAGGCATGTTTTTCACCCCAATGGAGATTTTTGATACATACTCTTCTATTATGTTTAAGTAATAAAAAGACTGCTTGGGAACAATTCAGTAGCAATATTGCTATTGCTCTCATTTGCTTGTCTACAAACAGAGTTTTTAACTGGTCAAAATATATTTTTGAGGGTATGGCATCAAATGTTGATAGTAAAACAAAGTTTTTAATGTATCCCAGGTTTGTTCAAACAATTTTGAATAAAAAGAAAAACCTGCTTACAGAACCAACTGAAAATTTTCCTACGCCTAGCCTACAATCAAAGGTTTTTCAAAATATGACTATGGCTAGTAAACATTTTCAAGGGGAACCAGTTCCATTATTTCCTCAAATGATTCAAACTGAGTTGGGTGAAGGTTCAGCAGTTCCAACTGATCCCCATCACACATCCACTCAAGACTTTGAAACAACCCAACAACCACCCATCACTTATAGGAGAAGGTCTAAACCTAGTCTAACTAGGGTTGTGACTGAATCCTTGCCCAAAGATTCACCTCTCATAGCAGGTAACACAGCTAGAAGTGATGAGGGTAGTTCTTCACAAACTGAATTGACGGCTTTATGTACCAAGTTAGTAGCTCAGGTTGACAATTTGGAGAAGGAGCTAAAGCAAACCAAGGAGGAATTTAAAACTCACAAGGAGACATTTGCCAGAGTTTACACAAAGCTAACAAAAAGGGTGAAGAAGCTTGAAGAACAGTTGCAAAAGAAAAGGGCAAGAGTGATCGTGGATGATGATTCTGATGATGATGATTTAGATGGCTCGAACGGGGATGATGAAAATTCTTCCAAACAGGGAAGGAAATCTGGTAAAGAGAGGAAATTTGAAGAAAAGGATAGATCAGGATCTCAGGGGAGGTATGAAGAAGAAGAAGGTTCTGAACAAGATAAAGGTTATGATAAAGGTTCAGGTTCTGGTAATATTCATGAAGATTCAGCTGAAGCAGTTCCAAATGAAGAAGCAGTTCAAACTGCTGAAACAGAGCAAGAGACAGAGCAAGTAACATTTCAAACTGCTGAGTCAGAACAACAAGCAGTTCCAACTGAAGACACTTCTGATGAACAAGAATATGAAAGGAGAAGAGCAAATAAAGGAAAGAAACCTATGACATCTGAAGAAGTGGCTGCTGTTCAAGAACTTGAAAGGCTTAAAAGGTTGAAACCAAAAACTCAAGAACAGATTGCTCATGATGCAGAGGTTGCAAGGCTAATGTTAAAAGATGATTTGGCTGATAAGGAAGCTGAAAAGGAAGCTAAACAAGCCCAGATGGATCATGATGAAGAATTTGCAAGGAAATTAGCTGCTGATGACATAAGGAATATATCTGAATTCATGGAAAGAAAAAGATCCAATGAAGTTGATGTCGAAGAATTCAATGATCTGTTGCAATATTTTCTAGATTCTAATGTGATGGTAAGAGCACAAGCTTCTATGGTTCTTAGAGATCAAGAGTTATGTAACACCCCAACCCAGCAAGGGTAGAAGTATCACATTAATGGTTTCATATCAGATCAAAACAAAGCATACATTCAATAGTAATACAAGATACAAATGAAAATACTGAATATACGAGGTTACAAATGAAAATTTCAATAACTACTAATTCTAAACATAATAACTTCTAGAATAAGAGAAAGTCAGAAGTCAGGGTACAAGACTAAGTTACCTACAAAGAGAGAACTTGTTGAGGATATGAAGCATTATTTGAAGAACTCAGCAAATTACTCAAAGAAAGATTTCAAGGGAATGTCTTATGCTATAATTGAAAAAGAGTTCTGTGAAACTTATGCTATTTTGAATTCTCCAAAAGGAAGTGTCAAAACAGGTAAGAAGAGGGAAGCAGAATCTATAGAATCAGAAGTTGCTAAGAAACAAAAGTCTGATGCAGAAGGATTAACTGATGAGAAGATCAAAAGCATGCTGGTAATTATTCCAGAGGATTCTTACATTAAACCTTTGCAGGTCAAACATCCAATAATTGACTGGGAAGTGTTTACTGATGGTAGAATGAAGGGTTGGAAGATTATTAGACATGGAGATATTTCTGAAAGATATAAGTTGTTTGAAGATTTGCTTAAAGGCTTTAACAGAGAAGATCTAAATCAACTTTGGAGTTTAGTAAAAGAGAAGTTCAGAGATATTGATCCGGTTGAAGATAAAGACAAAGAACTATGGGTACAATTGAAGAGATTGTATGAACCAGATGGTGGAGAATCGATTTGGAGATTTCAAGCTCAAGTCAAGGATATTTCTTGGAAGTTATTTGGTACATGTGGAGTACACAGAGTATCTACAAAGGATGGAGTAGAGATATATATGCTGGTTGAAAAGAATTATCCACTCAGACCAGGTGTGTTGACTATGCTGGTATTTGCAAAACTTGAAGCTAATGAAGAGTCTGAGATGGCTAATATGCTGGTAACGAAGATATTCAACCTTGCACAAGAAGTAAAAGCTAGATCTAAGAGATTTGCTTGATGGGTATTTGAAAGAATTTTCAGCATAAAGAAGAAGAAGCTTAATTTGAAGAAACTTAATGATTGGAGTGAAATCATAAGTTTAGGGGAGGATTGTTAGGAATTAAGCTTAAGCAGTTAAGGCTGTTTGAGGTAACAGTTAGGACTGTTGAAGATTGAAGTTAAGACTGCTGAAGAGTATTGAAGACAAGAGCAGTTAAGACTGCTGAGTATAGAAGTTCAGACGGTTTATGATTTATTGTAAAGTAGATAATTATGGAAAATATATTGTGTATATCGTATAAGAATAGATTGATAGTTATCTTGTACAGGAATCCTTGGTCTATAAAAGGATTGCCTAGGTTAAGTTTTAACAATACAATACACGATAGAAAGAGGAGTAAGTTTATACGTATTATTAAGATTCAAGGTTGTAAACCCTAGTGATAAAGAGATCACTCGTATTATTATTCAAATAATATTGAATCGTTAAAGGTTATTCATTATGTGTTTCTTTGTTTATTCTAATCATACAAAACATACAAGGTCTTCTAAGTATTAGCTAGTAAATTCCGCGTGCTAGACTAAGTATAATTCTTCGTATCACATCTAACACAAGGAGTGTGTGTAGATCCGGTCATTTACTTTATCAGGACAAGGTGTCCTTTGTTAAGAAATTAGATGTTATAGTTGTTGAGGATTGCACAACTGATAGTGATGAAGAAGAACAGGTTATGTCTAAACCTGAAGTGGTTAAGAAAGTAGGAACAAGTGTTCCTAAGATAGTCAAACACAATACTGCTAAGCCTAAATCCAACATTAAGTATGTTAGGCAACCAGTTAGATATTGTGAGCAATATAGAACCACCAACAAGCCCAGAGGTAACCAAAGGAATTGGAACAACCTCAAGTCTAACCAATTAGGTGATGACTTTGCTTTTTATAACAAAGCTTGTTACACATGTGGTAGTTTTGACCCTCTTGCAGATTTCTGCAACCATTGGGTAACTGGGTATGAAAACAATAGAGTGAACTTCAAAAGGTAAACTCCTCAAACTTACTTTCACTCTAGTTTTAGTGTTAATAGAACAAAACCCAGAACAGTCTCAAACAAGTCTATCTCAAACACTGATCCTGCTGGTAGACAAATGGTTCCCGCTGCTAGACTAATTGTTCCTGCTGCTCGACCATCTATGACTGTTAACCCAAAATCAACAGCTAAGGGTGCAAAAAAAATTTTCAAAAACGCATCAAAGACTGTTCTAAGGCCCATTCAAACAAAAGCAGTGGTTTTAAAACAAGTTTGGAAACCAAAGGGTAGAACTAAAAAGTTAGCAGTTCCTGCTGCTAAGCAATCAGTATATTCTGCTGCTAAGGGAAACATGGCAAATGCTGTTAAGGCCTCAGCATGTTGGATTCTAAAATCTAATGTTGCATCAACTATCCTTAAAAGATTATATTACATTGATGTAAGAGGCAGATCCAAGTCAGTAATGGCTTGGGTCCCCAAAAGAAACTAATACTTCTCATTTATGTTCAGGAACATTCAAATGATCAACAAGAGGACCAAGGATACTCAGATAGTGGATGTTCTAGGCACATGACAGGCAACAAGTCTTATCTCTCAGATTTTCAATCAATAGATGGAGGCTATGTTACCTTTGGAGGAGGTGTTGGTGGCAAAATTTCCAGTAAAGGTACCATTAAAATTGGAAATTTAGATTTTGAAGATGTGTTCTATGTAAAAGAGCTAAATTATAATCTTTTTAGTGTCTCACAAATGTGTGACAAAAAGAACAATATTATTTTCTGTGAGACTGAATGTCTTGTACTTTCTCCTGATTTTAAAATGCCTGATGAAAGTCAAGTACTTCTTAGAATTCCTAGAAAGGGCAATATGTACAGTGTAGACATGAAGAACATTGTTCCTAAAAAGAATTTAACTTGTCTTGTTGCAAAGGCCACATTGGATGAATCAATGAAATGGCATAGAAGGCTTGGTCATATTAATTTCAAAACCATAAATAAAATTGTTAAGAATGGTTTGGTAAGAGGTTTACCTCACAAAAGATTTGAAAATGATCAAACATGCATTGCTTGTCTTAAAGGCAAACAACACAAAGCCACTTGTAAGCCCAAGATTTTTAACTCTATCAATCAATCATTGTTTATGCTGCATATGGACTTATTTGGACCTGTTTCAGTAAGTAGTATAATGCATAAGAGATATTGTCTTGTTATAATTGATGACTATACTAGATTTACATGGGTTTTCTTTCTATCTACTAAGGATGAGACTACAAGCATCCTTAAGACATTCATTACATAGATAGAAAACCAAGTAGACAAGAAAGTGAAAGTCATTAGATGTGATAATGGGACTGAGTTTAAGAATAGAGTTATGGATGATTTCTGCAAACAAAAAGGTATTAGGAGAGAATTTAGTGTTGCTAGAACACCACAACAAAATGGTGTTGTTGAGAGGAAGAATAGAACACTAATTGAAGCTGCTAGAACTATGTTAGCTGATTCTAAGATACCTATAACTTTTTGGGCTGAAGCAGTCAACACTGCTTGCTATGTCCAAAATAGAGTTTTAGTTATTCAGCCTCACAATAAGACATCATATGAACTTTGTAGAGGTAGAACTCCTGCAATAGGATTTCTTAGACCTTTTGGATGTCATGTGACAATTCTCAATACCTTTGACCTTTTAGGAAAATTCGATGGTAAAGCAGATGAAGGATTCTTTGTTGGATATTCTCTTAATAGTAAAGCATTTAGAGTATACAACACAAGAACTATGATTGTAGAAGAAAACCTACATGTGGAGTTTTTAGAGGATAAATCCAATGTAGAAGGTCAAGGACCAAAATGGCTATTTGATCTTGAATCTCTAACCAAATCAATGAATTATGTGCCTGTTGTTGCAGAAACTAATAATTTTTCAGGTTCACAAGCAACAGATGAGGCAAGGTTAGAAAAGGAGACAAACCAAGATCATGTTTGGATGCCAATATGGTCAAGTACAAGTGTGGAATCAACTTCAACAACTGATGAATCTTCTTCTGGCAAGGCTAAAGAAGGTGTTGAAGATGAAAGGAAAGAAGATGGAACTCAGGAACAACAAATTGTTTCTGCTGGTGATTCTGCTGCTAGGCTTACTATTCCTGCTGCTAGGCCAAATGATTCTGCTGCTGACCCTTCAGAAACAAAAGAAGCAGAATTCTCAGATAATGAGGTGGATTTCAACAATCTTCCATCAAATTATCAAGTTCCTTCTACTCCACAAACAAGAATTCACAAAGTCCACTCCCTAGATAATGTGATTGGAGATGTACAATCAGGTGTGAAGACAAGACAACAACTGATGTCTTCAGACCAACAAGGGCTTCTTGATGCCCTTTATGCTTCAAAGCAGCATGACTTTTCGACCTCTTGCTTGTTTGTATGTTTTCTCTAACAAGATGAACCAAAGAACATTCTGAAAGCCTTAGATAATTCAAGCTGGGTAGAAGCTATGCAAGAGGAGCTTCTCGAGTTCAAGATTCAGAAGGTATGGGTGCTAGTTGATTTACCTAAGGATGCAAAGGTAATTGGCACTAGATGGGTTTTCAAGAATAAAAGGGATGAAAGGGGAATAGTGATTCGAAATAAGGCTAGATTAGTAGCCCAAGGGTACACACAAGAAGAAGGAATAGACTATGATGAGGTTTATGCTCCTGTAACAAGGATTGAGGCAATTAGGCTTTTTTTAGCTTATGCTTCATTTTTAGGCTTCACAATTTATCAAATGGATGTCAAGAGTGCATTCTTATATGGAACAATTGAAGAAGAGGTGTTTGTTTCACAACCTCCAGGCTTCATTAACCCACAACATCCAGACAAAGTGTACAGAGTAGTTAAAGCTCTCTATGGCCTTCATCAGGTACCAAGAGCTTGGTATGCAACACTTACTTCCTACTTATTAGAAAATGGATTTCAAAGAGGAAAGATTGATCAGACACTTTTCATCAAACAGCACAAGAAGGATCTTCTGTTAGTGCAGGTGTATGTGGATGACATTATCTTTGGATCTACTAGGAAGGAGATGTGTTTAGAGTTTGAGAAGCTTATGCATGATAAGTTTCAGATGAGTTCTATGGGAGAACTCACATTCTTTTTGGGTCTGTAAGTTAAGCAATCAAATGAAGGAATCTTTATCTCTCAGGACAAGTATGTTGCAGATATACTTAGAAAATTTCAATTTGCTGATTCAAAAGTGGCAAGTACACCAATGGACTCTGAGAAGCCTCTTCTAAAAGACTTAGATGGAGAAAATGTAGATGTACACACATACAGATCTATGATAGGCTCCTTGATGTATCTTACATCATCTAGACCTGACATCATGTTCTCTATTTGTGCTTGTGCAAGATTTCAAGTTACTCCAAAGGTTTTCTCATTTAACTGCAGTCAAGAGGATTTTTAGATATCTCAAGGGTCAACCAAGGTTGGGTCTATGGTATTCAAGGGAATCACCATTTGACTTGGTAGCATTTTCGGATAGTGATTATGCTGGTGCTAGCTTGGACAGAAAGTCAACAACTGGAGGATGTCAATTCCTTGGGTGTAGACTTGTCTCATGGCAGTGTAAGAAGCAAACAATGGTGACTAATTCAACAACTGAAGCTGAATATGTAGCTGCTACAAGTTGTTGTGGTCAAGTTCTATGGCTTCAAAACCAACTACTTGACTATGGGCACAATTTCTTAAACACTGTTATTCATATTGATAATAGTAGTACAATTTGTATTACTAAAAATCCAGTGCAACATTCTAAAACAAAACACGTTGAAATTAGACATCACTTTATACGAGACTGCAATGAGAAAAGATTAATTCAAGTACTTAAAATTGCTTCATAATTCAATTTTGCAGATCTGCTAACCAAAGCTTTTGATGTTGGAAGGTTTCAGTACTTGGTAGCAAGTATTGGAACGCTTAATCCTCAATGATTTTACACTTTGTGTTTTTGTAAATAAATTTTTGTTTGTGCTGCTAGTTTTAAAAGATACTACTGCTATTACAAAAGTTTGTGCTGCTAGTACAAATTTAAAATTGTGTTATTCATACAGTTAGCCCTATGATTATTCTAATACAAGACAAGTACTTTGTACATTGTTCTTTTGGTTTTAGACTAACAATTTCATGTATGAACATGTGAACACAAAAGGATGTTTCAAGTGAAATGAAAGCAGCAGAATCAGAATATCCAGTTGCTACATATTAGGATTATGATGGACTGAGTTTAGGAATTTAAAACTCCTTAAAACTTCTTTCTTGAAACCTAAGTATGAAATTTCACATTGAATTGATGACTTAGTTGGTCAGATAGTAACTGACTCAACTCACTTTCTATCATTTTATGCTTTCAAGTATAATAAGCTAGTCTAAGGACATCTGATAGAAAGAACAGCTAGTGAAAGTGAATCTAACACTTGTGTTACAGGTGACAATTACTATGAGCTAGAAACCCTGTCAAGAAATCCTTTTGAATAGGTTTATCTTCACACAGGCAGTTATTTATAACCGAAAATATTGGTTCTCACACAACCAGAGGTTGTATTAAACCAAAATTTTGATTAAGTGTCTGTTATACACTTAATCCTTTCAAAATGGTTGAAAGCAGTATGGTTTTTCATAATAAAATCATACACATACTGCTAAGGAAAAAGTTTCTTAAAAAGATTTTGAAAAGGATTCACAAAAACCATCCATTGATGGACCATGAATCAAATGTCCCATGAATCACCTCTCATAAGAGTTAACACACCTAGAAGTGATGAGGGCAGTAACTTAAACTCTTAAGGAATTGATGGCTTCATGTACAATATTGTCTGAAAACAAGTTCTCATTGGTAGATCAGATAATGGAAAAAGGAATATTTTGGTACATAGTGAGAGATCTTCCAAACAAGGGGAGGATAAAATTTTTATTTGCTTAAGGGGAAGAAACATCTCAGGGGAGGAAATAAAAGCCCAAGAAAGGAAGACAAACCCAATGTAAGGGAGGAAAAGACAAGAGCATACAAGATGATGACATGGAGGTTGAAAATGACAAGAACATTCCAAAGGAGAAAGTTCTATCTAGGTCAAACGAAGAAAAGTTTCAATTTCAGTTTACCACGTTTGTTCATCACTTGCAAAGACATGCTGATAGATGATTTCACTTGTTGAAACAAGCATCCAAGATACACAGCACCATTGCCTCTTATAATTCCTCCATCCAAGGAAATTGCACCATATTTAGGATGTGTGTTGATATTGTTAAAGTCAAAAGAAAGCAGATGAGTTCAGAATGGAAGAAAGTTCAGATCAAGGGTCTGACTATGAAATGTTTGAAAGATCTTCACAAGTCCTCATTTAATTCAGAAAAACATGTTGAAATGGATTCACATGTTTAGGGGAGGATTGTTGGGAATTAAATATTCTGAAGTTCAAGAATCGGGAAATACTACAAGTGTGTTCCTGCTGGTAGTACATTTCATTCCTGCTGGTAGTGTATCGTTCCTGCTGGTAGTGTATTGTTTCTACTGATGACAATGCTGCTGGTTGGTGCTGCTGCTAGTGCATCTGTTCCTGCTGCTAGCATTATCTCATTCCTGCTGCTAGCGTTATCTCATTCCTGCCGCTAGCGATAACTCATTGCTGCTGCTAAGTGGATAAGTATGAAAAGATATTATGTATTTTGGTCAACAATATACGGTAGGTAATATCTTACCCCATGTGCTTAGTTAACAAGATATGTACACAGATACATGTTGTATCTTATGTACTGACACACTCAAGATAAGTTAGCAACTAGTTCGACTAGACTTTAAGCAATATTGTAAAGATCTTATTGGACTATAAAAGAAGATCTTAGTCTCGATATTATGTGTCGAATAGTTGGTTGATATTGTGAAAACACTTAGAACTTTCATATCTGTTAGATCTAGAACAAACACAACAATATCACAAGTTAGAAAAACTTAAGATTCAAGGTTGTAACCTTAGTGATAACTCAAGATCACTCGTATTATTATCATTAATAATATTGAATCGTTTGGTGTTAATCTTTCATTGTTCATTGTCATATAACAAACACAACTGCTCCATTTCCATAACACAAATAACCTTCTAAGTGTGATTAAGTAGATTCCGCATTCTTAATCATATTAACTCAATATATCATACACACAAAGAACAAAAGGTTTAACCACCTTAACCGTGTGTCGAATCCTCACACACTAATTCGAACACACCATTTTGAGACACGCTATATTAGAAGTATTATTTTGGAAACACTATTCAGGAATACTATTCGAAAGCCATTTTTGAAGACATTACTACTCTAGTATTACCTTAGACCATTAGGTCACATATCACGTTTTCCCCTGCCCCTCAACTTATAAGAAAGCTCGAGTACACCGCATTATAAGCCGATGAGTCGGACGACATCGTTAGTTGCCTTAGGAAGTGACCCGGCAATTGAAATGGACACCTTAATGGTTAGTCGTGCAAATTGGCCCTTGAAGACTGTAAAGGAGACAACAGTGCTGATATGAGACCGCATTAACCTTAGGTGGTAAGTAAAGTTACCTGTATTAACCATGATAACGAGGGTCGCCCTAGTATTCGTGTTTCGAAGTTGATACTGGTTTAGATAATTTGAATTCTGTTGGTTAGGATTCGTACACACCATGGATCATAAACCACTTACCTTGAAAGATCATTAACCATTTCACACCTTTACACTTTGACTGTGGGCCCATAACCCACAGGTCATCAACTATAGCACTCTCGTTAGCATCTGTTTATCCTTTTTACACATCTTAAACATGTTTTAATTTCCAAACACTTTTCTTTTAATAATCACCATTAATGGGGCATACTAGCCGCAATATAAGTAATTTCAAATCATTACCTTAATTTCGTATATACTTATCTCATTCTCAATTACATTCGTAACTTACTACATCATTTCACATTCCATTATTATTACCATTACACACACATTCACGCAAACCGTTTTCAATTATTTTACCGACCGTTTTGCAGTCATCCTACAAAATATTTTACTACTATATTCCAAAAACAAATTTTGACCTTACCATTATTTTATAAACAATGAATTGATTTCTTAATATCATACCACCAGTTGTTTTATAAACCGATTTACTGTCTTACCAATATATCACAAACTGCGGTTTTACTACTATTTTATGAATAATGAATTGTTTTTCCTGCTGCTCTATAAATTATTTTACAACTCGTTGTACGAGCTATCCTATTCTTAAATAATAAACTGATTCGCTACTTTATTACTATTTCATAAACCAACGAGCAATTTCACAAAAAAATTTGTAAATGTAAGTAATAAGAAATCACAACTCGTATGGTTCTTGTGGTTTTGTGCCGAATTTAGAGAGAAACAAGAGAGAGAAGTGGAACCTTGAGAGAGAAAGTGTAATAGGTTAGATTAGAATGAAGTGAAGACCCAACTCCACGAATACTACGATAACTAAACAAATATTAATAATCCTACGAGCTACTTAATGCCAAAAGATACTCGGGGTGACCGAGTCTTTCATATGAATATTTATATTCCTAACAATCTCCCCCTAAGGGAGGTCACCTCAGAAATTACAATTTGAATTCTAGCATTCTAATGAACTTAATTTCCTAGCTCGTAGTCTTTGATTCTTCAAGGTCTTTAATCTTTGTACTTCAAGCAATGATCTTGTGATTAATGTTCCTTTGAATTGTGTGATCTTTGAGCTTGCTTTGAGATCATCAGCCATAGTAAATCTCCAAATCATCCTTAGTAGTATCGCCTCCATGTGATTTAGTGACCATCGGACCGTCATGCTCACACTTTTATGGATCAGGAGACTTTGCATCAGAGTTGCGGAAGCATTGTTGTAAGTCTTTCAACTTTCATGATCCTTTGTTAATGAATTGGTCGTGTGAGCATGGGGTGTGGATTGACATGTCTCTGCTGGAATTAGATACCACCATCACCATCTTTACATAAATCTGAAATAAAACAGTTAGAAATAAAGTTGGAGAACGAATATGGCTTTGTCATTCGTTCGGTGTGGTTGGATTAACCTTCGGTTCTGTGAGGACCGATCTGTGATCAGGTAGAATCCCCTTTAAAGAAAATTCTCCTTGACAGGACTTTCCAGCTTGTTGTAAAGAATCATCCAACAAATTAACATCAGAATCATCATACAAAGCATGTTCTCATACCGGAACGTCTCAAAGCAGACAGCACGGTAGAGTGAATCAGTGAATTAAATACCCACTGATTGATGAGAAATTGATTAGAAAAATCACTTGCGTGTCACTGGATAAACATTTTATGTAACACGACGAGAGTTTTATAAGTTAAATCACATTTTCATCATAAACACTTTTTTTTGAAAATTTACACAATCAATGTGCTCGAAACTCAGTTGGTGAGCACATTGAAAGGTTTTCCAAAAGCATCCGTCAATCCTTTTCCTGGAACAAGTTTGATTCAAATGTGAATCGCCCCATCGTTTCTTTCCAGTTGTCACTAGTTTGATCCATGAAGGATCTCACATGTCACCTACCAAGAGCTTGTTTGATGTTGGCTCTAGAAGGATTTCCATCTTCATTGTGAATACTTTCGTATCACTCGGATGTTCTGGCAATACCACGAGGATAATGCGTAGGACTCTTCATATATATTTTCTTGCTTTTCACGGTGTATGAAACAGCAAGCATATTGGAAATGTGTCCTAATGAGATTTATGGATGATCTCTTGGCTCTAGACTCAATAGTGCGTTTTGATTTAGTGATCGGAGGCTGGAGCAGACTGCCACCTTTTTAATATCAACTAACTCGGAGTGAGAGAGTCAATATTAATGAGTGAATCTCCGTGTGAATGAAACAAGAGTCTTTTGAGAGACCTTGAGTGGCTAGGGGGGGTTATGTAGCATATCACTGGGTCCATGATACTTGTCTTCAATGTCAGCAATCAACTACGTGATTCGGACAACATATGTATTGACCCGGTTTCTGCCTAATGTGTAAGGAGGGCTTCTTTCTTTTCACCCTTTATCTTTACATTTTTTTTTCATTCTTCAACCCCTTCATTGCTTACCGAGACTTTACCACTAGTACCTTGTTGGGTTTGTTCCAGTACTAGCTCCATCTCAGTCGGCAATCTTCCCTTATTCACTTTTCTCCTTTTTAATCATTCCTAAGGACTTCTATTCTAACTAGAGGATTGTCCCTGGGAAGATCCCTCCGGTTCTGGCTGGATCATGGGAACTAATACCTAACCTCACCATCCTTATAACTCCAGTGCATTAAAATAAGATTGGTCGGTCTTTGGTATTCTTCTACAATTGCCATCATAAACCATTTGCTCCCCCTCAATATGTGCATCGATATACGAAAGAGTTTAGCACATATTTAGGAGCCTACACATGAGTCCAAAAGATCACATTTTATCTGATTTCATATTTAAATCACATTCTCTCCCCCGATCAAAAATTTCAAACCTTTTGAGATTTGTGATCCCAATTGATTTAAATAAGTTTAGAAAATATGGGAGAAAATGTGGTCTGATTCAATATATACTGATAATGGAACATTACTATGCTCCCCCTCAATCAATGAGGGAGAATGTTAGTGTCAGAAATGATGAGTTTATGAATGATTTGGAGTTTAGCGAGAAACTCATGAAAAGATTCATATTCTGACACATAACAACACATGTTTATTCATTTCTTGAACCATACAAAGATACCATTTGATGAGTTTATAAATGAGGGAGAATGTTAGTATCAGAAATGATGAGTTTATAAATGATTTGGAGTTTAGCGAGAAACTCATGAAAAGATTCATATTCTGACACATAGCAACACATGTTTATTCATTACTTGAATCATACAAAGATACCATTTGATGATCTAAAATAAAATTTGAAATCACTCTCCCCCTCAATCTATGACCCGTTATCAATTTAAAATTTTATGAAGAATTAAACCTTTTGTCATAGATTGAGTGCCAAATTTTATGGAAAAAATTTAAGTTTGATTGATTTTCAAATACTGTTTTAAACCACTATTTTAGATACAAATTATTATTCTGAAGAATCATAGATGGAAAAACAATTTGTTTTGGTAAAAGAAGACATCTCTTCTGAATCATGAAATAATGCACTGAAGCGTACACTAGATCAAGGGTGCAAGGATGTAAAGTAATCCATGCCCGGGAGAACTTAATCACCCGTTGATAGGAACAGCCGTCTTTTTGGCAACGTGCTTTCCTCATTTTAAAAAACGGGTTGCATATCTGAAGTAATAGCAAGCCATTTAGGCATGTTTTGAAAACCTTTTTGAACTTCTGTTCGAACTTCATTTAAAGACCCATGTCATTATTGAATGACATTTCTAGGACCGTAAATGGTATCGATACCAGAAGACATGCCTTGAAAAAACTATTTTTGGTATTTTCTATTTTTCTTATTTTTTATGGTTTTTATTGGTTTTATATTTTTGTATTTACATTTTTGTTTTATAATTTTCTATTTACATTTTGGTTTAAGATATGTACAAAATAATATATTATTCAATTTAAGAAGATGTTGACATGAATACCGAAATAAGGATATCGTTATGTACGTTGTAGAAGTCTGTAGTCAACATCTCTTAAACTTTCACCACCAAAGCTTTCGAGGCTCCTGAATAATCGCCTGAACTTGAGCCTTCTCAATGTGAAGCTTTGATAGCTTCCCCCCAAACCGACAATCTTCTTTTTGAGCAGTTTCAAAGCTCTCTTTCAAGCTTACATTCGTTAAGTTCACAGTGGAATCCGTAGCAAACCACATCAAATATTGCTGCTCCTTTTAAGAATAATCATCGTGATTATCCGTTCGGGGGATCATTGAATAGATCAGCAACGTATCATCTCACACTTGAGTAATTCTTCTCATATTTCTCCCCGCTGAAGGCTGAAGTAATGCATACCAAAAGTATCAAGAGGCCACTTCCCCCAAGTAGTTGAAGTGATACAATCAGTCTCATTATATGAAGCTCAAAAACCCGAAGTACACACTCAATCCCATTAATGAAGTTGAAAACGTAACATCAAAATCAATTAAGACTCGGAAATGCACTTTTCTCCCTTCAGGAAATTGCAGATGAGATTTGTTACACCAAAGTAAACTAATTCCCGAGTGTAAGCAATTTATCCCGTATGTAGTCGAAATGATAATACCAAGACAGTACCACAAAAGCAATTGAGTACCGGATGTAGTCGAAATGATAACACCAAAACAGTACCGTAAACATCAAGTAAGTCCCGGATGAACACATTTCCTTCTGTAGGATACCGACTAACCAGAGGAATCATCATACAATTGTGTACCTCTTTAATCATCAGAAATTGTTTCTTACATCTCTTCCCCCATGTAGTTGGAATAATACACCAGAAACCACGAGTTAAAATACTGATTTTCTCTGCGGTTATGACATTTGTCTTCCCGGAATAACTTCAATTAAGAAGAAGTATAAAGTTCATCATGTGTACTCGTTGTGCGTTCAGATATATGTCTCCTTCCCCCTTGCTGGTTTTGGTACCTCAGAATCAGCAGCACATTTTACGCACATATACTTGAAATCTTGTGAGAAGAACAAAATTGGCTCAAATGTATCTTGTGAGAATCAACCGCTACCGAAACTCTCTCGGACTATCTTTACCAACCCTTAAGTAGGTTATTTGAAGTGATAACTGATGGAGCTAACCCGATATACCAAACTTGAAACTGAAGTAGAATTCCCCGTTCTCGTGACTTAAGCTTGCACTAATTTCAGAAGAACGGTGTAGAGAATTTATGCACTAAGCAAATATCTAAGTACTCAATACCCAACCAAAGCATGAGACAATAACACCTCTTGCAATTATCCACAACATCATCTGCGTGTGACACTGAGTACTACAACGTAACTCCTTTAAGTGATAGTTAACCAGGTCTTCAACCATCCACCCCGACTGCTGGTAACTAGATAAACCAAGTCTTCAACTTAAATCTTAAGCACGAGCAAGTTATCATTGAAAGTCATGCATCCAACCAACCCCGACTTCAAGATTAAGTAAGATCACGCCTTTGTGAAAGTCAACTTCAATCTCAAATAAGTGATACCTGATCAACTTCGTAGTCACAAGTAGAGTCACATGCCCAACAAGTGAGTGAACATACAATCAAATGTACGTCGATCCACTTGATGACTGAACGAGCATGGAACAAGTATGAAGCTTGTTGATGAGAATAGTCAGAAACAAGAAGATTTCTCTTCTTCCGAAGATAAAGCGCACTCAAGCGTTCGCCTTTCTTTTCTTTGAGGAACGGGGCCTGGAGTGTTTTCAGCAGACGCCATTATGTTAACATTGAGGCCCAAGTCTTGAACTGCAATGTTCAAACGTCATTTTCGTTCAAGAACGAGGCCTGAACTGATGTGAACAGACGTCATATGTGATTTCCCCTCATATGTTGTGAGCAACCTGAGTCCAAATGATAAAGGACGATATGTATGACCTGCATTTGAAAACAGACGAAAATAGAGAGTTTGGAGTGCCGGATCCCCAATTTAAGTTGGGGTCCAGTGGGTTAGTGGGAACAGGAGCATCATTTGCCTGAGTCTCAGTAGAAGTTGGAATGCTAGTGGAAGTAGCCTTTTTCTGTTTGTTTCTACGTTGGTACATAGTTAACGATGTTTGAGGATTGTTACAAAATCTCTCAGTGATAACACTTTCACTAGTACTAACGTGTTTGGGTTGTATTAAAGGCACCGTTTCGGATTTAGTATACCTAATTAAAGGGCATTGTTCTCCTATAGGGAATTTCCTTCCAGTTGGTTTCCATTGACGTACAGGCACTACTTTAGACTTAGTTATCCTAGTTAAAGAGCACTGTTCTCCTAAAGTGAATTTCCTTCCAGTGGGTTTCCATTGATAACCAACATTAGCAAACATGTTTCATGTTGCTTTCCAAGTTTGCTTGACATGCTTGGCTCTCCAAACTTGCTTGACAGGGGTTTTGTTGGATGACTTCAAAAATTTCTCAACATATTTATCATGATTACCCGAAATTAAACAATCATTACATGTTTTGCAAAGTGAATCAGGATTTGAATTATGATTCCGTTTGTTCAAATCTGACTTCTTGTTCCTCATGTGGTCTTCCACTTTCTTCTTAGGAACACTTTTAGCTGGTGAAATCCTATAATTCTTTATATTTCTCCTAGGTTTTGATTCGCTAGCTTTAGTGTCTCTGTTAACTCCTGTAGAAGGACTGATGGGAATCTTAGTCTTTTTCACTTCCAGTTGCTGAACATGTTTTGATGTGTTGGGATCTGAAGTTTCCAAGGTTGCCTCAAAGGTGACATGCTTGTTCTTTGTCATTGAGGATGACACAATAAACCTATCTCGCTTGCTATCAGTCTTAGGACATGTGCCAATGACGTATTCTAAAAGTTCCTGAGATCGTTTAGTGAGGAAGCAAGCATCTACAACTGCACTATCAAGTGGATTATCTATCATATCCTCTTCTACGATCTCATGAAGGGTATCAACGCTATCCTTAAGGTGAGTGAGATATACTTGATGAGCAGACCTATTGTTCCTAAGGGGAAGCGGAATAGGCACATCATCAATTGCATACTTACTACAAGCAGAAACCTTTGGAACAACATTATCATTGGTGATGACTGGCATTTTCCCTTTCGCCTGAGCCTTTAGATTCTCAATCTTATTTAGCAAAGCAGTTATCTTTTCATTGTGATTGTTACGTGTGACTTTAATCGAGTCATATAACTCTTTGTAATGCTGTTTGATTTTTGAATTTTCAGCTTGAAAACACTCATTTTCATATTGAAATTTATTGATGGTGTCTTGATAGTGAAAATTCTGAGAATCTGAAGACGATGGTTTATGGGTGCCAAGCACATCACTATTATTTGATTTTAATTGGGCAATTTGGGCCCTCAATTTTTGAATCGTGTTAGTGTGAGCTTGAATTTTTTCATCTCGTTCGCTTAATTTAAAACATGCATCAAAATCAGGAACATCCGAAGATCTCTTGGCATTTGAGATTTTAATTCTTTCTTCTAAATGTTGATATTTTAATTGCAAATTAAGATTATCAACCTCTAGTTTTGACAAATGCCCGACCATGTTATCATGGTCATCGTTTTGAATTTTTTTATGCAATTTTAAATTCTCCCCCTCAAGCTCAACAACACGATTCTGAGAAACATTCAATGGAATAGATAACTTATGAAATTGACAAGCAGTTAATGCAGAATCAGTAGCAGTATAAAATACATCCTGTGCAATACCTCTAGCAATCAAATTCTCATTGGTGATGAGAATGTTCTTTCTCTCAATCTCACGACTCTTAAGTTCTATCGCATTTTGGGACACCTCATTTTTCATATCTTTAAATACTTCTTTCATCTCTTTTACTTCAGTTTTAAGGGTGTTTTGCATGCCCTCAAAATGTTGTTTGAGAATTTTAAAAAATTGAATAACCTCAGTTAAGTAGCACTATTTTGTTAGTTCAAAACCTCTGTCCCCTTCAGTAATTCCTGTTGGCGTAATCCTCTTCTTACATGTTTTATCAAAATCAGCAAATAGTTGACAAAGAACATATATGCCAATTAGAGTTTTACATTCTGTGGGAAGAGTTAAAGGAACTAAGTGCCTGGGTGTATTGGGTGGGTACACCGTTGCAGCCGCTATTTTCCTAAGGGTTGGAGTTTTGGCTTTAAGTTCTTCGGCCTTTCTCTTTTCTACGTCCAAAGACCAAAATATTTGTTCAGGCGTCAACTTAGTTTGAGGTGCAAAAAAGTCAATCGGCTCTCCTCATAGTAATCATGGGATTCGATTATGACTCGATTGACTATACATTTGGGATCCTTCATTTTTTCAGCCATTCTTTCTCTACTTATTACTTCTATCTCGTTACTCCCTTCAAATGATGACACATCGGGAGGGGCATGACCAGGCTTAATCATTACATTTGCATCATATAAGGCAGGTTGGGCAACTTTAACACTCTTAAGTAAAGCTGATCTAGGTTCACCTACATCCTTTTCACTATGTTCATCACACAACTTTTTATGCTTTTGAATCATTTGAGCTATTTGTCTGGTTTGCTCTTGTGTGTACAACTTGTTTTCAATCTTGTTCTTTAACGCTTTTAGTCTGGAAAAATCATTTAAGAGTTTTGTTTCTTTTTCTTTGAAATAATGTTTTAGTGTAATTACGCTTTCTTGGATCTCCTGTTTTTGTTTAACAGTTTGATCAAGTTGTTTTCGTAAAGAATATAACTCTTTTTTCAATGTTTCTTCCCTTAAATTACGTTCTGTTATGAATGTACGCATTTGACTATCCATTTTCTGCTCACGTTCAGTTAGCTCAAATTTTGCACGTTGTTCATATATGGCCACCTGATCTTTATAGATGTTAAGTCTAGTGGTCAAGGTGTCATCAGGGATAAACGCAGTGTGCTCATGCAACTCATGATCATCATTTATAACAGAAGATGCACAACTAGGTACAACAGACGCTTTGTTGTGTTTCACATATTGTTCATATGGGATAACATCGCTATTTCCCATATTAGCAGTATCTGACTCAACAACGTTTGTCTGTTGTACTTTGTCGGGAATCTTTTGTTCATGCAACACATTATCATCATTAATAGCAGAAGATACCCCACTAGGTTCAACAGACGCTTCGTTGTGGTTCACATGTTGCACGTTGTTCATAGCAGTATCTGACTCAACAACGTTTGTCTGTGGCTGATGAAGCTCTTTCTCTAGAGAATTCGAGCGCACAAATTCCCTATTGGCACTAAAATACTCAAACACGTTTATTTGTTGTACATCTTTGGGAATCGTATGTTTTTCAATCATGTTGTACAATCTGAGTACCTCAGATATAGCAGAATCTGAAGTAGTAGACATGATGTAAACGTGCATGGGATTTTACAATTCTTTGATTTAAACCGAGAAATAGATTCTTTCGCGGGATTTTACAAAAATCAAGAATAAACCGTGAAATGATAACTTGAATGTGTTATGATGAAAGTTTGGATCGATAATGATTAGTGATTGTATGTTAGGAGTGGTGATTTGGTTTGGTTGATGCAAGTTGTTATGGTGAAATTTTGGTCTGAAAACTTAAAACCTCAATAACTTCATTTTGGAGCGATTTCAGGCTTCGAAATTTTGTGGAAAACTAGAAGGGGGGGTTGAATAGTTTTACGTCTTTTTAATTTATTATAAAAACCTTTGTTTTATACTTTTAAAAAACTTTAGATTCTAGTTTGTTATGAAAAATAAAACTTAAATCTTATTATTAGTTATATATGTATTCTTTTAAATTGATTGTAAAAGTTTTGGTTTCTTGAATGGATTTTCAATTTGATCTTTATGTGAAGTCGACCTCTAATTAATACTAGCAATTATATAAGCCTATGTGTATGAAAGTAATGACGATGCAAGTAAAGAAATAAATAAGGTATGGAAAGATCTAACCGAGACACGAGAGATTTATAGTGGTTCGGCTACAAGGACACCTTCCTTGCCCTACTCCACTCCCCGAGCACACCTTGCTCGAGAGTTTTCTTCACAACTTCAATAAGCTCCCTTATGGCGGAGAAAACCGTACACAACTTTGGCTTACACGGGTTTAACGACACAAAGCTAAATGTCGAGTTCTAATCGTAGCTAGAACCAATCTCACAACTTCACAACACAACTTCTACACGACTTAATCACGACTTCTTCACGACTTCTTCACAACGGCTTCACGACTTCTTCACGACTTCTTCACGACTTCAACACGACCGCTACACAACCTCTATGATGCGGCTTCACGACTTCAACACTATGTCTTCATGACTTAAGACTTCACGACTTCAACATGACCGCTACACAACCTCTATGCTACGGCTTCACGACTTCAACACTAGGACTTCACGACTAGGACTTCACGGCTTCAACACGACCGCTACACAACTTCTATGCTACGGCTTCACGACTTCAACACTAGGACTTCACGACTAGGACTTCACAACTTTAACACGACCGCTTCACAGCTTCTATGCTACGGCTTCATGACTTCAACACAAGGACTTCATGTCTTCTAAGCTACGGCTTCACAACTTCTACACCACGGCTTCACGACTTCTACATTTTGACCTCACAACTTCTATACCACAACTACTTATACAACATCTTCACTACTTACACACAACACTAATCTACAACACACACCTTACATACAAATGAATGAATGATTTACAAACTTTGTTAAACACACAACTTAAGTAACAAAATGATACTAAGTTGTAATACTTCTAATCTTGATTGATAGAAGTATTATTCTTTTGCACTTGGATGGTGGAAGCTTGGATCACTTGGAAACCAATGCTTAAGATTACATGATCAAAGGTTTATTTAAGATATGAAATGAGATCTACAACAGAAAGTTTTAGTGCAAAAGGGTTGAGAAAAAATCCAGGAGAAGGCTTGTATTTATAGGGAAAAATCTGGACAGCTGGAGCCTACTGGAGGGCGGCCAGGGCGGTCCCCTTAATTATTAAGGGGGCCGCCTAGTAAAATTAAGGGGGCCGCCCCTACTGAACGTTGGCCAATTTTGTCCTTTTGTGGGGAAGGTTTTTCTGGAACATTTTAACTGATTTTGGTTAAAAAATTTGAATTCATATTTTTATAAAAGATTAAACATTTTTATTTAATACCAAAAATGTTTTTCAAAAATATATAAAATGTTTTTGATGTTTTATAAAAAATCTAGTTATTAAGAAAATGTTCCTTTGATCATATAATGCATTAAGCACTTGTTTATTCATACCTTAAGTGATTAAGTTGTAGAAATGAATATTTACAACTAAATACTTGTTTATTTGATAAGTTTATGTTTTAATGAGTTTACATTTTGTGATCATCAAAACATAGAGATATGAATAAATATTGATAATGTTTTTAGGCATTATTTATGTCAACAAATTTGATTCAACCTATCCTTCTCCTCGGTCTCACGGTCATTTTGACAGGTAATTCTCTGAAAACGGATTTACGGTTCAAAAGTTTTGACGTAAAAAGTTAAACCGCAGGATCTTTAGTCAAACCGCAACAAGTCAAGTTGCAATTAATCAAATCGCAACAAGTCAAATCGCAACTAACCAAATTGCAATAAATCAAATCACAACTAGTCAAATCGCAGTGACTCAAATCGCAAAGATCAAATCGCAGGCTTACTCAAATCGCAGGCTTAAAAATACCCAAATCGCAAAGATCAAATCGCAAATCACAATAGGACAAAACTATCACTTTCTTGCGATTTTTCTTCTTTCCCTTTTTAAGTAAAACGCCAAATCGCAGAACCGAATCCTACCAAATCGCAACAACTAATTACCCAACAATACTCAAATCGCAACCAAGATCTTTTGCCGAGAGTCAAATCGCAACAAAGAAAAACTCTAAGATACCACTCGAATTGACTCAAACATCCACACCACTTATGAAATAAGCAATCTAGTGACCAAAGTAGGGTACAATAACTCTTCTAAACATGAAAGTACAAGCTTACAACACTAGAAACTACGAAAATAGCACAAATGAAGATGTTTTCAACCTATTCTATTCAAACCAAACTAAAACCACAAAACCAATCACATAAATCCGTGAATATACAATCAAATGAGCCTAACCATGGCTCTGATACCAATTGTAAGTAATAAGAAATCACAACTCGTATGGTTCTTGTGGTTTTGTGCCGAATTTAGCGAGAAACAAGAGAGAGAAGTAGAACCTTGAGAGAGAAAGTGTAATATGTTAGATTAGAATGAAGTGAAGGTCCAACCCTCTCCCTTGGTGGGAGAGGGTATTTATACACAAGTCTTAAACGCCCCATGTGAAGACTCGGTCACCCCGAGTATCTATTTAGCATTTATGTAGCTCGTAGGATTATTAGTATTGATAGTATTAGTTTAGTTATATTAGTATTTGTGGAGTGGGTCGGGTATTTACCCACTGTCAGCTCACTCCACAACCCGCTAGGGGCACCTAAACCTTGTAGTATATATACCCCTTCCCACACATGGGAAGGGTTAGAGCTTCTAATCATTCAACACAAAGTTTCTTTCACTTTCTCTCTCTAGAACTCCCACTCTTTTCTCTCTCTATACAATCGGCCAAGATCTCTTCTTTTATGTGTTATATGTTAGTGAATATGCTACAATTGGTATCAGAGCCAGGTTAGGTTCTAGCTTCTGCATATTCACGAATTTATGGTGAGATTTTGGCATTTTTGTGTTATTTGTGTGGATCGTATAGTTTGTCAAGAAAATCATTGATTATGCGTTGTTTGTGGGTCAAATCATTAAAACTTAGTACTCTTGTGTTCACATAGCTCTCTAGTTTAGTTTCGTGGTATTCTACGGGTGATTTAGTGTGTTTCGTGGAAGATTTAAGGAGTTTCTTGACTGCAGTTTACTACTCGGACGCACATTCTTGGCTGCGGTTTGGCTATCGACAAAAGGTTCTTGTCTGCGGTTTGAGTTATTTGGAAATTGTTGGATGCGGTTTGTCAAGAATTTCTGACTGCGGTTTGGAGCTTAACCAAAACAGGAAAGACGACAAAAAAGGACGGAAAGTGACGTTTTTGTTCTCTTATCATTGCGGTTTGTGATTTTTGTCTTGTTGCGGTTTGTCGTTTTTGTCCTGCGGTTTGACTTTAGGTGATGTGGTTTGACTCACTGCGATTTAGGTCTTTGCGGTTTAGGACCTTGCGGTTTGAATTTCTGCGGTTAGGCTTGTATCTCTGCTGCTTGAGTCTTGCGGTTTGACCAATTAGGGACTGCGGTTTGACCCTTGTGCTGTGGTACTGCGGTTTATCATCTCCTGGTTGAGGTTTGACTCAAACTTAGATTGAGTTTTGTTCAACCTTATTCATTGAGATTTGATCTTAGACTATTGACTGTGACTTGTCCAATCCATCACGTAAACCCAGCATAACCTACTCATATCACATCGACACCACAAATCACCTAATCCTACAAACAAGCATCACTTTTAGCATACAATCACTAATCATCGTAACGATCCAACAAGTATCATACCTCACCCACTTTATCATTATCTCACGGTTTCTTCTTGATTTTGTAAAACTCCGCGAAAGAAACGATTTCTCGGTTTAAATCATAGAATTGTAAAATCACGTGCACGTTTTCACAATGCCTACCAATTTAGATTCTTTCATATCTGAGGTACTTAAATTGTATGACACGAACGATAAACATGTGACTTCCAATCCTGCACATCAAGCAAACGTGTATGATTCTGATAATGCTAATATGGAATTGTCATGCTCGAATTCTCACGAGAAAGAATGTCCTCAGCCACTAATGTTGACTAATGAAAAGGAAAGTCGAATTGAATGCTTCTGACTGCTTCACTTACATCTCAAGGTTCTGTTTGAACAACCTGGGTACTTGGGAGGTTACAAACGGGCTTTCGCAACACTCTTTGGTCAAGATGTTCAGGATTTCACTGTCAAAATGATTCTGTACTTAGATCAACTTGAACAACAACTTGACAAAGAAGAATTTTCTGAAGGAAGATCCATGGCTGCTTTTTGTGTGATCAATAACCAACTCCAGGTGTTCATTGATTCGCAATACACTGAGGATTATGATTATGACAGTCAAATGACAAAAAAGTGTTTTGCTAATTACACTGGAACTGAGGTTGACATGTTCAGAAGGACATTACTACAACTTATGAGTAATGTTAAGGGGTTCATTAATGAAAGGGCTCAACATATGGAAAATGGCACAGAATCAGACAAGTATGATGATAGTAACAGCACAGGAGCTGATATCACAATGTGTGTGGATGCAGCTCACAAATCAGAAAATCACCAAGTACTGTCTGTTGAGGTACATATGTCTGATCAAGATAATGTTCTTTCTAATGAACAACAACATACTGATCAAATGAAACCTACCTATGACACATATCTGATGGAAAATACTGATAGCAATATCACCTCTGATTCAACAAATACGAGTCATAAGAAGGGAGAAATTGATCAGGATGCTGAACATGATGACGCGTCACGATCTTTGCTTATGGCTGAGCTATCCAAATCAAATGAGATGGTTAATAAGGAAATTTATAATGAGCTTTCAAACAGATTTTTTCAACTAGAAAAACATTGCATTTCTCTTGAAATTGCAATGCAACAAAAGGAAGAAAGATTTCAAACTAACCAACCATGTAAAAATCCGGAACTCCCTGAATTCCATGAATTTTTTATGATAAATGATTTGAAAGCTCAGCTAGAAACCAAAAACTTGACGATCAAAAACCTGAAAAATAGTTTGGCTGAAATGTGTAACATGTGCAATGAAGTAAAGGCTAAACATGACAAGAAAGTGGCTGAATTAATTACTGAGAATGAGTCTTTGAAAATGCAATGTAAAGACCTGAGTGATTATATCAAAGATACGAAATCTAAGTGTATAGAACAGACGACCTCGTTGATTGACAAAATTGATGCATTCAAAGTTCAAATTCAAGAGAAAGGTTTCACACTCACTGCTCTTAAGAACGAATTGAGGAAACTAACTGGAAATAGTGTGAACACTAAGTTTGCAAAACCATCAATCTTGGGAACACCAGTTTCACAACCTCTTAGAAACAGAAAAATGGTTAGACAACCAAATGCGTTTAAATCTGAATGACCAAAATCATCTAACCTGAGGTGTGCAACCCAAGTTGATGTGAAACAAGTTTTGTCAAAACCAGTCACTTCACAACCTAGACCAAATGTACAGTTAGTTAGTGGTCATTCTAAAGCTCAGTCTCATAGGTCAAAGGCTATGGAGGGAAATGCTCATTTTAAGGTTCAATCCCCTAAGACCAGAAGCTACAACATGCCCGTAGGACCAAAGAGTCATACTCAGAAACCTAGTGGGCAAATTGCTGTAGGATGAAAAGATTCTCCCAATAAGCATTCTAAGGTGTATAAGAAATCTAATACTCCAAGATCTTGCCTTAGGTGGTTACCGACGGGTAGAATTTTTAAGATAGTTGGTCTTAGATGGATACCTATTGATACAGAAAGCACTTCCAAGAATGATTGTGAAAATCCAAAAAGTCGGGATACCAATGTCACTAACCCATATATCTGTAAGCAAAATTATCGTGTTAGTGCAGGGAATTCTCAGTTAAATGCAGGTACATCTACCATTTTCTTCAAGGAAAAACTCATGGTGTGGCGGCCAAAAGAACCGGAATCTCCAAATTTGGGGGTTCAAAAAACTCAACAGTGATGTTCGTGCATAATGACGTCTGCTCACATCTGTTCAGGCCTCGTTCTTCAATGACGATGACGTTTGAACGCTGCAGTTCAAGCCTCGGGTCTCAATGTCTACATTATGGCGTCTGCTGACAACTCTTCAGGCCCCGTTCCTCAAAGAAAAGAAAGGCGTACGCCTGAGTGCGCTTTATCTTGGGAAGAAGAGAAATCTTCTTGTTTATGACCATTCTCATCAACAAGCTTCATGCTCTTCCCATGCTCATTCAGTCATCAAGTGGATCAACGTTCATTGGAGTATATTCTTATTCACTTGTTCTATCAAAAATGGCATCGTTCAATGCAATTTTTGAGGGGGAGAAGTGTGAATAAACTACATGTTAGTCATCAAGTGGAGTCACTTACCATTGATGGTGTTCTTATTTACTCGTTCAATCAAAAATTGCAGTTGGCAGTCATATGCAATTTTTGAGGGGGGAAGGGTGAATAAACCACGTGTTGATTGATGATTGAGAAATGGTCATACGGATCCTGAATACATCAGTTCAGGAGCCGTACATACCAAGTTCCTCCAACACCAAATGTTCTACTAACAACGGATGACTGGGATTTATTAGTTCAATCAATGTTTGATGAATACTTCCAACCTCCTACGAATGTTGATCATCCAGTTCCTGAAGCTCCTGCTCCGGTTCCTGCTGACTCAACTGGTTCACCTTCTTCAATCTCCATTGATCAAGATGCACCATCTAGAAGTACAACTCAAACTACTCAAGAAACCAAATCTCCAGTTATTCCTCAAAGGTGTTGATAATGACTCTCAAGATATTGAAGTTTCACACATGAATAATGATCCGTTCTTTGGCATTCCTTTCCCAGAACCAGGTTCTGAAGAATCCTCTTCATCACGGATTGTTGTTCCGTCTAATGTGCACTCTGTAAAGAAACCACAAGAACATAAAGGAAAATGTCGGCTAATACGTCAAAACGGGTAAGATTTTGGACATAGAATGTCAAGTGATCACGGAGTTTATTTGGCATCCTTTATTTGAGATTGAAGTTGACTTTCACAAAGGCGTGATCTTATTTTATCTTGAAGTCGGGGTTGGTTAGATGCATGACTTTCAATGATAACTTGCTCGTGCTTAAAATTTATGATTGGGACTTGGATTATCTAGTTATACCCGATGAAAGGAGTTACAATGAAGTTCTCACGGGTTATAGCTATCACTTCAAGGAGTTACATTGTAGTGCTCAGTGTCACACGCAGATGCAGATGTGGATAGTCTCAAGAGGTGTTGTACTTCCTTCGGCTCTTAGTTGAGTGTATAAGGGTACTTAGGGGTTTTCTTCTGCATCGTTCTTCAATCAACAACAGTGCAAGCTTAAGTAACAAATTTGGGGAATTCCTTGTCAGTTTCAAAGTTTGGTATATCGGGTTTACTTCACCAAGTGGTCACAGCAATAGCCGACAGAACATAAGGGTTGATAAAGATAGTCAGAGAGCGTTTCAGTAGCTGTTGATTCTCACAGGATACATTTGAACCAAGTTTGTTCTTCTCACAAGATTTCAAGTATATGTGCGTAAAATGTGTTGCTGATTCTGAGGTATCAAAACCAGCAAGGGGGAAGGAGACATACATCGGAATGCACAACGAGTACACGTGATGAACTTTATACTTCTTCTTAAGTGAAGTTATTCCGGGAAGACAAATGTCATAACCGCAGAGAAAATCAGTGTTTTAACTCGTGGTTTTTGGTGTATTATTCCAACTACGTGGGGGAAGAGATGTAATGTAAGAAACAGTTTCTAATGATAAAAGAGGTTCACAATGGCAATTTCCTGAAGGGAGAAAAAGGGACTTTCGGGTCTTAATTGATCTTGATGTTACGTTTTCGACTTCATTAACAGGATTGAGTGTGTACTTTGGGTTCTTGGGCTTCATACAATGAGACTGATTGCATCACTTCAACTACTTAGGGGAAGTGGTCTCTGGATACTTTTGGTATGCATTACTTCAGACTTTAGCGGGAAGAAATGTGAGAAGAATTATTCAAGTGTGAGATGATACACTGATGATCTATTTGATGATCCCCCGAACGGTGAATCACGATGCTTATTCTTAAAAGGAGCAGCAATATTTGATGTGGTTTGCTACGATTTCCGTTGTACACTTACCTTATGTAAGTTTGAAAGAGAGCTTTGAAACTGCTCAAAAAGAAGATTGTCAGTTTGGGGGGAAGCTATCAAAGCTTCACATTGAGAAGGCTCAAGTTCAGACAATTATTCAGGAGCCTCAAAAGCTTTGGTGGTGAAAGTTTAAGAGATGTTGACTACATACTTCTACAACGTACAAAATGATATCCTTATTTCGGTATTCATGTCAACTTTTCTTAAATTGAATAATATACTTTGTACATATCTTATACCAAAATGTAATTAGAAAATATAAAACCAAAATGTAAATAGAAAAATATAAAACCATGAAAAGCCATAAAAATCAGAAAAATAGAAAATACAAAAAATAGTTTTTCAAGGCATGTCTTCTGGTATCGATAACATTTACGGTCCTAGAAATGTCATTCAATAATGACACGGGTCTTTAAATGAAGTTCGAACAGAAGTTCAAAAAGTTTTTAAAACATGTCATGATGGCTTGCAGTTACTTCATACTGTAACCCGTTCTTCACTATGGGGAAGGCACGTCGCCAAAAAGACGACTGTTCCTTATACTGGGTGATGTTCACTCGGGCATGGATTACTTTATATCCATGTTTCTTAGATTTAGTGCACGCGTCAATGCATTATTTCCTGACTAAGAAGAGAAGTCTTCTTTGTATACAAATAGTTTTCATTCTATGATTCTTCTGAAAATTATTTGTGAGACACATGGTGGTAACATGTCGGTTGAAATTCTTTCAGTCTTGGATTGTGCATAAAATTTGTCACTCAATCAACGACTATAGATCTTTAACTAGAATACGGGTCATTGATTGAGGGGGAGAGTGATTTCAAATTTTATATCACAAACGGGTTTCTTGGTTATCTCATGATTGTTAGAAAAGGTTTTGTAGTTAATGGGGTATTAGTTGAAGAGGAATTTACTATGCTTTATATCTAATGGCCAAATGTGTTAGTTGTTAGAAAGATTAGGGCATTATGTGCAACTTGCGTATAGTTTCCTAGCTTTATGTAACTAGAAGGCCCATTTGTGTCACTTTAGAATCCTCGTTTAATCCCCTAAATACTTTAAAACTCAAAATCTAAAAGAAGTTAGAAAACCCATTGTGATTGATGTTCTTGAATAGTATGATTTAACTGAATGAGTTTCAAAAGTTGATTGACTTGTGCTAGTCGAATCATTGTTGATTTATTGCTTGTGCACTCAGAATATGCTTAGGTATGTAGCTATCGTGTTAGAATCATGTCCCTAAGATCCTGAGTTGAATGTTGAAATATGAGTGAATTGCCATGTTTATGATTGCTGATTGCTCTTCATGCTAGATAGCGGTTTGATGTATTTCCTGACTATGGTTTGATTATGAGATGAATATGGTATTATGAGTTGGCAAGTTGCTATGTGGTAGCTATTAATGAAAAGTGAATCTGTATGTATGTATATCTGTGTTGATATTCTTATGCAGATTCCATGGCCAATATGAATGTGTCTGTTCCCGCTCTAACCAATTGATCAGATGTTCAAACTCTATTGAATGGCTCTGAATTCACCACAACAACAACATCGGCAGCAACAACAACAACAACACCTTCACCACCACCACCACCTTCACTTCAACAAAGCTTTACTAATTCTGATCTCGCCTAGTGGAGGTCTACAATACTTGGGAATTTTTTGTTGGTGGATGGATAATTGATGTTGACTACTGACTCCCTCAGAGAAGAGGATGACCACATCGTCTGTGCAAAAGGTCAATGTCATCTGTGTCATTACAGTTCTCATGTACATCATAAGTAGTGAATAAACATTTGTTGTTAGGTGTCAGTGTATGATTGTTTTAATTCAAAATCTTTCAAACCTATCATACCTGACACTAACATTCTCCCTCATAAATTGAGGGGGAGCATCGTAATGTTCCATCATCAGAATATATTAAATCTGACCACATTTTCTAGCTTATTTAAATCAATTGGGATCACAAATCTCAAAAGGTTTAAAATTTTTGATCGGGGGAGAGAATGTGATTTAAATATGAAACCTGATGAAAATGTGATTCTTTGGACTTAAATGTAAGCTCACCCATATGTGCTAAACTCTTTCGCATATCGATGCACATATTTAGGGGGAGCAAATGGTTTGTGATAACAAAAAGGATGTGGCATCTCATGTGAGCGCGACTCAGACTTCACCACTGAATTGACGAAACAAAAACCGTCATTAATCGAAAGGACATGTCCTGGCCGGGTAATAATTTCAAGCTGGTCTAACCAGTGATGTAAGCGTGTCTTAAAGAGGACGTGTCTAAGTAGAGTGTACCATTTCGAGAAACTTTCTGTCGACTTGACCAGGCCGGGTAATAATTTCAAGCTAGTCTAGCTAGTGATGTAAACGTGTCTCGAATCGGTCATGTTCACTGAAAGTGGATCAATTCAAAAAGTGCAAACTCCACCCAACATGTGCAAAATTATAATATAATCATCCGAGCACATGTTAAGGGGGAGCATTTGAAAAGTATAAAACTCTCAAAGTGTTGGCAAAATATGTTTTCATAATCATAAACACTTTGAGGGATTTTTCAAGGATTTGGCTGACGGCAACATAGGATAGTTGTTATAAGGTGGCTAAGGTTAGGAAAACCGTCCTATGATCCGCCAGAGCCGGAGGGATCTACCCAAGGACAATACCAAATAGTTAGTATTAGAAAGTCCTTAGGTATGATTATGGAAAAGGAGTAATATGAGAAAGGAGAAAGAAGGGGTTGAAGAATTAAAAAGAAAAGTAATGTGAAAGGGTGAAAAGAAATAGCCCTCCAAATTATTCAACCTTAGGGCAGAAACCGGGTTCAATTCATATGCTACTGGTTGTTACTAAGGTGACGCCGGTATTGAAGACAAGACGTCATGGACCCAGTGACGCACTGCACTAAACCTTATAAGCCACTCAAGTTCTCTTAAAAGGACTTGTTTCATTCTCACGGGGAACCCTGCATAATCTATCGACCGCTCATTACGAGTTATGTTGATATTGAAACAGGAGACACCGCTCCAGTCTCCGACTACCAAAATTGCACTCATCGAGTCTAGAGCCACCAGATGCATCATAAGATCTCATAGGAACACGTGTTACTTCTACACTGGTTGTTCAACATTAAGGACACCATTTGTAAACTTATGAGTCCTACGCAGATCTTAGCAATCTGCCAGAACATTTATGAGGGAATTTACAAATGTTATTCTCAGTGATTGAATAGAAATTCCTGCCAGGGTCAACATCAAACAGCCCTGAAAGCATGTCACTTCGGTAATTCCTTGTGGATTACGCTTACTGGTCGCGGCGGTTTCAAACAGTCTACAGTCGTGGAGTGAACTCCAGCGACTCACCTAATCGTTGATTTACTACGGTAGATCTTGTAAGCCCTTTGTGGGTTTTCGATTTAGGAACGGCCTTGGTAAGGATTAGAGAGAGTTTTCACACTATGCTGTTAACAATCTCGAAGTCCGAACCTGTAAGTACTGGACGTTTTATTGCTAACTGTCGTATGCAGGAATTCCTGGTGGTTGTAGCTGATTGCAGAAAAGATGCCAATCCATTACCACATGCTCACACTACACCATCATCGTATTCAAAGAAGTCATGATAAACTAAAAGACCTTCAACACTGCTTCTGCAAACTCTGATGCTGAAAATCATGACCCAGAATAGTGTGAGCATGTCGGCTCAAAGAGTACCACATCACATGGAGACATACTGCTAAAAGATGACTTGGAGACATACGTTGGATAAAGACATCAAAGAATCACCAAAGATCATCCAAGACAGAAGAACGGTCATCAAAAGTTCACTGCTGAATGTACAAAGACTAATGAATTTGAAGAATCAAAGACTACGAGCTATGAAGTCAAATTCATATGAAAGAATGCTAGAATTCAAAATATTATTTCCGGGGTGACCTCCCTTAGGGGGAGATTGTTAGGAATATAAATATTCATGTGAAGACTCGGTCACCCCAAGTATCTATTTAGCATTTATGTAGCTCGTAGGATTATTAGTATTAATAGTATTATTTTAGTTATATTAGTATTTGTGGAGTGGGTCGGTTCTTTACCCACTGTCAGCTCACTCCACAGCCCGCTAGGGGCACCTAAACCTTGTAGTATATATACCCCTTCCCACACATGGGAAGGGTTGGAACTTCTAATCATTCAACACAAAGTTTATTTCACTTTCTCTCTCTAAAACTCCCACTCTTTTCTCTCTCTATACAATCGGCCAAGATCTCTTCTTTTATGTGTTATATGTTAGTAAATATGCTACAAAACGGTTGAGGTAAAACCGTTCTTTGTACCTTGTGTTGTGATACCAATTAAGTAGCACCCCAGTGATATGTATGCTTCCGCTGGACCCGATTTTTGGGGTGTTACAGATTGGTATCAGAGCCTAGGTTATAGAGAACTGGGTTTATTTTCTAAAACCTAGACTATAACCACTTTTATGAAAACTTAACCCTATGACCGCCACGTGCCTGCCTGCCAAGCCGAAGCCTCACTGATGATTTTGTTTAACGTTTTATATGATTGGATGATTGATGGTATATGTGATGAGATGTTTATGGTATATTAGATGAGATGTTCATGATATGTTTGACGAGTTGTTTGATGAGGTGCTTGATTATATACTTGTTGAGATGTGTGCCTGACTATTGGATATTGTATATCCGCCTGTTTTAGCTGTTCACTATAAGCATTTCCATATGCTTATGTACGCACCGTACCTGTCGCTGAGTTACGCTATTTCCTTGCGTAATCTCATTATTGAATGTCAAGTTTGTACACTTGTCGTGGTTTTGGGAATGATTTTGGATGAAAAGGACATACTACTAGTATAACTAGGCTGAGTATTTCAAAATTCAATGAACCTCAGCTGAATATAGACTGATCACCTATATTCAACCAGGGACAGTGGGACATAGCCTGATCACCTATGTCCAACTCAGAGGTGAATTTTGCAATACTGAGAGTAGTTATAATGGAATTATGTTCGGGTTGGGTTTTGATTTTGGAAATGGTAAAGTTTGGTGTCTGTACACGGACACGGAATATTACTTCCACATACACAACACACTGGCATCACAACACTGTAAGAACCGTAATACTTCTGGCACCGCTATACGTCTCCGTTATATGGAATTCCTATTTGTCGCCGTCTGGCCGTAGTTTGCATCGGTTCGAGATAGACCCGATTAGCACCGTGTGAATCCGAGTTACTTATTTGTAACCCCTTAAAAGTGTAATAAGCCCGTCTGAGCTTATTGGAATGTTTGGATTTGATTTTGGCTACGTTTGAATTTGATATTGGCTATGTTTGGATTGGTTTTGATTCTGTTTGAAATTGGATTCCGTGATTTTGTGATTTTGGACCTCATTCCGGATTTAAAATTGTTATTCGACTTTGTTTTGTCGTGGTCTTGTTACAGTCGCCTCTACCCTAAGCCTTGTGCTCAATCGATGCTTCTCAATCAAAATGGTTCAATCGAGATTGTACCTTTCCGTATTAGGTACTATGTACATTACTGATTCAACCGGCTGATTGCTAGTAGCAATCAACATCCTCCCTCAGAGTTGTACTCTGAACCTGCTAACTCTCCATTTGGCAGAGATTCCAAGCTCAGCAGAAATTTTAAGATGTTAAGGAGTAACCCGAACCGCGTTCCTTGGGACAATCACCTAATCCTTCTCTCATCCCTCGGGAATACAGTTATCTTTGCTAACTTCTTATAGGATAATAAACTGTTTTACCATTAATTTACAAACTACCTTTGATTTTCCTACCGACCATTTGCGGTCATCCTACAAAATGTTTTACTACTATTTCACGAAAATCAAAATTTTGATCTTACTACCACTTCATAAATGGCAAAATATTTTCCTGTTACGATGTTATGAATCAAACTAAAAATCAAAATTTTGACCTTGCTACAATTTTATAAATGAAGAAATTGTTTTCCTATTATCCTATAAGTTGCTTCACAAATCATTTTGTAAGACGATTTGTTGTTTTTGCTACTATATCAGAAGCTAGACCTCGGGAGCGAATCCCACACCTCTCCATGTGAAATAGAGTTTGGCAATAGTTTGGATAGACACCTCCCGTTGGCCAAATTCTCTTAGAACACTAACCACGATTCCAGTATTTCAACGGCATCGTACGAGGCACTTTATGGTCGCAAGTGCCGATCGCCGACTTAAAGGGTAGAAGTTGGGGATACCTAACTAACTGACCCTAAACTTGTTTATGAGACTACCGAGAAGATCGTTCGGATCAGAATCGAGTTTGCAAGCTGCTCACAAATCGTCGAAAGAGTATGCTGACAAATGACATAAACATCTTGAATTCCCAGTTAAAGCCTAGACTATGCTTAAAGATTCACCATGAGAAGGTGTGATGCGTTTAGTAAACGTGGAAAGCTTAATCCTCGCGTTATTGATCCTTTTGAAATCCTTGCTAGAGTTGGACCGGTAGTGCACAGACTCGGGCTACCGTCAGGATTCAGCAGTGTTCGCAACATTTTTATGTGCAATGTGAAGTAATGATTTGTCAATGAGGCAGTTGCTATTCCTCCGGGAGAGATCCAGATTGATGAATGTTTAAACCTTGTTGAGAAATCTATCGAAATCATGGAACATGAAATCAGACGACTTTAGTAAAGTCGCATCCCTATCGACAAAGTTCGTCGAAGCTTGCGAAAAGGTCCTGAATTCTCATGGGAACATAAGGATGAATCCTCGTGTGTATATGCTCATCCCTTTTCAACTGTAACGAGTAACTTGAATTGAATCGCGAGGACGCGGTTCCGTTTAAGGAGGTGAGACTGTAATACCATGTAATTTTCAGAATATATTTTTAAGAGGAGTTATCTCTGTTTTTCATATACGAACCTTTCCGAGCTTATTTGACTCTAAAATGTGAAGTTACCTCGCGAAACGTGAAATTTGTACACAACGCATACTGGCACAACTGACGATTTGATTTGAGTATTTTATTATTTGTGAGAAACGAGGCGTATGAATAGTCCTTTTTATTGGAAAAATTATTCTGAACGCAATGGTGAAATTCCCGTGTCTTAAATCAATCGTTTGCTAGTCTAAACGTGCCCCGATATGGATTTCATGAAAGATTGCAAAAATTACAACAATGGTCCCTGCAGTAATATTACCCCACTGCCCCCAGACATTTATTGTGATAGATTTGATCCCTAGGGTTTTTCTAAACCTAAACCTAGCACTATATAAAGCCTATTATAACTACCCTAGGGTTATAAAACCCCTCGCCTCTTTCCCTGCCTCCGGCAGCCCCCCCTTTGGGCCACCATAGCAACCATCAACACAGCCACCATCAACATCATATCCACCATCACACCCGCATCTTTCTTGCTTTCTCCTTCGATAACCCAAGGTTTTCCAGCGAGATTTCCGGCGACACAAGTTATGACCATATTATTGTAGATCGAAGGTGGGCTCAGGAACTGCTTCAGTTCGAGTCACCACGCCACCACCATCACCTCCGCTGCCTCTCTTCCCCCCTTGTTCGTCCATGTGGTATGGTAAAACCGCTCTTGTTGTTTATTTTATTTACCGATTTAATTATTTTGTCATCAATTTTTGTGGATTTTAAACGGATAAAACTCGTTATCAATTTTGTGGTTTAAAAACCGGATTTAAACGTTTGAGATATATGGTTTCGTGTGGTAAGTTTCGAATGAAAAATGGTATTGTTCGATTTCTGTGGTCACGGGTCAAATATATAACCTGAGTATGGTTCTCGGGTTGATCTTTAGATTCGATTATTCATCTATTTTGGTTCTCGGTTTGATGCTTGGAGTTGCTTATTTCTTTAGTCTTGAGCACTTGGATTTGAACTTGCACTTTGATAAGTGGTATAGCCGTTTGATGATATTGTTGGTTTCGGTTTATGTCTCCATTTGAGACTTGGTTTTGTCTATCGATGGTTATTACTTTTGATCTGGAAATTGGTCCTCGTTTTGCGTTTTGGATCTCCTTATTTTAAGCTGTTTATTAGTGTGACCAATTTTGGCTATCTAAGTCTTGAGGTCAGTTTTGGAATTAGTAGTGTTATGTTTTGTAGACATGGGGTGAGCCGAGACCATCCATGGTCTCGGTAATACTGGGATTTTGATTTTTTTTTTACTAAGATGGTTGGTTGGTTTGGTTACGGTCGAAACCCATAAGGGTTGCCTTTGTTTCGGTATAACATTGAAAACACAAGAGTAAGTTTTGATTTAGTATGTTAGTATTGCATTCCTGTGTTATTCTGTGTGTTGTGTCTGGAATTTAAAACTTGTTTAGCTATTTGGTTTAGCTTATGGGCCGAAGCCCAATGGGGTGTTTGATTTAAATTTTTGGTCTAGTTTATTTTGAATATACTCTTAGAATAAATTTTATGCATTTGATTAATTACGGATAACAAATTTGCTATCAAACGTGTTTATTTGTTGTGACACTTGTCACAATTGGTATGTTTCAGACATTTGGAATTATTACTTTGAATATGGATAAACGGGATTGTGACTTGGAGTTGGATTACACTTTCGACATGGATTAGATATTAAATTTGACTTGTACATAAATTATTTGGACAATTTGAACATTTAATATTATTGGACATTGAACATTATGGACTTATTGGACTGGAGACGAATACAATATATTAGAATCACGACGACTTTAATATATTTGATTCGTAACGGACACACAATAAGAAAATAATGTCTAATAACCAACGGATACTTTTTATTAAATTCTATTAAACTGTTTTGAGGAAATTGATTTCTATTAAAGTCTCGACGACTTGAGAAAAATGATTTTATTAGTTAAACTTATTTCTATTTATAAGACGTTTATGTTTTATACAAATTATTTGGGATATCAGGGTAAATACCGAAACGTACAAACTGATTTATTTTATTTGAAGTGATTATTTGTCGTTAACTTCTAGGTTTGTCTTCTTTGGCTAGAGTTCTCGTCAGTATTCTCTTGACTATGTCGATGTCTATTTCTCTTTGGCGTGAGTTGTATGTCGAGTCTATGTTTTCTTACCACACCACACGAAACGTGATACTAAGCTTTTGATAAGTTTTGAAATCGAGTAATCCACGAAAACTACGATACGTTATCTTTTTTAGACTTTATTGTTTTGCGAGACGTATTTTGAGATAACCGTATACGTATTAGGTTGTGCCAATCCTAGACCGTTGTGTACCACTGTGCTTGCACCTCCATGTTCCATCGCGCCGTATGTCTTGAGACCGTTGTGAATATCTAGATGCCAGTTGTGTCTGTCGTGATCTTTGCATTGCTGTGGCTAAGGTGAGTTCATGGCCCCTACTTTTACTTGTTTTATAACTGTTTTGGGGGAGAATACATGCTCGTTCTTAACTAAACTTAATGCTTTTGAATGTTTTCATGCTGTGATCTACAGGTTTCATGATATTGGACAATATGTGTGTTTGATTGCAATATTTGCCTTATTGTGTGAATTCAATTTGTGTGACTTGGCTTGAACGTGTGCAACTGTCCAGTGACGCATTGACAGTATTATTTTGGGAAGTGGCACCCAATATACATTTTGGGAAGTGGCACCCAGTATATCATTTTGGAAAGTGGCACCCAAACTATGTGTGGATCATTTACGCGTGTTTGTAGTCTGAGGTTCAGCTGTTGCTAGTTTGTTATGTGCTCACATTTGTATATCCTGCTCACTGTTGTCCTACGCTTCATTATTCACAGCTTCGTGGTTTAATTCACAACCTATGAACTCACCAACCTCGTGTTGACACTTTTTAGCATGTATTTTCAGGTTAAGGCGATAGCTTATTTTGGAGGCGCTTGGCAAAGGGCACGGTCATAGACGACTTGTGTATACTTATTTGGGACCGCTATATTTATTTTATGGACCTATTTCCACACTACTTTTGAATAATGTAAATTTAACACTTTTTGTTAATAAATTTTATTCTAAACGGTTGAGGTAAAACCGTTCTTTGTACCTTATGTTGTGATACCAATTAAGTAGCACCCCAGTGATATGTATGCTTCCGCTGGACCCGATTTTTGGGGTGTTACAATTGGGCCATAAATTCTTTTATTTATTTATTTTGTCATTTATTTATTATTCGTTATTCAATATGGTGTTTTGGTTAATTATTTGGAAAACCTGAAATATAATTTGGACATTGGACTTGGTTACTTATTATTTCATATGCTTGGATGAAATTGGACGTTATTGGATTTATGGTATTAGCCAATGAGCTTATGGACAATTTTGGTAAATGAGACGGAAGAGTATGTTAGACTCATAAGAGCTTAACATATTGGACCGAACATACCAAAAGGTCGATAAACTTAATAACTAATATATACGCGAATGATAGTGTCCAATTATATATATTTGACTGGTAAAATGAGGCAATAAAGCTTGTATTCAAGAGTCGTAACGACCTGGAAATGCTTTGTAACGGGCGCATCATGCCCAAATTTCGATAAACTTTTTATAACTTAATCATTTATGATTACTCAAATATCTAAAAACCTTTTCGAAACTTATATAATTTCAACCAAAATTTCGATGTTTCATCACTATTGGGAAATGGTAAAACACCGAACACTATTGATATCTTCTGTCTTGTCTTTCTTAATTGTTCTTTTTTAATTTAGTTCTTCTATTCTTCGTTATTCTTTCTTCGTATCCGTTTGTGTTTGCCGACTTATTATTTTAACATCTCGTTCACACAAGTCTTAAACGTTATTTCATTCAAACGCCATTGAAATAAAACATTTTCATTTCAAATAGAGTATTGTTTTACAAATCCTTTAAGGTTATTGTGAGATATATTAGTCATATACTGTTGTGCTGATCCAATGCATTTTGCTTACTTTTGATATCATCGTGCCTTATACTTGATGCAGTTGTGATATTTGTGATATTTGCATTGCTGCATACCAGGTGAGTTCATAGCCCACTTTTTACTTGCTTAACTATTTTTAAGCTACATGGGTGAGATAATGCTATGTTTTGACTATGTCACAATTGTTTGAAAACTGTACTTGAACTAAAGCATGTTTCCTGCTTTCTGAAACTTTATTTTGCTGAACAACAATTATACTTTCCGTACTGTAAGTGAAGCAGTAGCATTTCTACTTTTTGTACTGTTAGTGAAGCAGTAGCCACTTTGGAAAATCTAATAAGCATAAGTATCGCCCTTGCAAGCAAGTCCTCGATCATGAATCATTAATCACTTGCGAGTGAGCGCGAATATAGTTTATAGGCTATAGGATTTGACCATACCATCTCTGTTGAGGTAGGCAACAGGTGTGCTATATTTGAGTTACTAGGTATTTGGCAAGATACCTAGCTTTGAGGCAACTGTTATAATTATGAAATCTGCGGTTACTGTCGACTTACGCCAGGGTTACTGGTGTTGTTAATGCTTTGTGTGTCATGAGCTTAGTGCAGTGGTAATATCTGGATTTATGGGTGCTAACAACTTGCCCACTGTTTCTGTTATGGGTGCAATAACGTGGCCCAATCTTGAGAATTGTTTTCAGTTGATTTTATGCAAATGAACTCTCGGGCGTATAACAATGTAGCCCACTTTCCCTTAAACTTGAAATATTGTGATCAACTACTTTTCTTAAACCTATGAATTCACACAAACTTTGTGTTGACTTTTATCATGTTATATCTTAGGTCTTTTCTACGGCATATCTTACTTTTGGAGGAGCTTGGTGAAGGGGATGGCATGGTCATAGAAGACTCAGAAAACTATTTGGGACCACTTTAAATCCTTTTATGGACCTTTATTTTCCGCACTATTTTAATTAATGTAAATTGAATGTTTTCAATTGTGAAAATTATTCTAAAATTGTTTAAGTAAAATTGTTCTTTGTACCTTGTGTTGTGATAACTATTCAATAACACCCTACGACCCGTATGTTTCCGCTGATCCAATTTCGGGGTGTTACAATATGCTACTCTCGAGTCTCCCCACTAACCCCACTAACCCCACTCCCCTCCCCGGTACCTCGAGACTCTCCTTGTGAAGGCTCATGTGATCCCGATGTCCCCGGCATGCCACTCGCTAGCTGATCGGGGAAACTCGGCTGACTCCTTGCCTACTCCATCAACAGATCAAGCTGTGTCCTTTGCGTTGAGAGCTCCTCGGATTGCTTCTTCACGGTTTCCTGCAGCGAGGACGAGGAGGCTTGCTCGCGAGCTCGTGAGGCGCTGAGGGTCGTCTGCTGACCACCGCCGGGTAACACTCGACCTGCGCCAGGAATATGACCGCGCTGCTTACCACCGATCACGTGACGCATAATATCGAGGTCAGACATAGTCGTCCAGGCGGAGGTATTCTCTGTCCACATCCGTATCATCTCATTCTGTTTAGTTACAAAAAAACAAGAAAATTAATATATAAGTCGTGATTTATTATATTGCATTAATGTGGGTGAGTTTTTGGAAATAAATGATACTTACGTATCTAGCCTCGGACACTGGAGACTCAAAGACGTCACCTCGCGTATGGTTATGTCTGTAAAGCTCGATCAAGTCTCGACCATCCATGGAGTCGGTGGGGTGGCTCAACTGTTTATAAATAAAATTAATAACGACTTACCTAACACTATGTATATAAATAAAATGATTAAAAAGTGCCTTACAAAGTTATCGCGTATAACACCTAACAATTGGAATCCATGAAGGTTAGAACACGTATTCGCCAGCCGGTTCTGCCTGTTGGTCGCCCCGATCCTCAACTTCTTTGGGTCTGACCAGTGCTTCACCTGCTTATCATAAATGATAAAAACTATTATATAAATGAATTATTATTATTATTATTATTATTATTATTATTATTATTATTATTATTATTATTATTATTATTATTATTATTATTATTATTACTATTATTATTATTATTATTATTATTATTATTATTATTATTATTATTATTATTATAAACAATAATAATAACTAGTTATAATAATTCAATATAACTAGTTTCCCTCATCTAATGTGGGCGATTGGAGGATCTTCGAAGATCAGCCCGATCTTCTTCTTCCCCTCATCCCTGCGTACCCCTGTTCAACACCCTCAGTTGATACACGGTGTTCTCCTTCTGTACATATTTCCATCTCGTTCCCAAGGTCTGTGATACGCCACATTTGTCGAGGGTCTGCCACAATAGTTGAGGGTCTGGGGTTTCGCCAAAATCATAATTGTCGAAGGTTTGGGTCTTGATGGTTGCGGTAATCCGAGGCTGGATCACCTTCTTCTTCGTAAGTAAGGTTTCATGCGGTTTGACCTTGAGGCTATTTTTTCAGGTGGCGTGTCCCTTTGGTTAAAGCAGGTTGCTGCCTTTAGCTTCGTGGGCCCCACAGTGTTGGTTGACTTTTGCGTATTGGTTTAAAAAAAAAGTTGTGGTTTTGGGTTTTTTACCTCAAACCTGCGATATGGCATTAAAAAAGGGGGGGGGGGGGTTTGCGGTTTGGGTTAGTGATTCGTGGGCCCCACAATTCTGATAACAAAAGTGGTTGCTGCGTGTGGACCCAATAGTTCAGATAGCAAATGTGGGGTTTTTACCTCAAACTTGCGATTTGGCTTTAAAAAAATAATAATAAAAATAAAATAAAATAGAAGGTTGCGGTTTGGGTTTTTTTTGTCTTAAACTTGTGTTTTGCCTTAAACTTGCAGTTTGCTAGTTGTGCCCCTGCGGTTTGATCTTTGTGGATTGGTTGAGTTGCGGTTTTCCTTATCATGGCTATCCATGTTGCACCTCAGATATCTTGTCCTCTACAAGGTTTTGAAGGGTGTAAAAGTGGTAATGGTAAAGGGTTTACTAAGAAATATTTTATTGATCACATGGGTACTCGACATTTTAAAACTGATGTTTTGAAGGCTTCGCATAAAGCACGTGTGGTGAACGATTTTTCCTTATTTTCAGCATTTGACCAGGCACTTCATCAGGCGGGCATTTGGCTTTGTGGCGAGTGTTTTTGCACCCACACTTTTAGTAAGAATTGTAAACATGCTGACGGTGAAGTGGTTCTTGCACCTAGTTTTGATGAAGTTGCGATCTATGGTATCCCTGTACCTCATAGGGTTGATGGTGTCGCTGTTGAGTCGGCCAGTACACTTGCTATTGATGAGGTTGTCGGCGAGGGGGCCGCTTTTGTGGTGCCCACACTCGGTGTCGAGCCCACCTGTTTTGACATTGAACTTCTTAGCCGTGTTTTCTCAAATAAGTTGCGTACGGTTAAATGTATTCCTCCTAGGTTGCGGCTCGGGTGTGCTAAGATTTTTCGCAGTGCATTAGACATGGTCCTTGCTTGTCCATGGGATTTATCAGGGTGGGTGCAACTCCTTATCCTGCCATGTTGTGTTCTGACTACTTTCGTGCCAACTAACAGAGCTCAGCGAAGATCTAGTGAGAGAGAACGGTGTCAGATTGAAGGTATTTCTCGGGCTATTCTTAGATGGAGGGATCCCACAGATAGGCTTGCTTTGGTGATGGATCGTTTGGCTGGAGTAACTCCATCATTCAGTGGGGTGAAGAAAACCAAAGACCATGATGGAGCTAACCTAGCTCAATGTAAACGTAAATTGGGAGATGGGCACTTCACTGCAGCTATTAAGGTTCTCACATCTTCTGGTGTCGCCCCATCTACTCCTGAAACCCTACTTGAGTTAGAGGCCAAACACCCGTATGCCCCACCTCCGGCTTCATCTTCTTCCCTGCTTGGTGGGGATGGCTTTTTTATCCATAAAGACTTGGTGTTGAACAGGATTCGCAGTTTTCCCAAAGGGACATCGTGTGGTCGCGATGGGCTTAGAGCACAACATTCAATGGATATGTTGGGAGGGGCTGCTTCCGCTATTGCTGATGATTTGCTAGGTTCTATTACCGGTGTTGTCAACCTGTTTCTTAGTGGAAAGTGCCCTAGTCTATTGGGGGAGTATGTAGCTAGTGCCCCCTTGACTCCCTTAGTCAAGCCTGGTGGTGGTATACGCCCTATTGCTGTTGGTACTGTATGGAGAAGGCTTGTTTCTAAGGTGGCTTCTTCTTCTATTGGTAACTCTTTGAATACTTATTTACAGGACTTTCAATTTGGTGTTGGCGTTCCTGGTGGCTGTGAGGCTGTTCTCCATTCTGTGAATAGGTTCATTGAGTCTAAGGGTAACGAGGTTGGGCTTTCAATGCTTTTGGTGGATTTTAAGAATGCTTTCAATCTTGTCGATAGGAGTGTATTACTTCAGGAAGCCAGAGCGCGTTGCCCATCCATTGCTCCTTGGGTTGAGTTTTGTTATGCCCGACCTGCTAGGCTTTATTATGAAGACTCTATCCTTTGGTCTTTTCAAGGGGTTCAACAAGGGGATCCGTTAGGTACTTCGTTGTTTGCCCTAGCTTTGCACCCTATGGTCCAGTCTATTAATCAGTCTTGTGAGCTTACCCTTCAGGCTTGGTATCTTGATGACGGTACTATTGTTGGAGATACCCTTATGGTTGCCAAGGCACTTGACATCATCAGGACGGATGGTCAGGCTCGTGGTTTGTTTTTGAATGTTGATAAAACTGAACTCTTTTGGCCAGTGGAGGATCCTCAAAGTAGGGTAGAGGGTGTTTTTCCTATAAATATCTCTCGCCCGACCAATGGTGTCAAACTTCTTGGTGGTTCAGTTAGTTTGGATGATAGCTTTTGTTGGGATATGGCTTTGAAAAGGGTTTCTAAAACCATCACCCTAATGGAGGCAATCCACAAACTTCATGATCCCCAGTGTGAGCTCCTTCTTCTTCGAAGTTGTGTCGGGGTTGCAAAATTATCTTATGCTTTGAGGACATGCTCCCCTTTGTATTCACAGGAGGCCCAGGTTCAGTTTGATCAGTCGTTACGTACTTCCTTGGAGAAGATTGTTACCGCCTCAGGGTCGGGGTTTGGTGATTGGCAGTGGCGGCTTGCCACTCTTCCAATCAAGTTGGGCAGTCTTGGTGTCCTCTCAGCGGGTGACATTAGCCAGTATGCTTTCCTCGCTTCTCGTTTGCAAACGAGTGATCTACAAGACAAGATATTGGCCAAATCTGGTAATGTCCCCTATGGTCCTTCTTTTCAGTATGCTCTTGATACTTTTAACATTGCTTGTGACATTGACGTTCTCGCTGTCACCAATGATGCTTCTGCCCCCCAAATGATGAAAACCTTGGCAAAGTGTTATTTTGGTGCCATCGAGAAAGACCTTGTTGCTAAGTACTCGCTAAGTCCAAGACAGGTCGCTTTTCTTAGTTGTATACGCGCCCCACATGCACAGGATTTCCTTTTCACCATCCCTATTGACGGCTTGGGTCAGAGGATGAACCATCACCAATTCCGATCTGTGTTGTGTTATAGGCTTACTGTACCCATGTTCTCGAAAGGTAGCTTTTTCCCAAGTTGTAATGTGCATCGTATGGACATATGGGGGGATCATGCGGTCCACTGCTCTAGTGAAGTGGGTGTCAAGTTCAGGCATAATCTGGTGCGTGATATTCTTGTCGATATTTGCTCTAAGGTTGGGATCATGGTGCGTAAGGAGGCTCCTATGGGGTTCCTTTTGGAGGATGGGAAGGAGCTGCGGCTTGCAGACTTGTTATTATTTAATTGGCTTCAAGGTAAAGATGCATGCCTGGATGTGACTGGCATCTCTCCATTTGCTGGTAGTGAGGCAACTTCATGGGCTCCTGGGGTAGCCCTGCACAATGCTGTGGAGAAGAAAAATATAAAGTATGCATCCAAATGTGAGGACAATGGATACAAGTTCATACCTTTTGCCTTTTCTACGTTCGGGGAATTCGATACAGAGGCTTTGAACACACTTTCACGTATTAAGTCTATTGCCAATAGTCACTCAAATAATGCTAAAAGTGGTGTTTTTATCTTTCATAGAGTTAGCTTTTGTATTCAGAAAGGAGTGAGAGCACAACTTGTGTCTAGACTCCAATCCAACTTTATGTAAAATTTATTATGTTTAATGAAAAGTGCAAGTTTTATAAAAAAATAATAATAATAATAATAATAATAATAATAATAATAATAATAATAATAATAATAATAATAATAATAATAATAATAATAATAATCATAATGATAATAATAATAATAATAATCATAATGATAATCATAATAATAATAATAATAATAATAATAATAATAATAATAATAATAATAATAATAATAATAATAATAATAAAGTGTCGATCCGAAATTTACCTGTCTTTCCCAATCCTCGGGCGTCTTGTTTGTCGGACGCTTATTCTTGATCTCGTCTACTTTCTCAACCCCACCTTGCTGTGTACAATTGTTCAATTTGAATTTGTATTTGTTGTCATTGTATCGCTTTTTGAGATAAGCTTCGATACTTTCGACAATCTTGTCTCCATCCGGACCAGCAAGGTGTTCGCCGAGATCAAAGAAATGCTGCAATAAAATATAATTAAAATAAATATACAAATTTAAAGAAACAGAAAAATTTAATAAATAACATATTTAAAATAAATAAACAAAATAATTAAAAAAATAAAAGATAAAAAAAACTTACGTGTAGCTGGTCATCGATGTGGGCCTTGGTGGTCTAAGGAACCTCTCCCCAGGAATCGTAATGCATGGGAATTGATTCCCGTAACAACTCCCCGACCATGTTGGAGAACCACGAAGAGTGAGGGCCCACATGTTAAAACATCCCTTTGGCGTTCTTCCGGAATCTGATCGATACCGGACGACCTGTCTCAGACACCGTATTGCGGAGCTTCGTGTTCTTTGTGGGACAACGCACCACCTTCCCGCCTTTGCCAATTTTGGCATTGGGCTTGGGAGGTTTGGATTTAGAGCCTACAAGTAATCAAATTCAAGTGATTATGACATAAAATAACAAGTTATCAATTTCAAATAATGATCAAGTTTAATTAAAATAATCGTGAAATTCTTGCGCTGACAATTACTGCCTAGCCTCCTCGAGGGACCACGGGGTGGCTCATTGCCTCCATCGTCACCGTGGCTCCTAGCAACAACATCTGCCATCTGTAAACGTACTAGTACAAGAACATATAAATTAGTGAAGAAACACATATACGCATATATATATATATATATACACACATTCAAATAAATAAGAATATATACAAAAAAAATAATAAAAATAAAAAATTAAATAAATAAATAAATAAACAAACACATTTAACCACTCGATAACAATTTCATTCAAATAAGTGTCGTTTAACAAATTACAATTGGAGATCAATCTCCCTCATCACTAAGATAAAAACCCTCATTACTAGTGTCAGCTTCATCTTCACGATCGACGTGGTCTTCACCATCAGATGCTAAATCATGAGGAACGTGGTCATCATAATCAATATCATCGTCATCGTCGACATCAGTGATTTAAGCCAAAACCAAAAGCCCTAGTGATATAAGCCAAAACCAAACACCCTAGTGATATAAGCCAAAACCGAACGCAAGGCTGTTGTTCTAACATGTCCTAGTGATTATTTTCCAAACGCATTCTAACCAAAAACAAACGCAAGGCTGTTGTGGTATGTCCTAGTGATTATCTAACAATTAATTAACTAATACAAAACCGAGGTTCAAACTGGATAAAAAACATGCTGTGGTCGCGGTTGTGGTTAGTTGTGGTTCACGGTTGGACTCGGCTGTGGTCGCGACTGTGGTCCACGGTTGGACTCGGCTGTGGTCGCGGCTAGTCTCGTCTAAAGAAATAAACACAAATTTCATTCACTCAAAACTTTTGACGACGACATGTCCTCGCTAAAGAAATAAACACAAAAAAGAATAATAATACCTCTTGGCACAGTGGGCTCTCGTCTATGGTCACAGCTTGGTCTCGACTGGTCTCGGCTGAACTGTGGTCTAGGCTGTAATGTTGTCTTGAAAGGAAAAAAATCAAAAAAATTAATAAAAATCAAAAACTAAAAACAATTAACACAAAACTTATAACAAAAATTAACAATTAACAATATTAACACAAATTAACAACAATTAACAAAAATTAACCTGGGTTTTTTTTGTACCAATGTCGAGAGTAAGAAAGGAGAAGAGAATAAAGAGAATCAAACAATGACAGTGGTTTAGGAAGGAATCAAACAATGAGAGGGGAGAAAGAGATACATCGTGCACAGTGGTGCGCGTGTGGTGGTGTTGTGGTGGAGATGGTGGTACGGTGAAGTAGTGGTGGTGTAGTGGTGGTGATGTGGTGGTGATTAGTGGTGGTGCGAGTGTGGTTGAGAGCAAAACGAAGGCAGCTGAGGTGTTTTTTTTTTTTTTTTTTTTTTTTTTTTTTTTTTTTTTTTTTTTTTTTTTTTTTCTAAGTGTTTTCCCAGATCTGTTAATAATTGAGTTGCTTTTTTAGCGATCACATTCGGCAGAGACATGTCCCCGCTAAAAGAAACTTTGTCTTTTAGCCGGCCTTTTGGCGGGGACAAGTCCCCGCTAAAAGGTTTTACTAATCGCCAAAAACTTTGGCGGGATAAAGTAAATGCGAAGAGGGAAAAACAAAAATTTTGATGAAATCTTTTAGCGGGGACAAGTCCCCGCCGAAAGTTGTTTAAAAAAAAAGAAAAAAAAATCCTTTGTATCATTTTAATTAACTTAAATCAATATTAAATCTTTTAAATTTAATTAAAAATTTTCTAAATATCTTTAATTAATTTAAAACTTTTTAAAATTATTTACATCACTTTTACCTAATAAAGTTAAATCATTTATACTTAATTTAAATCATTTAAAATTATTTTTAAAACATTTTAATTAAGGTAAATCACTATTAAATCATTTAAATTTAATTTAAATATTTTGTAAATCATCTTTAATTGATTTAAAACTTTTTAAAATTATTTATATCATTTTTAACTAAGTTAAATCATTTATACTTAATTTACATCATTTTTAACTAAGTTAAACAAATGAGTCGAGATGATATGGTTGTACACGAGATGTTAAACGAATGAGCCGAGATGATATGGTTGTACACGAGATGTTAAACGAATGAGTCGAGGTGATATGGTTGTACACGAGATGTTAAACGAATGAGCCGAGATGATATGGTTGTACACGAGATGTTAAACGAATGAGTCGAGATGATATGGTTGTACACGAGATGTTAAACGAATGAGCCGAGATGATATGGTTGTACACGAGATGTTAAACGAATGAGTCGCGATGATATGGTTTTACACGAGCTGTTAAACGAATGAGCCGAGATGATATGGTTGTACATGAGATGTTAAACAAACGAGTCGAGATGATATGGTTATACGTGAGATGTTAAACGAATGAGTCGAGATGATATGGTTATACACTAGATGTTAAACGAATGAGTCGAGATGATATGGTTATACACTAGATGTTAAACGAATGAGTCGAGATGATATGGTTGTACACGAGATGTTAAACGGATGAGTCGAGATGATATGGTTATACACGAGATGTTAAACGAATGAGTCAATATGTTATAGATATACATAACATGTTAAACGGATGAGTCGAGATGATATGGTTATACATGAGATGTTAAACGAATGAGTCGAGATGATATGGTTGTACACGAGATGTTAAACGAATGAGCTGGGATGATATGGTTGTACATGAGATGTTAAACGAATGAGTCGAGATGATATGATTATACATGAGATGTTAAACGAATGAGCCGAGATGATATGGTTATACACGAGATGTTAAACGAATGAGTCGAGATGATATAGTTATACACGCCATCATATATGGTGTAGGGCCCTCAACACACTTACCCCATCAGTATTATCTATCCATTTACTGTGACATCAACCTCCAACAGTCACCTACCCCATCAGTATTATCTATCTATTTACTGTGACATTTTCCACCAAAATATTTGCACCAACACTTCCCACCAAAATATTGGCGCTAGGGCTGGCATAACAGGTCACACGAACCTGTTAAGGTCAAACACGAACACGACCTGTTAACTAATCGTGTCATTTTTCTCAAACAAGAACACGACACGAAAATTAACAGGTGCACCTGTTAAGACCTGTTAACAAAATCCGACTAATCTAATCCCAGGTTATAAATCCGACTATAGAACATCACAGCAATACCAATTCCACAACATCTACCCTACATCTAGACCTCCCAACTCTCTTTCACTACTCTTAACTGTTTCGTACAAATTAAACAAAAGATCTCAGCAATGTTTCAACTTTTTGTGTAATCTTTAACAGATTTTTTTAGTTGAAAACAAATCTTCATAGATCTTAAACACAATAAATTGAAAGTACCTATAGACCTCAGTTTTTCTTATTCGTGTGCTATAACAATAGCCATAGACCACAAAAATCGAGCAAGAAAAGAAATATAACATCACTGATCTGTCAAGAAGGTTCACTTCTCTTTACTATCCGAAAATCAAAAGGATTGCACAAAACAATTATGTTTCATCCAACCATTCTTTCGGTTATCAACACATAACGAAATAACATATAAAAGCCTTACCCGAGACCATGTTAAAATGATCTTGAAGCTATTTCTCTTGAAGGCACGCCGCGTATGATCGACAAAAAGAGATATAGGTTGAGTTGTTATTGTGTATGTTCTGTTTTCGTTGGAGATTAGATGATAGATGTGATAAGATTAGTTGAGTGTGTATTGATTGTTTTGATGGGATGAGTTATCCAGATCTGTGTTGGGAGTGTATTAGCAAAAGGGGGCGGATTTTAGATAAGAAGAGATTAGGGTTATGAAGTGTGGTGGTAATTTATATACTCCTAATCTTAACAGGTCTTAACAGGTCTGACCTGTTAAGACACGAATATTAACAGGTCTTAACAGGTCCAAACCTGTTAAGACACGAAACCTGTTAAGGTCAAACACGAAACCTGTTAAGAACAGGTCGTGTCGTGTCGTGTTAACAGGTTTCGTGTCAAAATTGCCAGCCCTAACTGGCGCCAAAACTTCCCCCCAAAAGCTAACAGATATGCTCTATCCTCATAAACACATTATATACACTCTTATCCTCAAAACCACTCAACCTCGCAACCTCTTATCTTCAAACCAATTTCAAAACCTGAGGATGCAGCGATATAATCCTTTTATGTGTTCTTGTGGAACAGAAAATATAAAACTAAGAAAATCACATAAAAATGATACATTTGGATGGGAATATTATGCATGTCCTCTTTCGAAGGTGAACAATCATACATTTCTTATTTATGTAAATATACAAACAATCATATAATTTCCATATTATGTAACAGCCAAGAGAAAAAGATCATGGATGTGGATATTTTATATGAAAGAGTGAATTTGATGACCGGTTACGAGTAACCTCTTCTGCTTCAACATCTCAAGGTGATGGATCTACACCAACATAGTGCTCAAACTGTAATGCCAAAGATCTTAGGATAAACATGCTGGAATCAAAAAACAGGTGCTAAAGACAAGAGTAAGGATGCTGGAGGCAAGACTTGAAATGACAAGGAATCCCGACGACCACGACCACGCATGTCAGTCGGCTGCAATACTCCATGAGCTATTAGGTGACATGGACAATCTTCATATGTAGTAGTGTTGTTTTTGTTGTTGTTGTTGTTGTTGTTGTTGTTGTTGTTGTGAAGACTTACGTATTTCACGAGGCTTCTTTAACAGCCGTCATGCACCTTCGTTAGCGGCGGTGATCTATCTATCTTTTGTTATCGAACATGACATACACCCGTCTCTTGGTGGGTCGAACCACACCCAAGATTTTTATACATCAAAGCACCTTCCGGATTTGTAAAGTTGACCAGGTTCTGAGTAAACCAGATTATGATGTCCAAACACCCATTTAAACAACAGGGTATTTCAAATATATAATTTTCCAACACTAAGGGGTTGTTTAGTTTTTTTGTTAGCTAAGGGGTGTAAGGGTCCCACATGGGCCCCATTGCCCTTAATAAGTCTGGATGGGGAGAGGAATGTTTGTGTGACTCTTGTGTAACAGACACAACAAGGCTTTTAGTGGACCCAAATTGTAAAACAAATAATATTAAATATGTAGACCCCACGGATCCTTTCACTAACAGAAAAAAATAAACACCCCCTAAATTACATATGCATAAAGAATGGAACTGGAGGAACAATATAACAATTAACAAACATGAAGGCAAACCTTTTATTTAAAACACGCAAGAGTTCTCAACCACATACATTTCATACAGACTCAAACGAAACAACTTGACAAGCACACGAAATAGATCAAACGAAACAACTCGACAAGCAAACTAAACAACTCAAACGAAACAACTCGACAAGCAAACGAAACAACTCAAACGAAACAGCTCGACAAGCAAACGAAACACACGACATAGACCATAACAAACATCGCCCATTCATTTTTTTTTTTTTTTTGCTGCTACTTCCCACTTTGCTAGAACTTGCACCATCTTTTCCCTTCCTTGCTTTCCTTTGCTTGATGAAATGTTCAAACATAGCTTCAAGATTTGTTATCCTATTTCCCAAATCATCAACTTTGGTTTCCAACATGCTTTCTCCTCCAACATCATCAGCTTGAGCGTCCAACATCTCTCTGTAGTATGTCTTTTTCCTCAACCATTCCAGAATCTGGTCTCTAATCCACGGGCTAATGTTCTTATAAGAACCATATTCATCATAAATTTCGTAGCTATATGTATTAAGAACTTCATTAAAGAGATACATCGACAATAAAACCTTTGACCACTCCTCTTCCAGCGTGTAACCAGCCATTGTTATGTGTGTTTTGTGGGAATTGATGATTGGGTTATTTGTGTTTTGCCGAATTGAGGATGATCGGTTAGGTTATATATAAGTAAAACTTTGGTGGGATAAAGTAATTGCTAGGAGGGAAAACTGGAAAATACTTTCGGCGGGGACACGTCCCCGGCAAAAGATTGGCACTGTGTATCTAACCTTTTGGAGGGGACGTTTCCTCGCCGAAAGTAAAGGCGGGAAAAAAACCAGGGAACAATTAAGATTTACTAGTTTGGTCAAATTTTGCCAACTATCAAAAATACTTTCGGCAGGGACATGTCCCCGCCGAAAAGTTGCGTTGAAAATTTAGGAAACGGTCAGCGCGTTTGTGTGCCAGCTCAGCATCATTTTTGTCAGTTAGCGACTTTCGGCGAGGACATGGGTGTCCCCGCCAAAAGCCTACTCGCCCGTCCTACTGATTGTTGTAGTGAGTATCACTTACTAAAGTAACTTTAGCACACTCACACACTTCACGTATATATTCAATACACGGTCATTTTAATGCACAATTATTATTGTTAAAATTTAGATACCATAACAATTATATAAATAAATATTACATCATCAAAGCACATAGCGGAAGCATAAGATCATATTTAACACGTAAAAGATTAACAAAAAATTAAAGACACGTACCTTTGATCCTAGCAAGAACAAGGATCAATACTTCAAATCTTCTTCTTTTAATTAACAAGTGGATTAGCGAGATACCCCTTACCGTTTTGTATCTCAATCCAAGATGTATAAACTATAGTGAGTTTATACCAAGGTTTTGTACACACGTACTATAACGGATTAATGATTATGCTAGTAATAGAACACAAGTTAAAACCAAACAAGCTTTGTTTTAATAAAATTGGATCGACCAAAACCCTAAGGGTTTATGTTTGATCGATTGGAATAAAGAAGAAGAAAACTAGACTTAGGGTTATAGCAAGAGTGCAAAAAGTGAAAACCAATAACCTCTAAGCCTTGTATTTATAGAGTGAAATCTTGGAAGACAAGTTTGAGTTGGATTGGGTTTTGGAAACCTCAAACCGATCGGCCTAGTAATCCTATAGGGATTCTAGAACCTTCTTGTCCTTCTAATTTCATCCATAGTCCCTCCTTTATTCCCTAGCAGTCATTAGTCAATTCCTGTTAATTACTTAACGCCCGTTAGTCATTATTTCGTGTTCAAATAATTAAATACATGACAGTTTATATATATTAATTATTCTACATTAATCATTCATACGTAATGTGTGCAATCCCTTGATCCCGAGTTCAATTCTAGTCATACACGATTAATATTTTTCCACAAACTTTAACAATTATCACATACACTTATCAGTTATCAGAGGTCTTTCTAACAACAACCTCCCTACTTTCAAATTGCCTTGCGATAAGAGTATGACTGTCTACATTTTGCATGTTTCATACCTCGCTTCAACAGGATTGAGTATTGTTGTTGCTATTGTCATGATAATCAAGAGTCTCAATATAGACATAAATGTAGTCTTTAATTAAGACGTGTATTATAAGCTAGTTGGGTATCAGGTATGTATAAGATGGGTATGCGTGGTGTATTCAAGTCAGTACGTGATGAGTGCCTATTTACTCATCATTTTATACCCATATAAGACACAAAAATGACCAAAAACACCCAAATAGATCAAATATTGTTGCAAATATCCTTGGTTTGTCTTTTTATGTCTTTCAGGTACAAAAGGATTGAAAACAGGGCAAAAACGGACAAAACCGAGCACAAGATTAGAGAGTCGTGTAAAGCCGAGGCCGGGGAAGAAATTTACCAAAGTGGATCATGATTATTCTCCAAATGTCAAAAGTAATCCTTGGAAATAATTTTTAGAAGTGACAAGAATGGTCCCTGGATTTTCAGAATTTACAAAACTGGCCCTTTAACTTAAAACCATTTCATAAATAATCCTATAACGAACCAAACCCACTTTAACCAAATCCTAAAATAACCAAACCTTACCCTTATAACTTTTCCAGCTTTTACCTGTCACACCCAACACCATCATCACTACTTTTGCTCTTATCACTGCCACACTTAACCTCCCTCCTCCTAGCCACTCCACCTCACTCCAAGCCAAAACTCTTCACAAGATACCACCCCCTCACATGTATCCAATGCTATGTCATCAATCCGTGTATACATTTGGGCGCCAAAAATGTAGAGGACGGCTGAGATGATCTCAACCCAATCCAATGGTGGGGATTTGCTCAGAAGACCCACAGAAGACTTTTTGATGATATAAAAACCCCCACTCACACAGAAATGGAGTAGTAGATTCTTAGTTAAAAATAGGATTAGTGTAATTTAATTTTCAAGTCGAATTTAGAACAAGCTTTAAGGTTTAGTCAATCTCATATTGTTGTAATCTTAATTTCAGTTTAAATTTTAGTATTGCTTTTGAATTCGTGTTTATCTCAATTTCCCATACTTTTTAATTTAGGTGCTATTTATGTTTTAAGTTTAAGTCAGTGCTTCAATAAGCTCATTTGAGCTGGTTTTAGCTTATGCAATTATATTAGAGTCCAATTCTAAGTTCTTAGTGTAAAATTTCCAAAAAGTCAAACAAAGACAAAGTTACTGTTCCACAGCTTATTCTATAGCTTATTTGCCCTTCTCTGTTCTCATTTGTTCCTTTTAATGATTATTGATGCTTATTAGTTAGTTGTGACTAGCATTAGTTCATTTTGGCCTTATTAGCTAAAAAAAAGCCTTAAAACAGTTAGTCTAGCTTAGTGCTTATTTAATGGCTTATTTCCTTTTGAAAGTAGCTCATTAGTGATAAAATAGCTTAAGTAGTCATTAATGAATCAGTTTCATAGCTTATTTTGGTGTATCTCAGTCAAAAACTTCAAAATCAGTCCATATAGGTGTGTTTGGCATATGGGTTATAATGGGTCAAAATGACCCATCACTGTTCGTTTGCCATTTTATCAGGTTTAGTTAAGCTTAATTTAATCTCTATAAGTTGTTTTTAGGAGCTATTTAATTGTTTTGAAGGTTTTTGAGGTGTTGATGTGGCTGTGTGAATTTCAGCCTAGAAGCTGAGCTTATGAGCTCTTTATAAGCTAAGGCTTCATAAGCCCTTGTTTTTAGTTTTCTTAGTGCCCTTTTAGTCTAGAATGAGTAGTGGTAAAATCCCATAAGGCCTTGTTCAATAGTTAGCCATATTCAGCCAAATTGGTTTTGTGGACTGCATATTTTTGGATTTTCCAAAATGCAGCCCATTTTGTTGATTTTTCATTTACTCATTTTAAGTTGTTATAAGCTCAAAATTTGCACAGTTCTTATTGGCTGGCTTATCTTGCCATGACTATTTTTTCTAGATTTTTAAGATTTTATTTGGACTGCTTTTTAATGGCTTGAAAAAGCTAAAAACTCCCCTGTTCACTGCTTAAATCAGCAGACCTCAGTGAGGTCTTTTTGCTTATTTGATTGGATTTAGTGCTTATTGCTTGTACTTTTGTAGCTTATTTTGTTCCTTTGTAGCTTATTGTTAGTATATTAGCTTATTTCAGATTCATTTCTAGCTTAAAGATAGCTTATTAGCCCATAGATAGGACTGCCTTCTGCATGCCCTTTTTGTTTTTTCCCTTTTGATCAGTGCCCTTTTTGCTTGTTTGATTTGTTCTCAGTGCTTATTTCTGTGTTCTTGTAGCTTTTTCATTTTCATTTTTGCTTATTTTCATTTATTCAGCTTATTGTTGTTCCCATTATAGTTTTTTTTTAGCTTATTCAGCCCTTTTGTTCTAGCTTAGCTTATTTCCAAAAAAATAGCCCACTGATCAGTTTAAGCTCAGCTTATTCTGAGCTTATTTTTTAGTTCTAAAAATAGTTCCTTTTCAAAAATTAAATATTTTTTATAAGTTTCAAAAAGAAAAATAAAAAAAAAATTAAAAAAAAATAAATTTTTTTTTAATCAAGTCTCTTATAAGCGGCCACCTTAATCTGCTTTTTCTGTGCTTATTTCAAGTTTTCATAAATTGTTCTTTTTATAAAAATAGCTTATTTTCGTGTGCTTATTAAGCTTTTAAAGAAAAATCAAAAAAATAAAATAAAATGGAAAAAAAGACAAAACCATGGTTCGAACCCTGGTTTTAAAGCCGTTTTTAATTACGCGCTCCTTAGATTATCGTTTCCCTTGCTTTTAAAGCCGTTTTTAGTTCATGTTCACATATCTTAGCGTAAAAACCCAAATTCCCATTGTTTTCACTATTCACACACGTTTCACAAACCTTCGTTGAGGATAACGACTCGGGTTTACAACTTGCCTTGTAAATCTTGGAAATATTTATGCATTGATTTTCGCGAATCTATTTTTGGCGCCGCTGCCGGGGAAGGTTGAAGTGAATTTTTGATTCTCGTTTGTCGATTCGTGTTTTGAATACCCTTCCCCGTGAAGTTATCGTTTTCTCTTGTAAATATTTTCTTATAAAAACCCAAAAAGATTTTCTTTTCAAATTTATTTTCCTTTTTCTTTTGTGTTTTTCAATGTTTTTAAATTATAAAAACCATAAATAATCTTCGCTATCCTCTTAAATGTTTAATTCTTATCTCTTTACCCTCTCATCGTTTAATTCTCCACAATGATCGATTTTCCACCATATCATCCCCATGATCTTCGGACCATGGAGGATTTCTAAATCAGTTCCGGGAACCGATTTCAAATTAAAAAATCATATGGTTCGACTGATCAGGCAAAATTGCCAATTTCACGGATTTCGAGATGAGGATGCAAACGAACACTTAAACAAATACCTATCCATCACTCAATCCATAAAGCAAAATGGAGTTTCCCAAGATAACATCCGTTTGAATCTCTTTCCATTCTCTTTATCCCACGAAGCTGAAACTTGGTTTTATACCTTAAAAACACATTCAATTCATACTTGGGAAGAGATGTTCCTCAAGTTTCTTTCAAAATACTTTCCATATTCTAAAACGGTGCAGCTAAGGAAAGACATTCGAAATTTCCAGCAATTGCCCATGGAGTCGGTATTTGAAGCTTGGGAACGATTCAAATCTTTGTTACGGAAATGTCCTGATCACAAAATTTTGCTTCTTGATCAAATCCTAACCTTTTATAATGGCATAACTCTGATTAATCAAGACAAAATTATGTTGGCAGCAGGTGGGAATCTCATGGGGAAAACTCCACAAGAAGCGTATGATTTGATCGAGAATATGACACTTCATCATTATCAGTGGGATGCTGAAATTCAGCATGACCCTACCACTATGATGAGTGATCATTATTCCGAGAAAATTTCCGTATTGAGTACACAAATTGAGGTCCTTGGCAAGAAAGAAAATTATATAAGTGAAAATTGTCAATCTCAGCCAGAACCAGGTCATCCACACACCTTTTACTATTCAGACGCTGATGAGAGTGATGAGGATGAACCTTCAGAAGTATTAAAAGTTGAGACGTCGATACTTCCTCCGAGTGGCAATCCCACTCCGCCTTCCGAACTCGTCATTTCCGACTCTTCCCCTTCTCTCATTCCGTTTGAGGGAAGTGATATATCTACGAAAGAGCTCGAGGTTTTCACGAAGGAAGTTGATAAGGAAGTTATTTTTGAAGATAAGCCGTCAGATCCTCCGGAGCTTGAGCTCGAGGATTCTTTTCCCGATTATGAGAGTTTTATCTTTGATACGGCAGAGGAGAGTAGTGGCAGTCCCACTTCTCATCCAGATTATTCTCTCCCGGCTTATGAAGCCTTTTCTTTTGATATCAATCTTTCGGAAGAGACGAGTAGTTGCAGTACCACTTCTCATGCTTATATCTCTCTTCCCGAGTTTGACTCGTTTCTCTTTGATAAAAATGATCCGGTTATCTTTGAAGAGTTCTCTGGTGAACTCTCTCATCCAGAGTATGATCATTTTTATTTCAATATTGAGAAAGATTCTAGTCTAGGGGGGAGGTGTACTTAATCATAAGAATGTGCTTGTTGATAAAATCACCCCGACCCTCCCTCCCGAGACTTTTGTTGCAAATCGACCCAAGAGTTTTAATGACAAAATTGCTTCCGATAATGAAGAATTGATCTTAATTGTTATAAAAATATTTCTCCCTTTCATCACATTTGATGTGATTTCTCTTCTTCTTCACTCGTTCGGGAGTGAAGACACCATTTTTGACCCCGGCATCTCCATTTATCATTCTTTAGAGCCGGATGTATCTCATCGGTGTGGAACTTTCAAGAACTTCAATGTTTATCCAAACATTTTGAATGAAAGTCCGATGAAGATTTTCTCTTCCACATGCTTCCCCAAGAACAAATGAATTCGGGGTCGAGTCAAGCTAGTGACTCGGTTAACAAAAACATTAGCACCACATGGGTGACAACCCATGTTTCTGACTTCTTTCTATTTTCTGACACTAAGTGTAGGGGGATTCCTCTACTGTGCTTTGTTTGCGTGTTGTTTGCTCTTATTTGCAGGTTTCCCTTAGATCGTGATGATTGATGCGCCTGTTTTCAATCCAGCCGCCCAATATCCGATCTTTTTGCTAACGTTTATCTAGGGATATCTTTTTAATCATGTTTGTGAAAATAGAGATTTCTGTTCCACACTTGGCTATTAGTATTACCTTTTTACGTTCTAAGTGTCGGCATAATAACCAGTACTTTGAATATTGAGGGCAATATTCAATTCTAAGTGTGGGGGGGGGGGGAATTCTCGCGAATTTTGTCACATGTGTACATCCTAGTGCCCTAGTACCCCCGTTTTGGCCAAAATTTAAAAAAAAATCGTTTTTAAATAAGAAATTGCATGAAAAAGAAGTGCTTTGCACCAAAAAAAGAAAGAAAAAAAAAAGTGTTTAGTCTTGATTAGGTTAGAACAAAGGGAATCCCGACTCTGCCAAAGTGTTGATCTGGCTGCTTCCTTAACGATTAGACTAAGGTTTTATGATTTGTGCAAATGAAAATGCTAAGCGTAGAGTAGTTGGTTCTCTTTAGAGCTTATACAAGTAATCTATGGCTTTTCCTCCCAGGAGCTCTTAATCTGACATAAATACGTGCTGTTTTCAAACGTTTGAACGTTAAAATCATGTTGTTATGCAAAACAAATTTTTATACAATTTTGATATAGAGCCCGAGTTCAACTTTTTATTTTAATTTTTGAGAAAGCATATTAAAGTTTTGAGTATGAATAAATAAGTCCTAAGCTACGGTTCGAGATCGGTCCTTGGATCCTTATTTCCAAAAGGCGTTTAGGTCTTGGCTACCCTCTTACACTGGCCCTTGGATCTTTATTCAGGAAAGTGTAAGGTCTTGGTCTAACACCCTTGGAACCTTATTTCCGGAATGTCTAGAGTTTTGGAACTCTCCGTTGTAACGGCCCTTGGATCCTTTATTCCTAAGGTATAAGGTCTTGGATTTTTCCCGTGAAGCTCCGTAGTTTATGGTACAATAAGAAATTTTAAGTAAAAAAAAATAAAAAATAAAAATAATAAGAAAATGGAATGATATTGCAAAATGCAATAAGTTTTGATGTTGCAAAAATAAAGATGTATATGTTAATAAATGTAGGAAAATTGCTTTCTCTTAAATTTAAATCGGAAGTTGAACTTGGATTCGTCAATTTTGTATAAAAGTTAAACGGTAATTTAGTAGATTGTTGATTTCAAAGACCCCGAAAGCTCCTTTGAGTCTCTAATCTCTAAATGATCGTTTGTTGTTATCTAGTTAAGTATTTAATACTAGCTTAGTGGGAATATCCAAAATCTTTGAAATCGAAATTCCGCTGATTTCGGTACTATTCTCTGTGGGGTGTCAAAAGCCTAGTCACCTAAAACCAACTGGTTTGGGATGTGCCGAGAAGAAAGCCGCAACATGGAAAAGGCCCTTTTCGATCCTTAGATTTTCGAGGTTCCCGGTAAATTAGTATTTGACTTAAACAAATGACAACCATAATAAATGTCGATTTTTGCGGTCAAAATTTTGAAAATAAGCACAGTCACCAAACTTGAATAAATTGTGGGAGTGAAAAGTTAAGTTTCGGCTTACATAGATTATTAGTATAAGTAGTATTAGAATTTTACTAAAACATTTGCACATTGAGTTTAAGCTTAGTTGGGAGTATAAAAAAGAGGATGACGATTTCAATTCCCTGGAGACACCAATTTTGTGTGAATCCCGTTCCATGATACCATTTTTGGAAATCAAGCATGTTATCTATTTTTGTTCTAGTTTAAATTTCTTGCATTAAATAAAAATTCAAAACGGGGTATGCTTGGTATTCTTTTGATTCTTTCATTACTTTATATGATCGGATTGCTAGGGACTAGCAATTGATAGTGTGGGGGGATGATGAGTGCCTATTTACTCTTCATTTTATACCCATATAAGACACAAAAATGACCAAAAACACCCAAATAGATCAAATATTGTTGCAAATATCCTTGGTTTGTGTTTTTATGTGTTTCAGGTACAAAAGGATTGAAAACAGGGCAAAAATGGACAAAACCGAGCACAAGATTGGAAAGTCGTGTAAAGCCGAGGCAGGGGAAGAAATTTACCAAAGTGGATCATGATTATTCTCCAAATGTCAAAAGTAATACTTGGAAATAATTTTCAGAAGTGACAAGAATGGTCCCTGGATTTTCAGAATTTACAAAACTGGCCCCTTAACTTAAAACCATTTCATAAATAATCCTATAACTAACCAAGCCCACTTTAACCAAATCCTAAAATAACCAAACCTTACCCTTATAAATTTTCCCGCTTTTCCCTGTCACACCCAACACCATCATCACCACTTCTGCTCCTATCACTGCCACACTCAACCTCCCTCCTCCTAGCCACTCCACCCCACTCCAAGCCAAAAATCTTCACAAGATACCACCCCCTCACATGTATCCAATGCCATGTCATCAATCCGTGTATACATTTGGGCGCCAAAAATGTAGAGGACGACTGAGATGATCTCAACCCAATCCAATGGTGGGGATTTGCTCAGAAGACCCACAGAAGACTTTTTGATGATATAAAAACCCCCACTCACACAGAAATTGAGTAGTAGATTCTTAGTTAAAAATAGGAGTAGTGTAATTTAATTTTCAAGTCGAATTTAGAACAAGCTTTAAGGTTTAGTCAATCTCATATTGTTGTAATCTTAATTTCAGTTTAAATTTTAGTATTGCTTTTGAATTCGTGTTTATCTCAATTTCCCATACTTTTTAATTTAGGTGCTATTTATGTTTTAAGTTTAAGTCAGTGCTTCAATAAGCTCATTTGAGCTGGTTTTAGCTTATGCAATTATATTAGAGTCCAATTCTAAGTTCTTAGTGTAAAATTTCCAAAAAGTCAAACAAAGACAAAGTTACTGTTCCACAGCTTATTCTATAGCTTATTTGCCCTTCTCTGTTCTCATTTGTTCCTTTTAATGATTATTGATGCTTATTAGTTAGTTGTGACTAGCATTAGTTCATTTTGGCCTTATTAGCTAAAAAAAAGCCTTAAAACAGTTAGTCTAGCTTAGTGCTTATTTAATGGCTTATTTCCTTTTGAAAGTAGCTCATTAGTGATAAAATAGCTTAAGTAGTCATTAATGAATCAGTTTCATAGCTTATTTTGGTGTATCTCAGTCAAAAACTTCAAAATCAGTCCATATAGGTGTGTTTGGCATATGGGTTAAAATGGGTCAAAATGACCCATCACTGTTCATTTGCCATTTTTTCAGGTTTAGTTAAGCTTAATTTTATCTCTATAAGTTGTTTTTAGGTGCTATTTAATTGTTTTGAAGGTTTTTGAGGTGTTGATGTGGCTGTGTGAATTTCAGCCTAGAAGCTGAGCTTATGAGCTCTTTATAAGCTAAGGCTTCATAAGCCTTTGTTTTTAGTTTTCTTAGTGCCCTTTTAGTCTAGAATGAGTAGTGGTAAAATCCCATAAGGCCTTGTTCAATAGTTAGCCATATTCAGCCAAATTGGTTTTGTGGACTGCATATTTTTGGATTTTCCAAAATGCAGCCCATTTTGTTGATTTTTCATTTACTCATTTTAAGTTGTTATAAGCTCAAAATTTGCACAGTTCTTATTGGCCGGCTTATCTAGCCATGACTATTTTTTCTAGATTTTTAAGATTTTATTTGGACTGCTTTTTAATGGCTTGAAAAAACTAAAAACTCCCCTGTTCACTGCTTAGATCAGCAGACCTCAGTGAGGTCTTTATGCTTATTTGATTGGATTTAGTGCTTATTGCTTGTACTTTTTTAGCTTATTCTGTTCCTTTGTAGCTTATTGTTAGTATATTAGCTTATTTCAGATTCATTTCTAGCTTAAAGATAGCTTATTAGCCCATAGATAGGACTGCCTTCTGCATGCCCTTTTTGTTTTTTCCCTTTTGATCAGTGCCCTTTTTGCTTGTTTGATTTGTTCTCAGTGCTTATTTCTATGTTCTTGTAGCTTTTTCATTTTCATTTTAGCTTATTTTCATTTATTCAGCTTATTGTTGTTCCCATTATAGTTTTTTTTTTGTAGCTTATTCAGCCCTTTTGTTCTAGCTTAGCTTATTTTCAAAAAAATAGCCCACTGATCAGTTTAAGCTCAGCTTATTCTGAGCTTATTTTTTAGTTCTAAAACTAGTTCCTTTTCAAAAGTTAAATATTTTTTATAAGTTTCAAAAAGAAAAATAAAAAATAAAATAAAATAAAATAAAAAAATTTAATCAAGTCTCTTATAAGCGGCCACCTTAATATGCTTTTTCTGTGCTTATTTCAAGTTTTCATAAATTGTTCTTTTTATAAAAATAGCTTATTTTCGTGTGCTTATTAAGCTTTTAAAGAAAAATCAAAAAAATAAAATAAAAAGGAAAAAAAGACAAAACCATGGTTCGAACCCTGGTTTTAAAGCCGTTTTTAATTACGCGTTCCTTAGATTATCGTTTCCCTTGCTTTTAAAGCCGTTTTTAGTTCATGTTCACATATCTTAGCGTAAAAACCCAAATTCCCATTGTTTTCACTATTTACACACGTTTCACAAACCGAATCGCAAAATTCTATTCAATCCTTCGTTGAGGATAACGACTCGGGTTTACAACTTGCCTTGTAAATCTTGGAAATATTTATGCATTGATTTTCGCGAATCAGTACATCATTTTCAAACATCAAAAAAATAATATCAAAGGCCTTTTTTTTAACACGATGAATTAAAAAGCTCTAGCGAGAGACATATATAGAAGAAGCAAAGATACAGCCTATAAAGGGACTCCAAGATAGAGAATCATATAAGATTTACTAGAGTGGATATCTTAAACATCTACCAGAACTTGCATTAAGGCCAAACAGAAACGACCCCGACCAAATACTCGTAACTTATGTAGCAACTGTTAGAATTTAAATACCATAACTATTACATAATTAATTCTACATCACTAAAGCACGTAGCGGAAGCAAGAATCAATATTTAACATGTAAAGAGTTAACTGAATAATAAAGATACGTACCTTTGATCATAGCAAGAACAAGGATCTAAACTTCAATTCTTCTTCTTAACAAACAATTGATTAACAAGAAACCCCTTACCGTTTTGTTTCTCAATCCAGGATGGTATTAACTAAAGTAAGTTAATTGCCAAGGTTTTGTACACACGTACTATAACCAATTAATGTTTGGTGCTAGCAAAAGAACACACAAATTAAACCAAACTATTTGTTTAATAAAAGAAAAGTCGATTCCCCCTTCCCAAGGGTTAGGTGGATCGAATTTTAACAAAGGAAGAAGAAAGACAAAGTTAGGGTTATAGCAAGAGTGTACAAAGTGTAAAACCCTAACCCCTAGGCCTTGTATTTATAGAGTGGGGAAATTTAGAGAACAAGTTGAGATGGATTGGGCTTTCACAAGCCTTAGGCCGATCGGCCCTCCCCTTCCAAAGGGTATTACGGAATCTTCTTGTCCTGTAATTTCACCTACAGTCCTTCCTTTATTCACTAACGGTCGTTAGTCAATTCTGTTAATTACTTAACGTCCGTTAGTCGTTATTTCGTGTTCAAATAATTAAAATATATAACGGTTATATATATTAATTATTTACATTAATCATTCATATGTAAAGTGTGCAATCCCAAGGTCCTGAGTTCGATTCTAGTCATACACGATTTAATATTTTTCCACAAACTCTAACAACAACATGTTTTCGCAATTCTTCTGTCAATCTATACAAACCATGATTGCAAATTCACGTAGCGATTACATACTCGACCAGCCAACTACTCAAGATCAAGTTTTCATCCTGTCCTTTTGTACGCTAATGTACAGATATATCAAATAAGCTAACACAAATGTCCGGTTAATTTATATGAAGAAAATAGGAGAATACTTCAATATGATATAATGCTACTCATCATTTCACTTTATTCGAAACATTTAAGATACAGGAGATTACACATATAAGAATGTGATTAGGTTAACTTGACAATATCAAACTAAAAAGGCAATTATATCATGAGAAATGTTAGAACCACTCATAAAATTCATAAAAAAATACACTCATTGACGTGTCAGCGTATGATTGGTTTAATAAGGGAAAGGAAAGAGAAACTGCCAGAAAATGTATCAATCACCCGCTGACACATCAGGAAGTATTTTTTGTGTAGATTTTGTGAGTAGTTTTAGCATTGTTTTTATATCATTGTGTGTGATTTATCATTATTTTGTCATTTTGTGGATAGACATTGGCACATGGCTTTTGCTAATTATGGCCTTAACTATGTTTCAAGAGATAAATATTAGCCCATTTTAAAAAGAAAAAAAAACAAAGTTAGATGAGCTGAAATGATATATTATTCATGATTGTACCCCACACTATTTGCTGATGTCCTTTTCGGTCCCTCATATCATTTTCACTTCATATATACTTTAAGCCTAACCCCACCTGATGGGAACTTAAACCCTACTACATTTGCAACTTGCAATATAATACAAAAGCATGTCAATTAAAAGATTAGACTGCCACCCAATAAACCAAAAACTTGTCCGGTTGTCCCAATGTTCTACCACTTGTCATACATCTAATTCTCAACAAATATAATGTACATGAAAAAATTACACGGATGGTCCTTGTGGTTTACACGGATTTCAAGTTTGGGTGCTATTTCATTTTATTTACGCCAGATATACCTAATTTGGCAAACGTTTCACGAGTTTGGTCCCTATCTTGGATGGGCATTAACTTTGACCGTTAAATGTATAAATATTATATGCCCGTTAGTCCCTCCGTTAGTTTTGTTTGCATCGTTAGTCCTATTTTTTGCATCGTTAGTCCTATATGTTGGTCAAGGGTCAACTCAAATGGTCCATTTAGATATAATTTGACCTGCCATTTCAAGGAGTTTTGGACTGGTTTAAATATATATAAAAATACCGTTGGACTCGTTTTTTCGTGCTCTTCCGTCCGATTCTTTGCGTTTTCGTCCGACTTTTAACTTTTTCATCCGATTATTTACGTTTTCGTCCGAATTTTTACGTTTTCGTCCGATTCTTTACGTTTTCGTCCGATTCTTTATGTTTTCGTCCGAATTTTTACGTTCTCGTCTGAATTTTTACGTTTTCGTTCGAATTTTTACGTTTTCGTCCGATTCTTTACGTTTTCGTCCAAATTTTTACGTTTTCATCCGAATTTTTATTTTTCGTCCGAATTTTTACGTTTTTGTCTGTTTTTTTACGTTTTCGTCCGTTTTTACGTTTTCGTAGGTTTTTTTTACGTTTTCGTCCGTTTTTTTACGTATTCTTAGGGGTTTTTTTTTATGTTTTCGTCCGACTTTTAACTTTTTCATCCGATTTTTTACGTTTTCGTCCGACTCTTTACGTTTTCGTCTGACTTTTTACGTTTTCGTCTGACTTTTTACGTTTTCGTCCAAATTTTTACATTTTCGTCCGAAAACGTAAAAAACGGACGAAAACGTAAAAAAACAAATGAAAATGTAAAAAATGGAGGAAAACGTAAAAATATTGATGAAAACCTTAAGAAACAGACAAAAATGTAAAAAAACGGAAGAAATCGTAAAAAGACATATGAAAACGTAAAAATTCATACCAAAACGTAAAAAAACAGACGAAAATGTAACGTATCGGAAGAAAACATAAAGAATCGGTTGAAAACATAAAGAATCGGACGAGCGTAAAGAATCGGACGAAAACATAAAAAAAACTTAAGAAAACGTAAAAAAACGGACGAAAACGTAAAAAAAACCTACGAAAATGTAAAAACGGACGAAAACGTAAAAAAACAGACGAAAACGTAAAAATTCTGATGAAAACGTAAAAATTTGGACGAAAACGTAAAGAATTGGACGAAAACGTAAAAATTCTGACGAAAATGTAAAAATTCGGATGAAAACGTAAAAATTCGGACGAAAACGTAAAGAATCGGACGAAAACGTAAAAAATCGGACGAAAACGTAAAGAATCGGATGAAAAAGTTAAAAGTCGAACGAAAACGTAAAGAATCGAACGAAAGAGCACGAAAAAACGAGTCCAACGGTACTTTTATATATTTTTGAACCAGTCCAAAACTCCTTGAAATGGCAGGTCAAATTATATTTAAATGGACCATTTGAGTTGACCCTTGACCAACATATAGGACTAACGATGCAAAAAATAGGACTAACGATGCAAACAAAACTAACGGAGGGACTAACGGGAAAATAATATTTATACATTTAACGGTCAAAGTTAACGCCCATCCAAGATAGGGACCAAACTCGTGAAACGTTTGCCAAATTAGGTATATCTGGCGTAAATAAAATGAAATAGCACCCAAACTTGAAATCCGTGTAAACCACAAGGACCATCCGTGTAATTTTTTCCAACAAATATAATGTACATGACAATAATCATTACAAAGAGTTTGTATACATAATCAAAAATGCCTAAAATAACATATGGTAAATTTATGCCATGTAAAATTTGGATAGCCTGTTAATGTAAGTGAAAAAATAATAATAAAATTAAAAAAAAAAAAAAAAAAAAAAACGGGATATATCTTCGTTACTTATGTGTCTCATTTAAGGCTGAATATTGCAAACCCAAAACCGACCGAGACCGAGAATACCAACCGGACCGACTGAATCGAATGACCAGTGGTCTGGACTCGTTTCAGATTTTTTCTTTATTTCGGTCTCGGTTTGGTTCGGTCCGGTTCGGTCTTACGTAAAACCCGACTATTATGCTTTCTTGTACCGGACTAACCCGGACTGAAACGAACACATTCGGTCCAGTCCTCGGTCTAAGGTTTTAGGCTAGTTCGGTCTCGGTCCGATCCGGTTTTGATCGGTCCAGTTTGATTTTGGACCGTTGATCACCCCTAGTCTCATTTATGACAAAATGAATAAAAAAAATGAATTAGTGAATTACAAATGACTTTATCTTGGATTGTGGTTGCGATTATGATTTAGGCACGTAAACTACAATAATGTGATACACTTGTAAACATATGATATGTGTTAGAGTTTGTGTATAAATATTAATATACGTATGTCCGGTTTCGAACCCGAGGCTCGGGATTGTACACAATAACGTGAGAGTTTCAATGATGAATAATTAAATATATTTCATATATTCATTTATTCATTTCACCAATAAAACACTTAACGACGGTTAGTACTTAACGGGGGTTTTAACTAACGACCGTTAAAGGACTAATTGTGAAAAATATGAAAGAAGGATCTAGAATCCTTGTTGGACTCTAAGATCCGGCCGACCCATCCCTAGGAGGGGGGAAAGTCGGTTTGGTTGGCTTGGGCACAAAGAAAAGAAAAACTATAAATACAATTCATTGAGTTTTGGTTCTTCCCTAATCTTGAATCCCTACAAGCCTAACTTCTCTTCTCCTCTTTTCTCCTTAGCTTGAACCGATCGACACTTTTATTCCCACTAGGGAATTCGATCCAAGTAAAAGCTTTGCAAGTGTTTGGCTTGTTGGTGATCAAGAACCTAGCTTTTCTCATTGAAACGCTATCATTACGTGTGTACAGGAACGAGTGACAAGCTTACTTTAGCTTGTGATCTTGGAGCTTGATCGATCCATATATAAATCCTATTAGGGTTTATATTACTTGTTCTTGTTCAAGAGATTCCTTGTTCTTGCTAGGAATCATTAAGGTACGTGTCTATTTAATTTAATTAATTACTTGTTCTTGTAGATCTATTCCGCTGCGTGTTCTTGATGATTATATGTGTTTATGATTTTATATATAGTTCACATATTCCAACAGTGGCATCATGAGCCTCGTTTAAGAACTTGTAATTAATTACTTAAACCTAAAAATTGGATCTTGTAGAGATTACATGCAATTATAATTTTAGAGTTTGTTTAATTTTATTATAAACCCTAACATGGGTCGATTCCCATTAATTAAAAATTAGGGTTTTAGGTTTTGATTAAAACTTGAGAAACCCTAGGATTGCATGAAAATTTTTAGGGATTAATTAGTAAGTACCTTATGTGATGTTACTAATTAATTAGAATGCGTACAGGATATATTGACATGATAATATGTGCTAACATGATTATATGTGCAATATGGGATCCATGACAAAATCTTGCATATTTGTCATAGAATGTTTGTTGTTTTAATTACCACATGATTTTATGATAGATCTTAAATTAGGGAAGACCCTAATATATTAATTAAAATTAGTTATGTGCAATGTGGTATCTAATTGATCAAAACTTACGCCGCCAAATTTAATTGGCGTCTGTGGTCCATTGGGTACAATGAGCTCGAAAACCAATGGGAGTTTTATTGATTAGATACATATAAATTCACATAGATAATTAATAGGATTTATCAAAAAGGTTTGCATGTGGCTATATGATATTGTTAATGATCATATATGTGTTATTATGTGTTTATTTATTTTTTGAATTACTTGTTCTTTGTGTGTTTAATTATGATAGATTGTAACAACAAAGAGGGTAATTTTTCAAAATAAAAATAAATGAACCTAATAACTATGAAACCTTTGTAGTAAACCATTTAATTGCCAAGTCTTATGTGCCGACAGTGGTTCGCTTCGCACGGTAATTTGCTCCCAGGCGAGACTAGCAATTAATAATTTACTACATAAATTGTTTTAAGCAAGAAAATCATAAGTTTTAGTTGATTGATGCGACTGTACAAAAGTGGTCGAAGCGGCGGACCTATTATTGACAAACTATAAAGTGGGTTTAAGGTTGGTTCACATTAAATTGTGACCTTAGAGGGGCACGGTTTTAACCAGCTTCGGCGGCTGTCGTCCCTCCGCTCGCCTGTGCGTCAATAATAGACTTACCAAGTACACCATGAAAAAGTACGAAGCATCTTAAGGCAATGTTGTAATTTGCTCAACGCCTCTATTAAAAACTTTGATGATTTGAGCTTACGAATGAGTAAACGGATTTTTGTTGAAAATATATATGATACAAAGATGAATGCATGACATCTTTGTACATATTTTTTGATTTAACACATCAAAATTTATACCCTTAAATTTAAGTAATATGCCAACCAATTAATACGGAAACACCTAAGATGACATCTACCATTGCTAGCAGCCTCAGCTAATGTAATGGTTCAAAGATGGTAGTCAAAAGGGGTAAATTGAGCACTTTCATTGCTAGCAGCCTCAGCTGATGTGATGAAACGGCGTCAATTTACACGTTTCTAAATTGGTTAACTTAATTGAGCACTTTCATCACTAGCAGCCTCAGCTGATGTGTTGGGACGGCGTCAAGGCATAAAGATTTGGGGATGAAACATGTTTACATTTTGCAACTGATGTTGGCAATATAATGTAAGTCCCATGATTCTAGGAATTGCAATTGGATATTGGCAATTGAGTGTAGCTCTACCTTATTGAGTACTTTCATTGCTAGCAGCCTCAGCTGATGTGATGAAACGACGTCAATTTGGATCCTATTCTTTCAATGAAAATTAAATGGTGAAATTTTATTTTACCGTGGGTGTTTAATTTTCTTGAAAAGTTATTATCAAAAAAATACTAAATTGAATTTTGAAAATTCTTTTAATATATTTAATACAACGTTAAAACCGTAAACATGGGATATTCTTTTAGTAGTAAATTGATCTACACCCGTAGGGGTTTTGGATAGAGTCAATTTTTTACTGAAAAGAATAAACCGAGTCTACTTTCCGTGAGAAGAGTGAGACTTAATCCTATTCCTTTTAATGAATGAGAAAGGTATAATAGGAAAATTAGAATTGTCTAAATTCTAAGGAATAACTCATGGCGAATTTCTTAAGAAATTGCAAGTTAGGAGTTATTAAATTAGAAATTAGACTAATTACCGCAAAAGTGGTACAAGGCAAACTAGAATGTTTTGATCTAGTTGTTATGCTTTGACCATTTAAAGGTGCTACATACCATGATGGAGATGGTAGACCTAACTAAAGAAGAAATTGCATACCCAATTCTTTCAAGTTAATTGTATTGATGGATATTCCATCATTCACAAGTAGAATACATTTTTTGAAGTACATTAGTAACGTTACGTAAGGGATTCATCAAATGTGTAGGAAAGTAAACAGCACGCTATTTGCTTTTACTGGTAATGCAACACTTACAATGTTGTCAAACCCAGTGGGAGCATTGTGTTGTAATTACTGAATAATGAGTTCATGCAGTGATCTTAAATTCAGTGGGAGCTACAAGTCTTGGTAGTTTCCCGGATTATCTCTAGAATCTCTTGAGATAAATACTTTCCAATTATAGACACTTGTGGTATTAAGGATAGTCGTGTACGTTTCCTTACTAGACGAGGTGATTCTATATCTACTTATATCTATGACACAATCATATTGATCAAATAAGCAAATGATTGACGTATTGTTTATCTGATACGTGATGTTGTTCCATGCACAAGTGGGAGAAATCTGTATTGTGTGCAAGCAACAACATAAAGAAATATGATTTATAGGGTTCTCTTGACTGTAAGGTAAGAGATCAATGTTCTAATGTGTTTTATACACATTCTAATTTATAGAACACTTGGAGTTAATATCTATTTTCATTACTAGATATTAATGACAAGGTAAATTACATATTTTCATCATTGCAGCCTCGGCTGAAATAATGAAACTATGTTAATTTACAAGTTTCTAAAATTAGATAATTATTAGAACAAGTGTCGATATGATAATAAGACTACTTCAAATGTAAATATTTATGTATTGTTGTAATGACATAAATATATGAAGTAATCTTATACTACTTCATATTTAGATATTTATGTATTCTTGGAATGACATAAATATATGAAGTAAGTAAATTAACTTGAAAAACTATTGAAACCAAGTTGTGGGTTTCATAATTACTTTAGTTATGCATATTTATATTTTAGTATAAAGATATAAATATGAAGTCTTTTTAAGACTTATAACAAAGTAAGACGTTATATTGTTATGTTTTTTAATTAAGACATATACAAGGAGTCATTGAGTTGATCAATGATTTGTAATGTACATTGGGATTATAACAAGTTTATGTTTTTTTGGTAAGACATAGATATTAAGTGGCTTGGTCAATAAGTCACTTATGTTATAAATTATGCAATTGGCTTGGAAATCTATTGTACCATTAAATTGACATAGTTGGTAAATAGGTAAGCCAAAACGAAATATATTTATCTTATATATTGTAAGATTAACTTACAATATTAATCCTAATGAAATACATAAGTTTATGGTGTGTTCATTTAGGAAAATCAAACTCTTGAAAAATTGTTTGATTAAAGATAACTATATCTTCTAATCTTCCTAAAGATATCAAGGTTAGAAAATTGAGTATGGATTAGATATACTCAATTTGACTCCAACCTAGAAGAATAATAAGACACCATTTAATATGGAATGTGATCAATCACATTAAGTCTTAAAATTGAAGTTCAGAATTTGTTAAACTACTTGTTGAGTAGGTTATTAACAAATTAAGGTTAGGAACTGTCAATTTGTATCTGCAAAGTCCCAAAAGAGAACAAGTTTTGTGTTGCTCTATTTGCCAATAATTTATAGGTAATCTATAAATTGCAAAAGGCGAGTGAGAGTTTTATCTTCGAAAGATAAAAATTACAAGATACATAATCTTCTAAATACACTAGTAAAATCATAATGAGGATTTAACATGTCAGTGTTAATTCTCAAGGTGATGTAATTCTTATTCATAGATCCGCAAGGATATCTCAAATATTTGTAGAATATGTTGAGGGTTATGAGTTACAGGATCGTGATATGCCTGTTAATAAATTGCAAATGTTATTTTCAAATTACTCATACTATGAATAATTAGATGCAGTCCAAAAAGATAACTAGTTTGGAAACGTAGTTGATCTTAAACTCTATAGTAATACTATAGAATGGAAATGAATTTCTGCAAAGGAAATGAAAATCCTAGAGATTTAAATTCTTGTGTAGAAATCATAATGGACAAATTTGTATACATATTTAATATGTGAAAAGATTATCAATCACAATTAAGCAATTAAATGTGATTGAAATTCTTTCTAAGCACATTAAATATATAAAGATTATGATTGTCATTATTAGTTTCATTTATATGAAATTAATAATGGAATGTCAAAACTCTTTCTTGGATAATTACTTGAGCGAGGACGAAAAGTAATTGAAATGAGTGGTTGAATTCAAATAATCTTTAATAGTATACAAAAGTGCAAATCATTTGTAAATGGATTAATGCATGCATCTAAAAGATATACTTATTTTTAGTTATTAAATATGGTTTTGATTTATAATTAAAATTAAGATATTTCTTGATATTCCTGAAAGCTAGTGGGAGTGATGTATTTATTTTCTTATTTCATATATGTTAAATAACATATGAGAAGTAACATTTCATTGACGTTAACATTAAATATTAAGTCTTAGTTAGGAATGAAACTTCATGTAAAACCCGAAAATCTAAAACATGCAAAAAGACCAAATTGCCCCTACAATCTAAAATTTTAACATAGCAAGTCCTTAACGCATCGAATGGAACCCGGAGCTTAGCAAACTAATAAACTATTATGCCAAATAATCCTAAGCTACTTATAACACGTTAAATAAGTTACATTGGACCTTTTTACATCCATATTAGCCGAAAATATATAAGTATACATAAAACCATTTTTGTTAATTTAAATACAAACTAACTATGGAATATTTCAATCAAGGCAACCCATGAATTGGTCCAACCCATGAATTCCGGTTTTTAGGCCCATTCCCCCCCCTCTCTCGGCATTTTCCACCCTTATATCACTCCTATCCCTTTTGACTCTCCACACAAAAGACCGATCTTCAATAACTTCCAAGAAACCCTAATAACAAAAAAATTTCTACTGCCTTTGTTCTTGCTGCTGTCGAGCCAAGAGAGGACCAAAAGGAGGTTTGTTTTGTTCCATTCTTGAGTCATCAATCATAAGGTAAACATGTTCTTCATGCCTCAAAGCCATACGATTTGTTTTTAATCAAAGACCCTAACCATTGTGTCTTGTTTCCTTTTTCTGCCGATCGACCCAAAGAGGAGAAAAGAGAGGTTCGTGGGTGATCTTTGTATCATGTCCTTGATTCTTCGTGCATTCTACAAGGGTATTGTATCTCTTGTTTCGATCCTTGTTCTCACTTTTATGTTCTATTCGAATCATGGTATGAAACATGTCTCATAAAATCATAAAAACTAAGGAAACCCTAAAACCTAAAATATGGATCGACTAAACTGTTTTGGTGATGAGTAACTCGATTTGAATGTGTTTAAGAACTGATATGTATTGACCTAGATGTGTTTTGGACTCACCCATAATCGTTTTATGTCAAGAACAAATGAAAGGAATGATAAAAACCCTAATATAAACATGTTTCTGTGATAACTGTTTCTGAACTGGAACTTTGCTCGACTTTAACCGGCTATAAATAAATGATGTGAACGGGTATTGTAATGGTTTTTAAGTCTAAAACTAAGTTCAATGAAGTGGCTACCTGGAGAAATTTACTTTGTAATTTTTAGAGGCCTGTAAAGCTACTTTTTGATTTTTAGAAAATCATGTGTCTGGTCGTATTTGTAAAGTCTGGAAAAACAGTCCGGGTTTTTCATTTATCATTTTCAAACCATAACGAATCAGGATGTGTCCTTTTATTTGAGTAAAATATAACATGTTAGCTAATTACTGGAATTTTTTTAGAATTTTATAAATTTTCTAGACTGGGAAAGAAGATGGAAAATGGTCGGGTGTTTTTAATTAATCCGGTTCTGGAATAGGTTGGGAAAAAGGATTTTTAATTCGTATCTAGACAACTTAATAAAATCTGGAAAAATTACATAAAATACTCAAGACCCTGGGGAACGTCTGTGAATTTTTATAGATTTTATTTCGAAGATTTAATATGGTTTGCAAATTATTTGAAAACGAGTCCAGTAATACCTGAAAACTGTCAAGACATGTAAAAAGGATGTAAATTGTTATTTTTCCTAAGCTAAGGGTTATATTGGTGAATCGTGAAACTTGAGGGTATAATTCGTATAATAAGTTAATTTGAAGGTACACTCTGTAATCTTGGAAAATAAAATGCGTGTTGTGTTAATAAATTAATGAGAGGAGTTAAAATGTAAGCTATGTAAATCTAGGGTTTCATTTTGTAACTTTGATAAGTAAAGGGATAGAAAGTGTAAATTATGAAACCTAAAGGACTAAAAGGGTAACTTGATGAATCTAAAAGCTAAAATGGAAAGTTACTTAAAATGGAAGGGTTTGTAATTCTTGTCTACCCCTCTAGGTGTGAAGGAAGAGAAGTCCTGCTTCACTTTGTGTCACCCGTTTCTGATTTGTGTTTGCTTCTGGAATAAGGTACAGATATTCTGCCCTTCTTTAGTAAGGTGCCTTCGTCTCATGTTGATTTCTGATTCACTGCCATGTTCCTTGTTTCTATGAACCTTTGACATTGACCTACTGATACTGAACCTTTCTTATATTGAACCTACTGATATTGACCTTTCTGTTACTGAACCATCTGATATGAACTGTCTGTTATGCTGAACTGGATATTGACCTATGAAACTAAACTGAATCATGAATACTGATACTTGACCACTGACCCACAGTTTGATACTACGAGCCATAACTAGTCATGAGGGTTTCATGACCATGTCAGTCGATGCACCGATGGCATGACTCTAGGGCAGGAGAGTGATGACCTGTTCCGTCCCTTTTATGTATTTATTTGGTGTGTTGGGAGGTTTATGGCCACCAGGGGCGTATGGATGCATCCTAGAACTGTTACTGTTACTGATTACTGAATTCTGATTACTGTTATTACTGGTGACTGATGGTGTGTGCGATACACGTCTTTCACATACTGGGAGCTAGCTACTCCATTTACTGATTGAGGACTCCCCTCATATTTACTGATTACTGAGAGGTCTCCCCTCTACATGATTATACTAATTACTGTTACTGATTACTGATACTGGGCTCGTAGAGGATTACTGTTTCCTACACCTTGTACCCGTGTACTTCTCATTACTGTTACCTTTTCTTATGCCATAATTCGGATTGATTCGTATTTCATTTACTGTTCACTATTCTTTACTACTGCTTTGTTTCCGTTATATCTGTTCACTGGGCTTTATAAGCTCAGCCGCACGTTTTCTTTTCGTGTGCGGCAGGTTATAAGCAGGACGACGGGTTTGGGTATGAGTGAAGAAACCTTTGGACTTAGAAGACTACACTGTGATAGTTATTTTGTTATAGAGATGATTAGAAGAATTTAGATTTTTGATCTTAGTATTTATCCCTTGTAAATTTTGTATTTCCTTGTAATTTCTTGTAACCTTTGTATTCCTTGGTATTATTGAAGATGTATGCTTGTGTATGTTTCTGATATGTCACCATTATTGTGACATCTCTACCCTTGTCGGGTCGGGGTGTTACAATTTATGGTATCAGAGAGACAGGCTGCGACTCGTAATACATTTACCTTTGACCTGTGTAAGTTAGACCACTAATTTTCCACTGTAGGCGCTCATAAGATAACCAGTAAGAATATGCTTTAGGATTTCCCTATAGGAACTTAAGTTCTGACCGGTGAGGAATGGGTAGACTATAAGGCGTTTGTTTAAGTGTTTTGCTTCCGCATCACTATGATTCGTGCCCTGCTTTTGATTTAAGTTTTTTTTAAGATCACTTTTAGAAATTGAAAGCTTATGCTTTGCACTACCCAAAATTTGAGAATTTAATAAAGCTGGAAGGCATTGAGAACTGCATTATATGGCCTGACACTATTCGATCCTTGCCTGCAGAATCCGACTCTGACCCCTTATCCTTCTGTTAATCATGTTGATGCCTCTTCGGGCATTCTGAAAATCTCCTTGGCAATGACGTACTTGACACCTTCTGTTAATTGTCTTCTGCTTTTGATAAGCATTTGTTTCCTTCTGTTAATTGTCTCTTGCTTTTGGATAAGCATCTATGAATCTTCTGACGCTATTTGATTTCGTCTTACCCGTCTCTATTCCTATGAGAAGTTTTGTGGTGTTTAACCACGAGTATAAGAATATTTTCCTCTCATTTTGAACGATAAGATTTGCCTTGTTGATCTGTCTTTCTTTGGACTGTTAACTCTAATGTTATTCTGATAAAGGATTGGTTGTTTGACAACTATCCTCCTATGTCTCACCTTTGACGTTTGAAGCAATTTTGAACTCCCTACCATGATTACCGATTGTTAAACTCTGGACTATCATTATTACTCTGAAGACTCGTGTGTTATGTTCGCGATCATGAAGTTTTCCTTGAACCCATTTCGTACAACAATGAATGAACCTTATCTTGAGAAATACTTGGCACCTTGAATTTTCTGAACACGATTTCTGATTGAACTACCAAATTTTCTACCGGAGTGAGAAGTAAGTTTGCTTAAGCGTATTTTCTAGGAGTATTTCAGTTTTGTTCGCGATAGAGAAGAATGATGACAGGAGACATGTATTGATTCTGGAAGCTGAACCGTATTGCTATTTGGAACCCTTATTTCTCCACCCTGAAACGACTTTGTATCTATTCAATTTCAGAGCGCGAAGTTTCCTTCAGATGGAAATATGAATTGAAGTTAGTCTTGAGATCTCTGTCCACATTTGTAACGACTGATGTAAAGATTTGTGACGCTAATAGTATTAGCTAAAGCTCTGACTATTCTGTAAATTTCATGAATGAATGTGTTCTCGTGAGTACTTGGGCAAATGGTCATTGTATGACTTAATAGTACATTCGGAGACGAAGAAGAACATGAAAATCATTTTTGCACTTTGTAAGAAATTGACGATCACTTGTGCATTCTGAGAGATTGATGTCTGTTGAGACAACGGTTTTTTTTTTTTTTTTTTCTTGATTGAGAATATCCCTTTTAAATCCCGCAAATTTTGAAACTATCACCGAATGGTCAAGACCGATAACAAAATGGTAAACTGAAATCTTTTGAACCTTGCATCAGAATTCTGAAGACGTTTACAACTTGCGTTACCCTTGATAAATTTCATGACCAGAAAGAAACAACCTAGTCCGATTGAGAACGGAGTTTTTGGAAAGCTGAAATAGAAATTTGTTTCCATACCCTCAGGCGGAATAAATTTTAAGACATTTCAGAAAGAGGCTCGGTTATCCTCCCTTGCAACACAGAAGGTTTTGCGTATGCATCAAGACAACTAGAAACGCATCAGAAGAATTACTTCGCTACCTGACCTGGAGTTGACAACAGCGGTGACTACCCTGAAGAGAGAAGACATTCCTTACAAGTGTTGGCGATACAGAAGGAAGATGGCGACCGGAAGCTGACGAAGACGTACAGTCTCACTTCCCTGTTCATCTTGGTTGTACTAAGATGAATTGAGAGCGAAAGCAGACTGGATGATGAAGAGAATTAAAGAATCGTGCAAGAAATCCACAACACTCCATCACCCTCCAAGAAGAACTGCAGGAGGCTCGACGAACCAGACACAAGTTTTCGATTTTGGTTTCACTTCCCGACTAATGGACAAACGAAGACATATTAACCGGACTTGAAGAGAGTAGATGTTTTGAATGAACGGATTTCTGAATCAGACCTTTTATGTTTGGAAGAATTGATTCTGTGAAGACCAAAGTTATTGGCAATTAGTTTTCATTTCCGTTGACCCCCTGAACTTTGTTACATCGTGATAATATCCGCTAATGATTTAAGTTCCTAGAAGCATTTCAGCCCCGTGCTTATTTTCGTATGTTCGATGATGGCTTTGTTCTGAGGAAGTTTGGCAAACTGTGGAAAATCTGATACTTGTGACGGCGTGCCTTACTCTGCTTGGCAATCTGAGATTCCGATACCCTTGCGAATAGTTTTGGTTTGCCCTCTTATTTATGTCTTTGATATTTTGGCTCTGAGACTGTAGAAGTACTAGGTGGATTAAGATAGGTTGTTATACTCACGACTCGAGATAAAGTATGATCATCATGAAGGCATATTATGTGGTGCTAGTATTATGACGCCTGATCAACGTGATAATACTTACACCATATAACGTGCACTCATTGTGGCCATAGGATATCTTGGGGGAGTACCTAAGAAGTTTAGAATCTGATCTCCGTTGGTTTATCCGTGATTAGTGAGACATTAGGTTCATTCTACCTATGCGTATACTCTGTTTCCATTTAATAGATATCTGGATGAGTTTGGACTCTCGTTCTGCATTCTGTTGACCTCAGTTATAAATCTTGAACTCTTTGTAGAGCTCTCTACTGATAATACAGTTAATCTGAATTAAAGTTCTGTTGTATTCCATATGAGCATTTCAGAAGGTGCACCTATCATCCATTTCATATTGTATGGTGCTTTTGATCTGAATCAACCTATCTGTCTCCTTCTGAAGAATCTGAACTCACTTTGTTTTGATCGAGTCATGAGAAACCATTTGTTTTGAAGAGCCTTTTTGGAAGAACCTTCCCGGGCGTGAGGATTGTTCGTGATGACCTTTTACGATTTGCTACGACTTTGCTTAACCTTGCGACTTCAATTTTCGAGGACGAAAATTTTCTTTTAGAGGGGAAGAGTTGTAAAACCCGAAAAATCTAAAACATGCAAAAAGACCAAATTGCCCCTACAATCTAAAATTTTAACATAGCAAGTCCTTAACGCATCGAATGGAACCCGGAGCTTAGCAAACTAATAAACTATTATGCCAAATAATCCTAAGCTACTTATAACACGTTAAATAAGTTACATTGGACCTTTTTACATCCATATTTGCCGAAAATATATATAAGTATACATAAAACCATTTTTGTTAATTTAAATACAAATTAACTATGGAATATTTCAATCAAGGCAACCCATGAATTGGTCCAACCCATGAATTCCGGTTTTTAGGCCCATTCCCCCCCCCCTCTCTCGGAATTTTCCACCCTTATATCACTCCTATCCCTTTTGACTCTCCACACAAAAGACCGATCTTCAATAACTTCCAAGAAACCCTAATAAAAAAAATAAAAAAAAAAAAAAAAAATCTACTGCCTTTGTTCTTGCTGCTGTCGAGCCAAGAGAGGACCAAAAGGAGGTTTGTTTTGTTCCATTCTTGAGTCATCAATCATAAGGTAAACATGTTCTTCATGCCTCAAAGCCATACGATTTGTTTTTAATCAAAAACCCTAACCATTGTGTCTTGCTTCCTTTTTCTGCCGATCGACCCAAAGAGGAGAAAAGAGAGGTTCGTGGGTGATCTTTGTATCATGCCCTTGATTCTTCGTGCATTCTACAAGGGTATTGTATCTCTTGTTTCGATCCTTTTTCTCACTTTTATGTTCTATTCGAATCATGGTATGAAACATGTCTCATAAAATCATAAAAACTAAGGAAACCCTAAAACCTAAAATATGGATCGACTAAACTGTTTTGGTGATGAGTAACTCGATTTGAATGTGTTTAAGAACTGATATGTATTGACCTAGATGTGTTTTGGACTCACCCATAATCGTTTTATGTCAAGAACAAATGAAAGGAATGATAAAAACCCTAATATAAACATGTTTCTGTGATAACTGTTTCTGAACTGGAACTTTGCTCGACTTTAACCGGCTATAAATAAATGATGTGAACGGGTATTGTAATGGTTTTTAAGTCTAAAACTAATTTCAATGAAGTGGCTACCTGGAGAAATTTACTTTGTAATTTTTAGAGGCCTGTAAATCTACTTTTTGATTTTTAGAAAATCATGTGTCTGGTCGTATTTGTAAAGTCTGGAAAAACAGTCCGGGTTTTTCATTTATCATTTTCAAACCATAACGAATCAGGATGTGTCCTTTTATCTGAGTAAAATATCACATGTTAGCTAATTACTGGAATTTTTTTAGAATTTTATAAATTTTCTAGACTGGGAAAGAAGATGGAAAATGGTCGGGTGTTTTTAATTAATCCGGTTCTGGAACAGGTTGGGAAAAAGGATTTTTAATTCGTATCTAGACAACTTAATAAAATCTGGAAAAATTACATAAAATACTCAAGACCCTGGGGAACGTCTGTGAATTTTTATAGATTTTATTTCGAAGATTTAATATGGTTTGCAAATTATTTGAAAACGAGTCCAGTAATACCTGAAAACTGTCAAGACATGTAAAAAGGATGTAAATTGTTATTTTTCCTAAGCTAAGGGTTATATTGGTGAATCGTGAAACTTGAGGGTATAATTCGTATAATAAGTTAATTTGAAGGTACACTCTGTAATCTTGGAAAATAAAATGCGTGTTGTGTTAATAAATTAATGAGAGGAGTTAAAATGTAAGCTATGTAAATCTAGGGTTTCATTTTGTAACTTTGATAAGTAAAGGGATAGAAAGTGTAAATTATGAAACCTAAAGGACTAAAAGGGTAACTTGATGAATCTAAAAGCTAAAATGGAAAGTTACTTAAAATGGAAGGGTTTGTAATTCTTGTCTACCCCTCTAGGTGTGAAGGAAGAGAAGTCCTGCTTCACTTTGTGTCACCCGTTTCTGATTTGTGTTTGCTTCTGGAATAAGGTACAGATATTCTGCCCTTCTTTAGTAAGGTGCCTTCGTCTCATGTTGATTTCTGATTCACTGCCATGTTCCTTGTTTCTATGAACCTTTGACATTGACCTACTGATACTGAACCTTTCTTATATTGAACCTACTGATATTGACCTTTCTGTTACTGAACCATCTGATATGAACTGTCTGTTATACTGAACTGGATATTGACCTATGAAACTAAACTGAATCATGAATACTGATACTTGACCACTGACCCACAGTTTGATACTACGAGCCATAACTAGTCATGAGGGTTTCATGACCATGTCAGTCGATGCACCGATGGCATGACTCTAGGGCAGGAGAGTGATGACCTGTTCCGTCCCTTTTATGTATTTATTTGGTGTGTTGGGAGGTTTATGGCCACCAGGGGCGTATGGATGCATCCTAGAACTGTTACTGTTACTGATTACTGAATTCTGATTACTGTTATTACTGGTGACTGATGGTGTGTGCGATACACGTCTTTCACATACTGGGAGCTAGCTACTCCATTTACTGATTGAGGACTCCCCTCATATTTACTGATTACTGAGAGGTCTCCCCTCTACATGATTATACTAATTACTGTTACTGATTACTGATACTGGGCTCGTAGAGGATTACTGTTTCCTACACCTTGTACCCGTGTACTTCTCATTACTGTTACCTTTTCTTATGCCATAATTCGGATTGATTCGTATTTCATTTACTGTTCACTATTCTTTACTACTGCTTTGTTTCCGTTATATCTGTTCACTGGGCTTTATAAGCTCAGCCGCACGTTTTCTTTTCGTGTGCGGCAGGTTATAAGTAGGACGACGGGTTTGGGTATGAGTGAAGAAACCTTTGGACTTAGAAGACTACACTGTGATAGTTATTTTGTTATAGAGATGATTAGAAGAATTTAGATTTTTGATCTTAGTATTTATCCCTTGTAAATTTTGTATTTCCTTGTAATTTCTTGTAACCTTTGTATTCCTTGGTATTATTGAAGATGTATGCTTGTGTATGTTTCTGATATGTCACCATTATTGTGACATCTCTACCCTTGTCGGGTCGGGGTGTTACACTTCACATAGAAAATAAAACCTTGAAGTATATGTTTATTTGATTATAAACATAAGCGGTAAAATAACTGATTCTAAAAGAACATGATGATCTATTAGCATGGCTAGATAGAAACATATCTTTGGAAAGATATGACATGAACAAAATCTAAGTTTGACAAAAGGATTATTCATGTACATCATGTTGCTTGTTGTATCATGCTTGAATGAAAGATGATTGACAACATTAATATCTAATTATAAATTATTAGATAGTTAAGTGTAATGGATATGGTTTAGAATTTACATCCTCAGCCTGGATTTGCTCCAAAATTCTAAATACGAACCATATGGCAAGTTATTGCTTGATTGATATTGTGGTCAAATCTTGAAGGATTTGAAGATATCAAACATTACACGATGAATGTTAAAAGTTTACGGAACTTTAAAAGAGCATATTGTTGTTTGATACAATGATGCTAGTAAGATTGAGATGACACTCAATACTAGTCATGGTGGGAGCTCATCCTTATTAGGAAACCATGTGTACTAGTTATGCTCATTATGAGCATAGTTGCATTATACATAAAGAATTAGAATACTTTAACTACAAGGTTTGGTAGTTTAGTTGTCATAAATTCGTGCATGAGGATGTCACGCATTTTATGAAGTATGTGGCAATATCTAGATAGATGAATGCACACATACGAGTATTTCATTATTGAAATAAGTATTCTCAAAATTCCGATAGATCAACATTAGTTGATTTATGCCTTGTCAACAAGTATGTGGAACATGACTTGTGGCATAATTCATTAATGAAGATTGTCATGCATTGATCTAGTTAGTATTTGGATAATGGACGTGTAAACAATTATTATATTAAATGAAATAAAGTGCGGATAACGTTTATTCTCATTATTAATATTTGTGTCCTATATTTGCATGTTTAAATCCGTGAATAACTTATGTTATTCTAAATTGTCCGTTGTCAATTGATAATATGGGAATATTATTGAACTAAGGCAAATGTGAGGATTGGTAGAATGGACTGTAGGTTGAGACACCAATGTCACATGATATTCAATATTGGATAAATTGAATATAGGACTTATCCCAACCACATGATTATACTTTATGGATCGTCGTCATCAAGTATATCATGAATATTTATCCTCAGACTTGAGATGACAGATAATTGCCGAGGATGTAGCTTATTTTCTGTAAGGTGGTCTAACGCTAACCGTAAAAGGTAGTTATAAGGGCTATTTTCGGAAATGATGCGAAGTTCGAGGGTTATGCTCGCAGTCAATAAAGGATTTGTTCCTTCAACTTTGTGTTGAAGTTTAATACTGCTTGGCCACTCGTAGGATTGACAAGATGTTTGCGTGGCCACGCCCAAAGTCTATCTGGAAGACGTTCAGATGTTTTGGTAATCTTGTTCAATTACGTATAAACGAGAAACTAATGTTAATTATGGAATGACCAAGATCCATATCCAAATTAACGCGGTATTAGTAACAAAAGGATAAGTATGATGATTAATTTCATCGAGTGGTTTTTTTCCAGGAAAACCATAACTCGGATCAAGCTGGGGGCATTGGGAAGGTAAAGCTAGGCTGACCCATGTCATTACTATATTAATGTTTATCCAAGTGGGAGCTGTTAGAGTTTGTGTATAAATATTAATATACATATGTCCGGTTTCGAACCCGAGGCTCGGGATTGCACACAATAACGTGAGAGTTTCAATGATGAATAATTAAATATATTTCATATATTTATTTATTCATTTCACCAATAAAACACTTAACGACGGTTAGTACTTAACGGGGGTTTTAACTAACGACCGTTAAAGGACTAATTGTGAAAAATAGGAAAGAAGGATCTAGAATCCTTGTTGGACTCTAAGATCCGGCCGACCCATCCCTAGGAGGGGGGAAAGTCGGTTTGGTTGGCTTGGGCACAAAGAAAAGAAAAACTATAAATACAATTCATTGTGTTTTAGTTTTTCCCTAATCTTGAATCCCTACAAGCCTAACTTCTCTTCTCCTCTTTTCTCCTTAGCTTGAACCGATCGACACTTTTATTCCCACTAGGGAATTCGATCCAAGTAAAAGCTTTGCAAGTGTTTGGCTTGTTGGTGATCAAGAACCTAGCTTTTCTCATTAAAACGCTATCATTACGTGTGTACAGGAACGAGTGACAAACTTACTTTAGCTTGTGATCTTGGAGCTTGATCGATCCATATATAAATCCTATTAGGGTTTATATTACTTGTTCTTGTTCAAGAGATTCCTTGTTCTTGCTAGGAATCATTAAGGTACGTGTCTATTTAATTTAATTAATTACTTGTTCTTGTAGATCTATTCCGCTGCGTGTTCTTGATGATTATATGTGTTTATGATTTTATATATAGTTCACATATTCCAACAATATGTACATACAAATAGGTTATGATCAGAATTTTTCGTATATGTTTAGCTCAATGAAATGCATTGTTAGTTATTCTTGTTCCAAAATGAACAAAAAATCCATGGCCATTTTGGTTAAATTAGGAAAACCATACATATATCATGATGATGGGCTGTTGCTCCAAATATCATATGTTTATCCACTTCCAACGTAGACTTGACTGTATATAATCACCAAATCCACCAACTTTTTTCTTGTTTCCTCATCAAATATCTAACTTTTTATAATTACTTATATAATAAATATTTGTTAATTATGTTGTTATTTTAATTTTGTTTAAACTAAATAAGCTAAAATTAGTCAGTTTGGAATCAAAAGACAAGAGAATAGACAATTTTTTGAACAAATGTGTTAGTCTTAACGATCACTGATATTTTAGCAATGTTAGTATATAAGGTATACTCTTTCTGTCTCATAATAACTTTTCCATATTTTTATTATAAAATATTTCTATGTTTTATTTCAACCAATTTTTTAGTGGGTGAAGATGGTGTTTTATTGTTGAAATATACAGATAGTGGGTATAGCTTAAGCTTTATACGTTCTTATAATGAATACTTCTTACGAAAAAGAGGGTATAACATTTTTGTATTTTTTGCAAATATTACATTATGTCTTGATAGTTGACAACATTAACAAAAAGGTGTGTTAGTCCAATGGTTTGTCTGATAGTTGTTAAGATATCGATTCTGACCTTACGATTTTACGATACAATAATGCAAAAACGATTCAAGTTCTATGTAGGATCTTAGCAAGCATAAAATCTTAAAAGATCTCGATCTTCACCATAAGATATTAAGATCTAATCCGATCCAATCTTAATTTTTTCGAGCAGCAAACTAAAAAACTACAAAGATGTAAATTATGTTTTATAGAATTTAAAAAATAACATGTTAATCTTCATAAAGATTTCATATTTATAATTTAGGACAACATTTCTATAAAATATTTATATTATTTTGCGTTTATAATATATAATAATTTGTATATTTGAATAATATTACAAAGACTATTAAGAATATGACATTATAGTAGGATTTTAAGATCTCAATCTGATTTTACAATTTCGATCTTTCAAAAACAAAAATGATCTCGAGTAGCATCCCGATCTTGAAAACCTTATTTTATTTTTATTAGAGTAAACTCCAAAATACATCCCTGTGGTTTATCCCGATTCACACTGTATAACGCTCTCGCAAAAGTTTCAACAGATACATCACTCCGTTAGTAAAAGTTAAACTATGTACATCCCTCCGTTAAAATAAGGACAAACGGCGCAAATTATTTCTCTGTTATCTCCTAACGAGATAGAAAATATTTACACCGTTAGTCCTCTGGGTTAACTATATTTGCACCGTTAGTCATTTTTTTTGTTTTCGTCCATTTTTTTTACGTTTTCGTCTTTTTTTTTACGTTTTCGTCTGTTTTTTAACATTTTCGTCCATCTTTTTTTACGTTTTCGTCCATTTTTTTACGTTTTCGTTCATTTTTTAACGTTTTCGTACGTTTTTTTATATTTTCGTCAGTTATTTTTTACGTTTGTGTCCGCTTTTTTTTACGTTTTCGCCTATTTTTTACGTTTTCGTCCGTTTTTTTTTATTTTTCGCTCGTTTTTTTATGTTTTCGTCCGTTTTTTTACGTTTTTGTCAGTTTTTTTACGTTTCTGCCAATTTTTTTACGTCTTCGTCTGTTTTTTTTATTTGTTCGTCCTTTTTTTACGTTTTCGTCCGTTTTTTTAAGTTTTAGTCCGTTTTTTTCGTTTTCGTCCGTTTTTTTACACTTTCGTCCGTTTTCTTATGTTTTCGTCCCTTTTTTTATATTTTCGCTCGTTTTTTTACGTTTTCGTCCGTTGTTTTACCTTTTTGTCCAATTTTTTTACGTTTTCGTCTGCTTTTTTAAGATTTCGCCCGTTTTTTTACGTTTTCGCTCGTTTTTTTACGTTTTCGTCCATTTTTTCCCGTTTTCGTCAGTTTTTTTACATTTTTGTATGTTTTTTTATGTTCTCGCTCGTTTTTTTACTTTTTCGTCCATTTTTTTATGTTTTCGTCAGTTTTTTACGTTTGTGTCTGCTTTTTTACGTTTTCGTCTTTTTTTTACGTTTTCGACCTTTTTTTACGTTTTCGTAATTTTTTTTTTAAGTTTTAGTCCTTTTTATTACGTTTTCATCCATTTTATGTTTTCGTTCATAAAAAACAGATGGATATGTGTACACTTTTGGATGTGAGGGTTTTAATTATAGCATAAAGTTTGTTCCTCCCTAAAAGAAGATAGAGTTAGACCAAAACGAAAAACGAAAGTATAGTTTACATATAATCTATTGTCTTACATGTGTGAAATCAAATGAAAGAAATTTCTGAGAGAGAAAAGTATAGTATCCTTTTATGTATTGATTTTCTTAAATAAAAAACAGATGGATATGTGTACACTTTTGGATGTGAGGGTTTTAATTATAGCATAAAGTTTGTTCCTCCCTAAAAGAAGATAGAGTTAGACCAAAACGAAAAACGAAAGTATAGTTTACATATAATCTATTGTCTTACATGTGTGAAATCAAATGAAAGAAATTTCTGAGAGAGAAAAGTATAGTATCCTTTTATGTATTGATTTTCTTAAATAATATACCGTAAAACAAGATAGATAGTTACATAAAAGAGTTTATAATACAATCGGCGAACGTCTTTTTAATGTAAAACTAGGAGGTAGTAAATGACTATTAGTTGTCAAAGATAACAGCATTTAACTAAAACCTTACCATGAAATATTAGTTTTTTAGAGTCAAAACCTCAAAATTTACCTGTTAGGAAGTATTAGAAATTAGTTTTATTTCATTCCTGCTGTTAGTTATAGCGGTTCCTGCTGGCAGGTATGTAGTTCCTGCTGGTGTTGGTTCCTGCTGGTAGTGCAGGTTGTTCCTGCTGTTAGTTGTCATTGCTGCGGGTAATCCGTATGTTTAGAAAGTTTGTTAGAGTTATTTTAGGAAGAGATTGTGTGTATCTCTTTACACGTTTTCTTAGTGATGCAGCATTAGGGTTTCTTGTAGTATAAAAGAAACATGCGGCATTGAGTTTTGTAAGCCTTTAAACGAATTCTTAATATCTTTAGTGAATAAAAGATCCATAGAGGATCAACGTTTTATAGTTTGTTTTCTTCTTAACTCTTGTGTTTAGATTCTGCCTAAGCATAAGTTTCATTCATAGAGATTCTCTTAGGCTGTTTGTGATTACATAGACAGTCTACCAAGCTCAAAGATCTATCAGGAAGGCACGATCCAACAAGTGGTATCAGAGCCTGGTGAGGATCTCTGTCGAAGAAGAAAACTTTTCTAACTGATCTCTTAGACCCTTATTCAATGACTTCATCCAGAACAGATGAATTTGAGACATTTTCCATGAAGATTAGAGCCTTGCTACCTTTTGACTCGATGAGAGACTGGACAGGACATGCTAAATCTGATGAAGAATGTGTCAATCAAACTCACAGTATGGTTAATGAAGCAAAGGATGATGTGGAAGAATTTGCCTTGATGGGATGTTCATCTCAGGTACAAAAGTGTCCTTTTGGTTGTCATGAAATGTACTCCAACCTTAAGAAAGAGTTTGATGAAATAGAGCCTGAATATAAAGAATTGTTTGTTAAAGTTCAAGCTTATGAAAAGGCTGTTAAAACTTTAGAAAAGCAAAAAGCTTGGTACCAAGCAAATCAGATAGCATATGAAGAGAAAATTAGGGTTTTGGAAAGAGATTTACAAATCACCACTAATGAGTTAAAACATTCTGAGAGAGAACATGCTAAGGTGATTTTAGAAAAACAGGAATTGCTGGCTAAGTTAGAAAGTGAAGAGGTCAAGTGTACTTCATACAAAGAATCAACTAGACTTGTAGATAAATTGAATGCTAGTTCTCAGTATGTAAAGTCTAAGAGCGGTTTGGGGTATAATAAAATAAATGACCCTACTGAGTCAAGAAGCTTTGACCCTACCCCTAAGGAGGTTAATTATCAAATTCCTGTAAAGTATGTAAAAGAAGGAGAAATGCATGTTGTTCCTCCTCCTATAAGAGGAGTGTTTAAACCTGTCCCTATCCACTCAGACCTTGACATAGACTTAGATGAATCACACCTGTCCTATGGCAAAAAGTCCAATGACTTGCCTACTTCAGAAAATGAATCTAATGACTTTGTCTCTTGTTCTGAAAGTGACAAGTCCTCTGAATCTAAGTCCACAGACTATACCTCATGTGATTCAAGTGAAAATTCTGCAACACCCAAGTCACATGATTTATACTCAAAGAGTTGCACCTGAACCTATTGCTAAGACAACTTCTCTTCAAGACAACTCTTTGTGTTCTGATAAAAACAATTTTGTCTCTGATTTTGGAGGTCATGTGAAGAAGAAGTCTATTAAGAAGAAATCTTGTTTTGTGTGTGGTAGTCTTTCTCACCTCATCAAGGACTGTGATTTCTATGAGAATAAAATGGGTGTTTGTGCCAGACAAAAGCAAACTAGAACTATGTGGAAAAATGTTGAGGAGATTCCCTCATTTGTCCCTAAGGCAAATGCATTTCCTGCTGATATTGCAAAGGGACCAGCACCTGTTGCTGCTGGTAGGCCTCTTAGACCAGCAGTTGTTCCTGCTGGTAAGCCAGTTCCAGCTGGTAGAGCCAATTCTGCTGGTTGGAAAAGGAATGCTGCTAGACACATTAACAGACCTACCAACACTTACTTTCAGTATGTCTATTGGCCTGTTTGTAATTTGGGGGAAACAAGATGGCAATCTAATGTTAAGTACTCTACAGATGGTACTTGGAGACACAATGGGCATTATTTGAGACAGGGATCCAGGAATTATAATGGATCATATCAGTCTCCTTGGTTTAGTTCTTGCTAAGATTGAGGGGAGGCATGAGCCTAAGGGGAGGCTTATGCTTGTATTTTGTGTATTTACTAACTTTTTGTTTTTAAATTCTGTATATTCTGTGTATTGTGTATCTTCTAATTATTTTGCAGGATTTAAGTCAACAATCTAATGAAAACAAGGAAAAGTAAAATTTTATTCATTAGTTGGGATTACAAGATCGATCAAACCATATGAGATAACAACAGTCAAACAGCAAATACCATCAGATAACAACCTAAACAACCAAACAACCTACTCCTCAGACCCAGACAACCACCCAGCCAGCTACCTACTCCAGCTTTCCTTTACCCTTGCCCTTGACATCTGGCATGGTTTTGTGGATTCCTCTTCCTTCAATAGCCTCACTTAGTCTCTTGCACACAAGACCCATCACCTGTTGCCTTGGCTGTGGGAGTGGTTGATTTTTTTAAGGAACTGGAATTTGGCTCATGGCTGCCACAGCCTTCTCCATCTCTCGTGTCAGCATGGCTGAAAGTGGATGATGTGGTGGATCTATTTCCCAAGAACCTTGATAGTAGGTCAGAGACTTTGGCCAGGATGAGGGCTCATCATCTGAGGATTCAGAAGATGGAGGAGTTGGAAGGTCTTCAGAGGAATCTTTCTCAACCTTTGCTTTGCCTTTATTGGTTGTGCTAGTCTGGGTGGAGGAGCTGGGTGGGAAATAATTCGCCCACCCTGATGATTCGGATGACGAATCATAGGAGATATCTACAATGTCTTGTTTGGGGGAACTCATTGGGTGAGAATTGTTTGATTTAGGGGGTCAAGTTTGTGATGTGTGAAGTTGATTACTCAAGGCCTTTTAATAGACAATGGCGAATTAAGGATCATGAATGTTGGGTTGGTGTTTAGTATCAATTCTTGGCAGATTTGGGTTTAATTATCATGAGGATTGAGGAATTGACCGGATACACTACATAATTTTGACTATTGGTCAAAACCACTTCATTCCTGCTGGTTGACCATCCATTCCAGCTGGTTGACCAGTGGTTGCTGCTGGTATCATTATAATTGGGGTTTTTATTTTGGGATAGAGCGCGATTCTTGCAATTTAATTTGCTAAATTTGGTAACCATATAACTGACCTAAATTGTTCATCCCACACCTCAAATCATCAGTTTCCTCTAACACCCATTTCATTCACCCAAATCTTACATTGATTCATCACTATGGCGGCCTTACAGTTCAAAGAAGATCACAACAAAGTGGCACATCTTGAAATTTCTAAAAGAAGTACAGGATATGATGAGGTACTCACCTTCCTAAATGGGTCCTCTATTCGGTTTGCGTTGACTCATTGTCCAATAGTGGTATATGACTCTTTGGTGAGGCAATTTTGGGCCACTGCTGCTGTACGCACAGTTGTGGGTCAGCCACAGGAGATAGTTGCTATAGTTGATGGGAATGAAGTCATCATCACTGAGGGGTCCATTCAAACTCATCTTCAACTAAATGATGAGGAAGGGTTGTATAACCTCACTGAGCAAGAGATTTTGGAAGGAATGGGAGCTATTGGATATCCTATCACTGGTACCTTTACTTTTTATAAGAATAAGTTTTCTCCTCAATGGAGGTTTCTGATTCACACTCTTCTACAATGCATTAGCATTAAGACAGGAGGTTGGGACCAATTCTCAAGTCCTATTGCCTCTGGTCTTATCTGTTTGTCTTCTGGGAGGTTATATAATTGGTCTAAGTATATTTTTGATGGGATGGTTGGGAACATAGTTCATGGTAAACACAAATTCCTGATGTACCCTAGATTTTTGCAAATTGTCTTAGGTATACAGACCACTGACCCCACACCAAGAATCATAGGTAGGATGACTGGCAAGCTTTTTGCCACAATGAGAATAAATTTTGCAGGAGATCACTTGCCTTTGTTACCTGCTATGTTGCCCAATGTCAATGCTGCTGCTAGTGCAGATGCTGTGGTGGTGATAATATTCCACCAACACCTGATGCTGCTGGTGCAGATGCATCAGTTGCAGCTGGTGTTGAGGCATCTGATGCTGCTGGTGCAAGTGCATCAGTTTCAGCTGAACAAACACCACCATCATCTTCTAGATTTACCACACCATCGTCCCCTAGGCCAATTGCATCTGATTTCCCTTCTAGTTCTGTTGTTGAACCAAGTGTTGAGCCTGCAACCACCACTATTGAGCCTAACTTTGAAACATCCTCTTTTTCAAGGCTTTCAACTCCTAGTCCTACTAGGCAGCCTTTTGGTTTTGACACCCATATTGGTGGAGATTTTCATGCTTCTCAACCCAGATCCAATGAGGCTCCTAATACCTCAGGCATTCCTGCTGGTGGAGCTGAGGATCATGCTGATCTCACTTCTATGTCCAATTTACTTGACAGGTATATGAAGAAAGCTGAAGCATTGGAGTCTGAACTTAAGGACACCAAAAAGAATCTTAGTGAGAAGGTGGATACTTTGGAAAAGGAGCTCAAGAACACAAAAGAAACTTTTGGTGGGACTATCCAAAAGCTAATTGAAAGAATTAACTTTTTGGAAGCTCAACATCTACAAAAGAAAAGAAGGGTTGTGCTCTCTGAGTCTGAAGATGATCAGGCTGATATGGAATTTGATGGGCTTAATGTGTTGGCTTCTGTTTCGATGGATACTGTAAACATTGAAGTTCCTACCTTTTCTAAGCCTCTTCCAACTACCCAGACTCAAGATATTCCTACTGCTACAGATGTCCCTGCTGGAGGTGATAGTGTTTCCCCTGATTCTAAGATTCCTGGTAATTCTGCTGGTAGCTCATACATTACTGCTGGTAGTGACACCATTGCCCCTGCAAGTGACACAATTATTCCTGCTGTTTCTATTGTTACTCATGATGATCAAGTTCATCTTGATAAAGGAACGGTTCCAATAGTGGTTGAACTTCAGGGTCTTGTATCTGCAACTGCTGAGACAAAACATGATGCAGAGATAGCCAGACGAATGCAAGAACAGGAATTAGCTGATGAACAAGCTAAACAAGCTCAGATAGCTCAAGATGAGGAGTTAGCAAGGCAAATGTCTGCTGATGAAAGGAACATAGCTGAATTCATGAATAGAACAAGATCTGAAGATTTTAATCCAGAAGAGTTCAATGAGCAACTACAATACTTATTGGCTTCTGACATGATTGTAAAAGCACATGGTGTGATGATTCTTCAAGATTCGGAGTTAGATGAGGAAGAAAAGTCAGATAAGCTCAAGGAATTTATCTTGAAGACAAATTGAGCACCTACATGGAATGACTTGATGCATAGAATCAGAGAAAGGCAAAAGTCAGGTTACAAGACAAAGTTGCCTACAAGAAAAGACAATGTCGATTTCATGAAGCACTATTTGAAGAATCAAGCAAGTTACAAGCTGAGTGACTTCAAAGGTTGGACTGATGCTGCAATTCAAAAGAAGTTCTTTGACACTATCTGATGTGTTTTTTTAGGTCTATAATAAACTACCAAGTTTTAAATTTATTTATTGCCGAACTAACCTATAGACTCTAAACACTCACGAGCAGTGTACCCGATCAATGTAGATAGTTTCTAGGTAAGCAAGGGTCGTTCACTAGGAGCGAAGCTAAAATGATCTAAAGGTATTCTAATTATTAATCTAACTATTCTATCCTATCCTAGAAAGCAATTAAAGATAAGGGGGTTTAGCCTGAGAGGCTACCACGATATTGTGTGTTATATAAACTAAATACGGGAAAGTAAATAACTAAACTAAGGATAGGGAACAATAGATCGATATAAGGAAGAACGGGTTAGCCAAGCCTAATCCATCTTATAGTTATATAAGCTTATGTCTACTTGTTTTAATTCATTCAATTGTTTTGCCGCCAATCCGATTATCAATCCTGTCACGATTAAATAACCTACCATCGTGGTGGGAAAGAGGACATGATCATAGTGACCTATCTAGCATCAATACTAACTTATTGTTTTAAACCGTCTAACCTAGTTTGGCATTACGCGCTACTAGTCCTAATAGTGGCATGAGGCACGGTTCCGGTGTGTTCCCTCTAAGCCGTCTATATAGGATTCGGATTAATACACTTATGATCAATTAAAGTAACCACAAATATAGATAGTTAAATTACAGCAATTAAACCAATAAGATCATAATCTAGTTACATAGACTTTTACTAGTTATAAGCAATAAACGAGTTTTTATCGATAAACACCCAATCCAATAACAAAGTAAACACATCAACACAAGCATAAAAACTAATAAAACTTCATAAAAATGACTAACACCTAAGGGTGTTAGCCCTTAATCTCTATAAAAGATAGAGTATACATTGCGAATAAACATAGAGAATTCATGAATAAAATACTTATGCTAACCGAATGATACATGACGTTAAGTATTGAGATGTTCTTCATCGATCTTCGAGGAGGTGTTGGGGACGAGTTGGGGGTGTCCCCAACTGATAATGGTTATTCTAATGATCCTCAAATCGTCCATAGGGCTGTGGTATTTATAGGGGTAAGGAAGAGTAGCCTCCAAGTTTACCAAAAATATGCAGTCTGCTGTTACGACCCCGATACGGCGCATCTAGAAATCCTATGCGCCGCATCTCCTTCAGAATCAAATAGATTTTCTTTTTCTCTTCGCGTGGCCGCTTGAATCAACTAAAACGGAGTCCGGATGAAGATTTTATGACCAAAACAGTGAAGCATCTTCTAAAGTTGTTACGTAAACATTATTTCTTCATTTGGCTTCGATTCTTCACTTGATTTATCGGTTAAGGCTCATATACAACGTATCTCAAGGATAGGATGCGCCGCATTCGATGTAATCCCGTCTTGGTCTTCAAATATCTAGGGCTTCTATACAGCGTATTCATAGAATCCGATACGCCGTATTCTTCAAATCGACCAAGTTTCATATACGGCGTATTCCCAAAGATGGATACGCCGTATGCATCAAAGTCAGGAAAGGTCTTGAACTCTTCTAAGTATATGGATACGGCGTATCTAATTAGCGTTGATACGCTGTATTGAGTGTCTGATCAGTAGGCATTCTTCAATATCTTCGTTTTTGCTCCAAAACACATCTTTTTCCATAACTTTCTCCAATTGCTCCGATATTACTGAGATTTACAAAAGTAAATGATTAAGTACCAAATCTCACACATAATAGTATAAAATGAGCAATATAAACGGGATAATGATGCTAATAATATGTACTTATTTGATGTCATCAAATATCCCCCCACTTGAACTTTACTTATCCTCAAGTAAACCTTAGATTTAAACTTATGAAAATGTATCCTAAATATGATGTATTTTTACAATTAAGCATTTATTCGTTTTATCATAATTGCACAACCAAACACTTAACGAATTAGAAACAAAATAAAATATTTCGATAAAAGCAAATCTAATCGTTTAACTGTCCAGTCGTGACGAATATTCTATCATAAGCTTGGCAATGATACACATCTCCCCCACTAAAGCTAAGGAGTAACAAGTCTAAAGCGGTAAAAAGGGTTTGTTGGTTAAGGGTTAATCATTCTTCTTAATCTCTATCGATCTCAAATTCCAGAAAAGGCGACAAAATCACAAATACATGATCGAATCCACGAACACGATACTTGCAATTGCTCAAATCCTTAACTCGAATAGGCTAAAGATAGGACCAAGTAATCTTTACCAATAATATTATATCAAAAAGGGCGACAAAATCATAAATACATAGTCGAATCCACGACTACGATACTTAAGATTGCTCAAATCCCTAATCTCAATAAATCAAAGGTTTGGATAAAGAATGATATAGGGTATGGATAATATTTGGGATTTAAATTGGTGTAAAATATAAAATCAACAAACAAATAGATTAAGTCCTAGTGTGGTCAATCACTTTCCCAACCATCCCAAGAATAAGACTCATATCATTGGATAACTCACGCTTTAACACTTGAAACACACGCTTTAGGTAGACACGAATTATACTCAACAAGATCTCAATCAAAGAATATCCTTAGTTGGCGTTCCCATAACGGCCAACTCCCATTCAATCCATAAATATAATATACAACAAATAGTAGCCATATGAACCACTTACATAACTTTACATTGTTGGTTTAACAAACTTCCAACTTTCTTCTTTCTTTTTCTTTTCTTATTTTCTCTATTTTTTTTCTTTTTCTCTTTTTTTTTTTTTTTTTTTTTTTTTTTAAATTTTCTATTCTTTCTTCTTTTTTTTTCTTTTTTTTTTTTTTTTTTTTTTTTTTTTTTTTTTTTTCCAACCAATAAAAACATTAATGGTGTAAAATTTCACCACTTCACCATAACGATAACTCTGGATAATTTTTCCATACTTTCATGACTTCAGAAATAACGGTAATAGTGAAAGTAGTAAACACACGAAAATCAAGACTCAAAATATACAATATCTACTTTCACTCCAATTGCATTGTGCAATTTCCCGACCTTAACCACAGATAATGAATTACGCACGCGAACACAGTTAATTGTAAGAAAACACACTTTGCCTAAAGTAACTAACCACGGACTTTAATCTACAGGGTAAGCTAAGGTGTAAGGGTGTAACGAAACATTTTAAACATTGGTGTAAGAAACGAAAGGAATGGCTCTGAGGGTTTTTCTAGGGGTATCTTACTCTAAAAATGAGAGTAACAAAGGGTTTATACGGGGGTTAACTAACCAGTGTAGTTAGTTAATATCACATAACATAAAAGGCTTTTTGGGTGTAATCCTAGAAATTTACCAATTTAGACAAGTCACTCCAATTATATAAATAATACTTATTATGGTGGTCTCGAATAGTATACAAGCCAAGTTCTAAAGTTTACAAGTCATCGGCACACTCACAGATTTGTGGATTTTGATAAGTTCACAATCTTTGAAAATAAGGTTATGTGTGCAGCTATGCAACTTAGATTAAACAAAAACATGCTAAAAAAAAATTAAATTTTGATAATTAAGCATAGATTAAAGCATATTTTTGAAAATTTAGGACAAGTAACGTTCTAATTCTCCATCCCCCCACTTAAGTTAAACAACGTCCTCGTTGTTTGTATTTAAAATTAAAAACAAGAGATAGAAAGAATTAGAACGGAGAACTCCCCTGAGATTTGCTCGGTATGATCTTCCAATGTAAGTGTGCGAGCGTATAAAATGCGGGAGTCCACCAACATCTTCAATATTCCGGACCTGAAAAAATATAGAGACCACAGGAAAAACAAATCTCGAGAAACATCTCATTAATCATCGGTTAGAAAACGATAAACAAAAGAAAAACAAAGAACTGTATTCAATTCTGGCAGGTCGATACGCCGTATCTAAAAAGATAGATACGCCGCATTGATGTCAGCAAAACAGTTCGGACTAAAGTATTCCAGATGATTCGATACGCCGTATCCATAGGGGTTGGATACGCCGCATCGAAGGCCTGGGACAGACTCGACAGAAAATTAAATTGACATAAATTAAAAGATAAGCATGGGTTGCCTCCCACGAAGCGCTTGTTTTTGTTCAAGTCACGAGCCTGACTCCACCCTTATTTACTAGGCAATAGGGTATTTTTCCCCCCACTTGCGGTCAAGTGCGGGTGATAGTAGCAATAATCACCATAACGGTGTAAATTTGCTACTAGAGATGGATAGAATATGTAAAGATAATACCTTGGCAATATGTGTACTTCGTTCATTACCTTACCCGGTTTGGTTGTTAAATTGGATGACATGAACATTACATGTGAGAGAGTAGTATGTTGAGGATCAATGAATCTCCCTTCTTCTTCGTTTGTTCTATTGGTAGTAAGGCGTCCCTTGACTTCCATAAAAGATGAGAAAGGGTCTTTGGCGAGTAAAAGTTCGGGTTCCTCTATATTCTTCATAGGATTGAAATCATCCTCTTCAATCATGGTCGTGTCCATCAGCTCATCCTTGAATTCTTTTTCTATTTCAACCAAAAATGGGTTGATAACAGGTGCTTTATATTCATCATTAGTTGGTGTAGTAAATTCCACCTCATCATTCTTTCGTTTTGCAACCTGTTTAGGAAAACTAGCAAGATTATTAGTAACGGGATTAATAATATTAAATAAATTAGTACCACTTTTTGTTGTAAGTGACTCCAATTCATCTTGTGAGTCTCCATCTTCAACTAGTGGTCTTGTAATTTCATCCTTTTCCCGAATAGCCGCCTCAAATAAGTCATCCCACATTTCTTCAAAATCCTTTGTGGGGTCATAATCTGGCTCATTTGTTCCACGCATGAATATTTCATTTTGTTGTGGCAATTGCGGTATGGCATCGTACACAATACAATCAAAACTTTCAATATTAGAATACTCATTATCTTCATCCGATGGAATATCATCATGGTGTTTTTGATATGATGAGAATATATTTTCCAACTCGGGTGAAAAATCACAAGTAATAGCACCATACACCATTGTTCCACATTCATCTTCATTTTCATCATAAGCACTTTCGGATGAATAAGCTTCTTTGTAAACAATTGCCGGATTTTCATTCAAATCAAACACTTGTGACTCTTCTTCATCTTGGGCAACTTCCGGAGAAATAACATCATCAATAACTATTGCCGGAAACCTAATTGCACCAAAATCGTATGATTCTTCTTCATCATCATCATTGGATAAAGTCCAAGTGTGTCGAAATGGCAATTTGTTTCTTTCTTTCCCAGATTTTTCCTGCTTTGATAATAAGTACTCTTCCATCGTGGGTTCTTTATCATTGATGACTTGTGCACCATATCTTGCTCTTTTCCAATCGTAAACCTTTTTATTGCTCAAGGATCTTTCATTGTTAAGCCTAAGATATTCTTCCATAGTTATGTCCGGATTATCCATCATCATTATTACCTGAAAGATAAACAACCAAGAACAGCAGTAACCGAAACAAAAACAATAAAAACTAAAACGAAAAATAAAAATTAAATAAACAAAAATAAAGAAAAACGATAAAAAAAAATTGCTCACGGAACGTCAATACGCCGTATACAATTGACCTGTATACGCCGTATTGATATAAGACAGATACGCCGCATCCACAGACAAAGATACGCCGTATTGCCTTTCTGAGACAGAAACACAGAAACAAAAAAAACACACAGAAACAAATAAAACTAACTAAACTAAAATACCAATAAATCAAATTAAAACAATCACTCCCCGGCAACGGCGCCAAAAACTTGATGTGTTTTTTTAGGTCTATAATAAACTACCAAGTTTTAAATTTATTTATTGCCGAACTAACCTATAGACTCTAAACACTCACGAGCAGTGTACCCGATCAATGTAGATAGTTTCTAGGTAAGCAAGGGTCATTCACTAGGAGCGAAGCTAAAATGATCTAAAGGTATTCTAATTATTAATCTAACTATTCTATCCTATCCTAGAAAGCAATTAAAGATAAGGGGGTTTAGCCTGAGAGGCTACCACGATATTGTGTGTTATATAAACTAAATACGGGAAAGTAAATAACTAAACTAAGGATAGGGAACAATAGATCGATATAAGGAAGAACGGGTTAGCCAAGCCTAATCCATCTTATAGTTATATAAGCTTATGTCTACTTGTTTTAATTCATTCAATTGTTTTGCCGCCAATCCGATTATCAATCCTGTCACGATTAAATAACCTACCATCGTGGTGGGAAAGAGGACATGATCATAGTGACCTATCTAGCATCAATACTAACTTATTGCTTTAAACCGTCTAACCTAGTTTGGCATTACGCGCTACTAGTCCTAATAGTGGCATGAGGCACGGTTCCGGTGTGTTCCCTCTAAGCCGTCTATATAGGATTCGGATTACTACACTTATGATCAATTAAAGTAACCACAATTACAGATAGTTAAATTATAGCAATTAAACCAATAAGATCATAATCTAGTTACATAGACTTTTACTAGTTATAAGCAATAAACGAGTTTTTATCGATAAACACCCAATCCAATAACAAAGTAAACACATCAACACAAGCATAAAAACTAATAAAACTTCATAAAAATGACTAACACCTAAGGGTGTTAGCCCTTAATCTCTGTAAAAGATAGAGTATACATTGCGAATAAACATAGAGAATTCATGAATAAAATACTTATGCTAACCGAATGATACATGACGTTAAGTATTGAGATGTTCTTCATCGATCTTCGAGGAGGTGTTGGGGACGAGTTGGGGGTGTCCCCAACTGATAATGGTTATTCTAATGATCCTCAAATCGTCCATAGGGCTGTGGTATTTATAGGGGTAAGGAAGAGTAGCCTCCAAGTTTACCAAAAATATGCAGTTTGCTGTTACGACCCCGATACGGCGCATCTAGAAATCCTATGCGCCGCATATCCTTCAGAATCAAATAGATTTTCTTTTTCTCTTCGCGTGGCCGCTTGAATCAACTAAAACGGAGTCCGGATGAAGATTTTATGACCAAAACAGTGAAGCATCTTCTAAAGTTGTTACGTAAACATTATTTCTTCATTTGGCTTCGATTCTTCACTTGATTTATCGGTTAAGGCTCATATACAACGTATCTCAAGGATAGGATGCGCCGCATTCGATGTAATCCCGTCTTGGTCTTCAAATATCTAGGGCTTCTATACGGCGTATTCATAGAATCCGATACGCCGTATTCTTCAAATCGACCAAGTTTCATATACGGCGTATTCCCAAAGATGGATACGCCGTATGCATCAAAGTCAGGCAAGGTCTTGAACTCTTCTAAGTATATGGATACGGCGTATCTAATTAGCGTTGATACGCCGTATTGAGTGTCTGATCAGTAGGCATTCTTCAATATCTTCGTTTTTGCTCCAAAACACATCTTTTTCCATAACTTTCTCCAATTGCTCCGATATTACTGAGATTTACAAAAGTAAATGATTAAGTACCAAATCTCACACATAATAGTATAAAATGAGCAATATAAACGGGATAATGATGCTAATAATATGTACTTATTTGATGTCATCACTATCCCTTATCAGTGGAACTTATGGAGAGGATGCTCAAGCATAAGCTGAAAATTGGCAAACATGCAGTAGGAAATGATTTGACCACAGCTGCACAATTGGTTAAGTTCATCAGATCTCAACTTGCTGCTGCCAAAGGATCATCTGCTTGATCATGGTACCTTTTAGGTTGATTGTTGTATATTTTTCATTTTCTTTGTTTTCTTGTTTCTGCTTTATTTTCTTTTATGTTTATTTTATTTTCTTTCTAGATATAAAAAAAAAAAAAAAAAAAAAAAAAAAAAAAAAAAAAAAAAAAAACCCTTGTATCTTGTATACTAACTTTTGTGCAGGTACAGTGTTGGTTTCTTGCCACACATCAAATGGTAATCATCTCACCATGTCTAACAGACAAGAAAGAGTTGACTCACCATGAGGGTACGGCTCTGGTGTGATCATCAAATCCGTTGATAGCTGTAATAGTTTGCTCAAAACTATAGGGTTCTCAACTCACCCATGTTTCATTACTGAGAGTTGAAATGGTTTTCAATTCACCATGGATTTTACTCCTTTTGGGGTTTCCAAAGAATTGGCTAGCCCACAAGTATATGGCTTGTGGTAAAGGCAGTGGAAAACCATATTTGGTAATCAATTCACCAAAGGTTATCTTCAACCTCAGAATTGGCTAGTCCTGAGCAAACGGCTACAGGTAAAGACAACTCAAATCCGTTTATAGTTGATGATTTACTAAAAATCATATGGTTATCAATGTCCCATGGTCTTACACACCTAAACATTGGCTACTCCAGTAGTGATGGCTATTGGTAAAGAGACATCAATTCCATTAATTTTCAATGATTTACCTCTCACAGGAGTTTACACACCTGGATGTGATGAGAATAGTATGAAACTTAAATGTTTTGATGTACAATATGTCATTGTTGCTGTGAAGTTCAAGTGCATTGCATATTAGGGGTAACCAGATTATGAATTGAAGATGTTCCTGTTGCTGCTGATCCACATATGTTGCTGCTGGAAGCTTGTGCTTCAAGATGGTGTTGCTGCTGGTTACTTTCTGATGCTGCTGGTTCAATCCTCTATCCCTGTACGTCCAAGATCTATCTGGAAACTTGAAGTTAACGAAGTCAAATTCAAGTTTAGGGGAGGATTGTTAGGAATTATTAGAAATTAGTTTTATTTCATTCCTGCTGTTAGTTATAGCGGTTCCTGCTGGCAGGTATGTAGTTCCTGCTGGTGTTGGTTCCTGCTGGTAGTGCAGGTTGTTCCTGCTGTTAGTTGTCATTGCTGCGGGTAATCCGTATGTTTAGAAAGTTTGTTAGAGTTATTTTAGGAAGAGATTGTGTGTATCTCTTTACACGTTTTCTTAGTGATGCAGTATTAGGGTTTCTTGTAGTATAAAAGAAACATGCGGCATTGAGTTTTGTAAGCCTTTAAATGAATTCTTAATATCCTTAGTGAATAAAAGATCCATAGAGGATCAACGTTTTATAGTTTGTTTTCTTCTTAACTCTTGTGTTTAGATTCCGCCTAAGCATAAGTTTTATTCATAGAGATTCTCTTAGGCTGTTTGTGATTACATAGACAGTCTACCAAGCTCAAAGATCTATCAGGAAGGCACGATCCAACATGACCCATAAAACAAAAGTAATACATAGTCAAAACCTTTAAAAGGTAAAAAAAAGGCCTCGATATATCCTTCGACTAAAAAGGCTTCATATTTGCCTAATCTTTAAATATTGTGGAAAACTAGAAGGGGGTTGAATAGTTTTACCATTTTAAAATTCTTTTGCTTTAGATACTAACGTGATTTCAACTAATGCAAATATTAAACAATATATAACATGCAAGTAAAGAAAGAAACAATCAAATCACAACACGGATGTTTATAGTGGTTCGGTCTACAAGGACTGTCTTCCTTGCCATACTCCACTCCTCGAGCCTCTAACTCGAGAGTTTTTCTTCACTAAGAAACAAGCTCCCTTCTCGGCGGAGAATACCTTTACACATGTCTCTTACACTTTTTCCGGTACAAAGCAAAATACCGAGTTCTTTTACAAGGGCACAACCACTCCTGATACTCTATGTATTTTGAGGACTAAAATACAAACCGATCACAACAGAGGTATATGATTGTATGGTACAACAATGATGTGTGAAAAACAACAGATTCACACTATGACTAATTTAACAAGTATTGCAACGCTTTGTTGAAGCTTGTGATGTTTTGATCTCTTTGCTACAAAAGAAATATCACTAAGAATGAAATATGAAATATGAATGGGTTAGTAATGAATGAAAGAATGTATGATGTTGTTTGTGCTTATGAGTGATAATAAAACATGAATGTGTGGCTTGCTATTTATAGGCCAACTGCCATTGCAAACCACGGATAGGACGGATCCAAAATAAGGGATCCGTCCGTTATGTTGTTTGGTTCCGTGGGAGCCTGACAGTAAATCTCTAAATATTTTTCCCCAATCTAACCAAGATATTTCCATATCTAATCTTTGAGTGAAGATCAATCCAAGATATTCATATGATCTTCAAGATTTCCTAAAAATATCAATGTGATGCATGCCATGATGTCATTGTACATATTCCATATTAAAAAATAAAATGTAAATTAATGTAACATGTAAATGTATGTAACATGTATATACTAGTGATCATATATGTAGCATGTAAATAATGTTATGAGTTTATGAAAAGCTTGTGACTATAAATGTAAAAGACTTAACTATATTTATAATTTGCTAAAAATAAAGTTTATAATTGTCATTAACAAAATATAGCAAAGATCGTAAAATATAAATAAAGTTTTTTAGACGATATTTGTATTAACAATCTCCCCCTTTTTGTTGAGGACAAAACATAAAGTTTATTTTTAAGCAATGAAATAAATAGATTGCAAGTCTTTTAAAAATATAGATTAAACTAGTTTTATGCAATTTTTAAAATTAATTTAGGCATTTTAAATTGTATAAACATGTAATGTATGAGTTTAATATTATCTCTCCCTTTTTGTCGAAACAAAAAGAAGAAATGCATAGCGGAATGTAGTGCAAGGCCCTTGGTTATTAATCCCCCTAATTGGAGTGCCAAGTATGATGATACATGGATTTTGAGTGCTTTATTAGCTCCCCCTTGGACAATACCCCCTAGTTGGAGTGCCAAGTATATGATGCATGAATTGAGAATGCTACAAAACAAAGGTTAGTGCTTGATTAGCTCTCCCTTTAACAATACTCCCCCTTGTTAGGGTGCCAAAGTATATGATGCAAGGATGAAAAATTCTACAAAACAAAGGTTAGTTGTAAATGGTTCAAACCAACCAAGTATAATGATGCATGATTATGAGAGCTACAAAACAAATGTTAGTTGATAATTAGTTCAAACCAACCATATAATGCACAATAAGTGATCACACACAAACATTAACAAACATCTTTCATTGGAAAATTATTTGTGATAAAAGTCACAAATTGAGATGCTACAAAGAAAATAAATATAAAATAACTTAAAAAGAAAAAGAGTCCTAAAATAAAAATCCTATAAAAGAAAAAAAAATCCTAAAAAGCTCCTAGTTTGAGCATCTATTGAGGTGGGTGCGAATGGTCGTTGAGGCGCTCAAGGATATGGTTCAAGATGAACCTCATATCATTTTGTAACTCATGAACCAAAATGTTGGTTCGTTGAGTGAGATGGGCGGTTCGCTCACACATGGGGCAACCATGGCGAGGGAAGTTGGGTGGTAGATTTAGTTCGTTTGTTGTTGGTGGTGGTGGTGGAGGTGGTGGAGCATGAGTTGATTGTTGGTTGGGGTTTGGTGGAGACATGATGGATGCAAGCAATGTGGATTATAGATCCATTGCTTCATTGAGGTGGGAATCCACCATATTTGAAAAGGCATAGAGGCGGTCAAGTTCCTCATTTATTTCATCTTGAGTTTGTGGTTGGTTAATCCACATTGACTCGTCAATGCCTTGGAGTGTGGAGGTTGGTGAGATAGGTTGAGGTTAAGGTTGTTGTGGTGGAGCTTGATCACGGTAGAGAGGGCCATGAATGTCCCTATAGATAGGATGAAAGAGTAGTGGTTCTTGTTGTGAAGGTTCAACCTCAAAAGGCATTGGTGGTGGATTGGTGGATCTAGGTGGAAGGTCTTCCAAGGTTTCTAAGTAGGGGTGAGGAGAGGTTGGTGGTGTGGCAAACAACTCTATTGGTTGAAGTTTAGGTGATTGAGGAGGTGATGGTGATCTTGTTATCTGAGATGGTGCGGGAGGTGGTGTGGTGGCCACTGGTGTTTTGGTAGGTGGTGGAGTGGTGATGATGATATGTGGTGGTGTTGGAGTTGACAAGGTGAGGAAGTTCTCATTATCAATTAGAGATGAGATGTTTAGTAGTGATGATTCTGATGATGAGGAGTTGAGATTTACAAAGCAACATGGTCTAACACTCATTCTGGCAGTTCTTCTGTGTGGTCTGGATGTTGATGAGGAGTTGTTTGACTTTGTCATTTTGAAGAGGAAGGTTGAGATATGCAGAAATGCTACTAGAAGTGGTAGTGAAGATGTGAGAAATGATCATTCTAAAGGTTCCAATTTATAGACTCCAAGATTTATGTAAGAGTGTGTTTGGATTTGATGTTAAACCATACAAATATGGTGGTTTACAATGATTTGGAAGTGGAAGACAAGCATATCAAATCATCAAAGTCAATCCAATGAGATTGAGTTGTGTGAGATGAAGAAGATATGCAGTTAATGCATAGTGGTGAGTGGGAAATCTAATGATGTGATTGATCCACGGATGGCAAGGAACCATTTTGAGGGATCCTTGCTTGTTGGTGAAAGGTAACTTGAGTGATTTTTTGAAATTTCAAGTTTTGGTGGGAAAAGTTTTTCCTATTGTTCTAAGTGATCTAAGATGATCTTAATATGAGGTATTATCAGTAAAAGTATCCTAATGACAAGAGTGAGTGAACTAGAGTGCGAGATGAATAAAAAATTTAAAAATGTAGCTGTTATACGGCGGAACCAAACGACTACACAGGCGGAACCCAAAATTTGGTTCCGCCTGATCCGTCAGGCAGTTTTTGGCAGCACCAAAAACTTGGACGGACGGAACCATATTTTTGGTTTCGCCCAATCCGTCGATCAAAAAAAGTAAACAGAGGGCATTTTTGAAAGCCCGAAACCCGTTCAAATCCCATAAATTTTCCTAAAACATGTGTAATTAATTAGTTGTGATTGAACAATAACAAAAAAAAAACAGGCATGAACACATGTAAGCATATAGATCAAACAGGGGCTAATGAACTTACTAATAATAGAAGTTATGCCAAACAGTGGCTTAAGAGTAGAAAATTGATAACATCGAAATGTTATCGCCCTGCATGACAACATTAGTTCACATAGTTGTTCAACGATAAGTTAATATCCTGCAATCATAAAAACACATCACAACATTGTTTAAAACAATTGTACCAAACACTCATAAACCTCTCATTGCCTATCTAGTTTCTTGTTGATCTTCGTTAGGAATCGCCCGATGCATTTGAACATCCCTCTCGTTTGCTTGAACTCTTCAGTTTGTTGTTCAATGGGTGGAAGTTTTTGCATATATTCTTGTGGAACGGGTTTTATGTTCTTGATTGAGATATTTATGTATTGAATGTGTTTAGCATGCGGAATCTACTACAACACACTTTAAAAGAACACAAGGTGGTGAGTTTAAGTAAACGTGAGGATGCAATGAACAAGGAACACAACTTTGGTTTAACACAATACGATTCAATATTATTGATGAAATAATACGGATGATCTAAATATCACCGGGATTACAAAGTAATCTTGAATCTTAAGATTGTAAAAGGATTTGTGATTTGAAGTAACTAAGTTACTTGAGAGATAGTTTGGTTTTGGTTATTGGTTGTGTAAGATGCATGCATGAAGTAGTGACTAAGATATCCTTTTATAAGATAAGGATATCTTATTACATGTTGTCAAGTGGAAGAGTATTATACTATACTTTGACTATATTGGCGCCTACAATTAAATACAACTACCAATGTACAACTCTGATAATATTCTTCTGTCACCACAGAGGACTAATCTACTTCTACATAACGTATAACAATGTACAAAGACTAATAATTCAACTAAATATCTATTACAAAATATCTAATCGACTTGACATAAGCTTGGCATGCTCTTCATCAACCAGCAGTACCTTCTACCCAGAAGGTACTGGTAGAACATCTTTATACACTTCAAAATCAACTAGCAGGCTCTTCAACATCTTTGGCAGGCTCTTTGACTTTGATCATTTTATTCCCAACAATCCTCCCCTAAACTAGTTATTTCCATTAAAATACACAAGTTTCTGATGAATAAAATTCATACCTTGAGGATTTGAGAGAACTCTTCCAAAAACCTTCACTCTCTGTTCTTCCTTTTTCTTTCATATTGCTCAGATATGCTCCTCAGCAAACTCTGAACAATTTCTGAGTTCTCATCATCTTTGTCACACCTTAATCTCTTGGAGATCATGGTTTTAAGCACTTCATAACTAAGTGGATACTCTTTCTCAGCCAACATAAAGAGTTTTATCCCACTCTGTGTGAAAAGGTGATGAATATTGCTATGGCTTAGAAATTCCCAAGTTGTTGAAGGATCATAATAGGGAATTTTCCAATGAACATCTTTGGGATTAGGATCAAACATCCTATTGAATTCTACCCAAAGTTCTTGTTCCTTAGCATCTGTACTAGAAGTTGTGTCTAGTCTAATCTGCACTAGATTCCACAATTCTTCCAAGTCTGCTCTGTCACATGCTCTAACTAAATTTTCAAAATTCTTGAAGATAGCAAACTGACCTCCAACCCTTGTTATTTTCCATGATTTTCTTAATCTATCATGGTTGATCTCCCAATCAATAATAGGTCTTCTACAGCTAATTGGATCAGCATGTATGATAGTAGGCAAAGTAATCAACATTTTACTTACTTGCTCTGAGTCCAATTTTGCTACTTCTTTCTTCTAAGCATCCTTCTTCTTCATTGAGGGGTGTACATCAGATGGAACTTTATAGTAAAGACTCTTGTAGGCTTGTAGATACAGGAAGAAGATTTCATCAGCAGATTTCTTCTTTAGTTGATAGTCAGTCCAATTTGCCTGACCTTTCAAAAACCTTTTCATAAAAATCACCTGATCTTTCTGAGATTGTCCTACCTTAAAACCTCTCTTCTGACTTTCCTTCATCTTCTCAAAAATGTCAGCCAAAGCTGCTTCTTTATACTTCTTGTTGATGAAAGATTCAAGTGCTTTTGTTTTCTCATCAGAATTGAGTGTCTTGTCATTTACTATATTTGCTGCTTGACCTTTCACAATTTGATCATTATTGATAATCCATAGCATCTGTGCATCAAAGGTTTCTTGAGCAATTTGAGTATCAAGAAGAGTCTGAGCAGCATCTTCAGCATCTTTCTGCTCTTTCATTACTGCAAGCATTCTTGAGGCTTCAAGTGCTTTTAGCTCTTCTTCATGAACCCTTTTGGCTTCTTCTTCTCCTAAAGCCATCTGAATTTGCTGAGTTCTTTTCAACTTCTTGGACTTTGGCTCATCTTCAATCATAATGCCTTTGCCCTTATCCTTTGGAGTTGGTGCTTGTGATGGAGCAGAAGATTGCTCATCAGCAACTAAATCCCTCTTTCTCTTGTACACTTTCTCAGCAGACCCTTTGTACCCCATATCCAATAGCCTTTCTCTCCTAGCAGGCTCTTCTTCTGGCCTAGCAGGCTCTTGCCCTGCTCCAACAGGCTCTTCATCATAAACTTGAGTTCCATCATGGAATTCAAATTGAGCCTCTTCCTCATCTTCAGAACTATCCTTCCTCCCCTTTTTGGAAGAGTGACCTATCATATCATCATCTGACTTTGAAGAACTAGATAAAACAGTCTTTGCAGATCTTTTACCCTTCAACTTCTTCACTTTATCCTCCAATTTCTTTACCCTCTTAACTAATTTGATGTTGATCTCAGAAAACTTCTTGTTTTGACTTTTAAGAGCTTCTTCTAAGATCTTCACCTTCTGCTTTAGTTCTTGCATTGTCTGAGGTGAGTGGGGTTGAGATACATGATGTGATGATGTTGGTGGTGTTGCTGATGGTACTGGAGATGGTATTGGTGATGTTTGATGTGTTGGGGAAATGTAACCATGTGAAGAACTAGATGATGGTGTATCAGCTGATGGTGTTGGTTCTTCTGGATGTTGTGGTAACATTTCATCAAAAAGTGGTATTTCTTCCCCTCTAAAACCAATTCTCATATTTGAAAATACTTTGTGAGAAAGTTTTGGTGTGTCATAAATTGAGTCTGTGGGAAGTAACAAATGTTTTAATTTTGCAATGATGCACCCAATAAATCTTGGATACATCAAAAACTTTGTTTCACTTTTCACATTTTTAATCAATCCTTCAAAAATATGTTTTGAAAAATTGTATTTTCTGTTTGTGGCTAAGCAAATGAGAGCAGAAGCCATGTTTCCACTAAATTGCTCCCAAGAGGTTTTCTTCTGGCTCAAACAGTGAAGGATTGTGTGAATCAAAAATCTCCATTGTGGAGTAAGATGCTTTTTCAGAAAAGTGAGTTTGTTAGACTCAGCATGATACCCCATTCTTTGTAAATTTTCAAAAATTTCAGTATCTGGTAATTGACTAATACCATCAGAATCATCCAAATGAAGATGTCTTCTTATGGATGACTCAGTAAGAGTCAAATGTTTACCATCCACTTTGGCCTTAATTCTTTGTTCCCCATTTTCAGAAGTTTTAATTTTAGCAGATTGCCAAAATTGTAAAATTTGATTTTCATAAATAGTGGGATTGACTAGCAAAGCAAACCTGATGTAGGAGTTGTTTAAAAAGTCCACTACTTGATGAAATGAGGCATTATCCTCTGACTTTTCCAAAAATGCTAACTGATTGTGACGTTGGACAAAATCTAGAACAACTATGGAAGTCATAATGAAAATTTTGAATATGATGGTGGGATTTGTTGGTAGTACTGGTAGAAGATGAAAGGTGTATGTGAATTATGATAATGACTGATGAAAGAAGATATGAGAGAATTACTTTTAACCGACAATAAGAAAGATTATAATAAGTAAATGAAAAGGCGGTTAAAAAGATCTTTTATATGTGAAATATAATATAATATAATCATCAGTAATTTACATAACTACCCTAACGGCTAATTTTAACTACCAGGCCTAAAGGCTAAAACTTTTTCTGACAGGCTCAACGGCTATATAGCAGTACCTTTTTATACTAGCAGTACCAATTTTGAACTACCAGTACCTTTGAAAGTTTTATAAAAATCCCTTATAGTTTTTAGCAAACTACCAGCTATCAACGGATTTGAGTTGTCTTTACCAAAAGCCGTTTGCTTAAGGACTAGCTAACTATTTACAATTAAGTATGGTTAGTTAACAACCATATAGTTTTTGGTAAACTATCAACCATCAACGGATTTGATTTGTCTTTACCAAAAGCCGTTTGCTTAAGGACTAGCTAACTATTTACAATTAAGTATGGTCAGTTAACAACCATATAGTTTTTGGTAAACTATCAACCATCAACGGATTTGATTTGTCTTTACCAAAAGCCGTTTGCTTATGGACTAGCCAACTCTTTAGTTTGTAAAAACTTGGTGAGTGGAATACCAAAAGCCATGATGGCCTAAAGATGGTGCAATTTCCTTGGATGGAGGAAATTTAAAAAGGCAATGATGCTGTGTATCTTGGATGATTGGTTCAACAAGTGAAATCATCTAATGTCATGCCTTTGAGTTGAAACTTTCCTTAGTTTGATCTAGATAGAACTTTCTCCTTGAGAAATGCTTCATCCCTTCTAGATATGTGATCTAACTATCTTTTTCAACTTTTCATCATCTTGTATGCTCTTGTCTTTCCTTTCATAAATTGGTTTTTCTTCCATTCTGGGCTATTAATTCCTCCCCTGAGATTGTTATCTCTCCTGAAATGAATATAACTTTTGTTGCTCCTTTTTGTTTGGAAGAACTCTTGTTTTGTTATCAACCTGAAATGTGTTAGTTGCAAACCAAAAGAACAAAATGTTCTACCAGTATTTTAAACATTCAAGTATCAATATGAACAAAACATAGTTATTTTATATCAGCAGGACCAATTATGAATAGACAGTACCTTTTGACTATCTAGCAGTACCATGTTTAAAAGCCAATACCAGTTAATTTTATGAACAAAAACATATGTTTTTCAAAGATTTATCATTCCAATACCTCCTACAAGATATTTGAATCTACCTAAATCAAAAGCTTTGGTGAGAAGGTCTGCATAATTCTTTTCAGAATCAATTTTAACTACTTGAATTAACCTTTTCTCATTGCAATCCCTTATAAAATGGTGTCTGATTTCAATATGTTTTGTTTTTGAGTGTTGAACTGGGTTTTTAATGATACAAATAGTACTGCTATTGTCAATATAAATAATGGTGTTAAGAAAATTGTACCCATAGTCAAGCATCTGATTTTGGATCCAAAGAACTTGCCCACAACAACTTGCACCAGCAACATATTCTGCTTCAGTTGTAGAATTGGCCACCATTGTTTGTTTCTTGCATTGCCAAGAGATTAGTCGGCAACCAAGAAATTGACATCCACCAGTTGTGGATTTTCTGTCTAGAGTTGCACCAGCATAGTCACTATCCGAATAAGCCACCAATTCAAAAGATGATTCCCTTGGATACCAAAGACCCAACCTAGGTTGACCCTTAAGATATCTAAAGATTCTTTTGACTGCTGTGAGATGAGAGATCTTGGGATGTATTTGAAACCTTGCACATACACATACTGAGAACATGATGTCTGGTCTTGATGATGTAAGGTACATCAAAGACCCAATCATAGATCTATAATTGTGCAAATCCATATCTTCTCCTTCAGCATCCTTGAGTAGCCCTTTGTCTGGATCCATTGGTGTACTTGCAACCTTAGAATCAGCAAAATTAAATTTCCTTAGGATCTCTGCTACATACTTATCTTGGCTGATAAATATGCCTTCTTTGGATTGTTTCACTTGGAGACCCAAAAAGAAAGTAAGTTCCCCCATGGAACTCATTTCAAACTTACTGTGCATAAGTTTTTCAAATTGTACACACAAGTCTTGGTTTGTTGATCCAAAGATTATGTCATCAACATAAATCTGCACTAGCAAGATGTCTTTCTTTGTTCTTTTGATGAACAAAGTTGGATCAATCCTGCCTCTTTGGAATCCATTTTCTAGTAGAAAACAAGCCAATGTTTCATACCATGCCCTAGGAGCTTGGTGTAGGCCATACAAAGCCTTGGTAACCTTGTAAACTTTGTCTGGATACTCTGCATCAATGAAGCCTGGAGGTTGAGATACATATACTGGTTCTTCAATTTCACCATATAAAAATGCACTCTTAACATCCATTTGATAGACAGTGAAGCCTATGAATGAAGCATAGGCCAAGAAAAGCCTAATTGCTTCAAGTCTTGCAACTGGAGCAAACACTTCTTCATAATCTACCCCTTCTTCTTGAGTATATCCTTGTGCTACCAATCTAGCCTTGTTTCTGATCACTATACCCCTTTCATCTTTCTTGTTTCTGAACACCCATTTGGTTCCAATTGCCCTATGACCTCTGGGCAAATCAACCAATATCCAAACCTTCTGAATCTTGAATTGGAGAAGCTCTTCTTGCATTGCTTCCACCCAACTTGCATCATCTAAAGCTTTGTTTATGTTTTTGGGTTCAGCCTGAGATAGAAAACATGAAAACAGGCATATATTGGAAGTATCATTATTCTTTTCTTCATAAATAGAGGAGATAAACCCTTCTTCATCTGAAGATAAGACTTGAGATAAACCAACTTGAGATCTTGCTCTAACACCAGAAGTTATGCTTCCAATCACATCATCAGATGAGTGATCTTTGAGAATTCTAGTGTTTGGTGTTTTAGGAACTTCATATGTAGATGGAAGATTGCTAATCCCCATCTCTTCTTGAAAAGAATCATCTATTTGAACATTCAATGGCTCAGCAGTACCAATACTTGAACTGGCAGGACCATCTGAAGAACTAGCAGTACCATTGTCATTAGCACCACCTTCTTGATTCTCTTGATTCTTAGTTCCTTGATCATCTTCATTTCCTTCATTTGTTGTGTTTGAAGGTCCTTCTTGACTTGAAGATAGATCCATACTTTTCCAAATTGGCATCCAGATGTAATCTTGATCTTTAGGAGTTTCAACATTGTCTTCAAAACCTGCATCATCATTAGTATTTGTACCTGTAACAGGCACATAATTCATAGATTCTGAAAGCCTATCAACATCAAACATCCAATCTGGTCCAACTCCTTTCACATTTGTTAGTTTCTCTTGAAACTCTATGTGAAGATTCTCTTCTACTAGCCTAGTGCAAGTGTTAAACACTCTATAGGCCTTACTCTGCAAGGAATACCCTATCAAATAGCCAACATCTGCTTTTCCATCAAACTTGCCTAAATGATCTTTGGTATTAAGAATAGTGACATGACAACCAAAAGGTCTCATAAAACTTAAAGATGGTTTTCTACCAAAGAAAAGTTCATAAGGAGTCTTTCTATGTGGCTTTGTCACAAGAACCCTGTTTTGCACATAACAAGCAGTACCAACTGCTTCAGCCCAAAATGAAATAGGTAACTTAGAGTCTACTAACATAGTTCTAGCAGTCTCTATAAGTGTTCTATTCTTCCTTTCTGCTACTCCATTTTGCTGAGGTGTTCTAGCTACACTAAACTCTCTTTTTATGCCTTTTTCTTTGCAAAAGACATCCATTACTCTATTCTTGAACTCTGTCCCATTGTCACACCTGATGACTTTGACCTTCTTATCAGATTGGTTTTCTACCTCAGTGATATATGTTTTAAGTATCTCACTAGTTTCATGTTTAGATCTTAAGAAGAAAACCCATGAAAATCTGCTATAGTCATCAGTAACAACCAGACAATATCTTTTTCCATTCAAGCTGCACACATTAGTAGGACCAAAGAGATCCATATGAAGCATATGTAAAGCCTGAGAAATAGAGTTTTGGGTCTTGGGCTTACAAGAAGCTCTATGTTGTTTGCCTTTTAGACAGTCAACACAAGTTTGGTCGTTTTGGAAAATCTTTTTGGGTAAACCTCTTACTAAATCATATTTTGCAATAGTGTTGATTGTTTTAAAGTTTACATGACCAAGCCTTCTATGCCAAAGCATAGATTCATCCAATGAGGCTTTTGCTACCAAACAAGTTAAACCTTCCTTGGGATCAATGTTCTTTAAATTGACACTATACATATTGTTCCTTTTTGGAATTTTAAGAAGGATCTGACTCTCATCAGGCATCTTAAAATCAGAAGAAAGAACCATACATTCATTGTCAATAAAAAGAACATTGTTCTTTTTGTCACACATTTGTGAGACACTAAGAAGATTAAATGAAGTTCTTTCACAAAATACACATTTTCAAAATCTAGTTTACTGGTTTTGATAGTACCTTTACCAGTGATCTTTCCTTTTATTCCTCCCCCAAAGGTAACATATCCTCCATCAAATGTTTTGAAGTCTGAGAGGAATGACATGTTGCCTGTCATGTGCCTTGAACATCCACTATCAACATATCCTTGATCTCCAATATCAGTTGAATGTTCCTGCACATGAATAAACATATTAGTTTCCTTGGGGTATCCAAGCCATGACAGACTTGGGTTTGCCTCTTGCATCAATAAAGTCAAACCTTTTCAGGATTGTTGATGCACCTTTTGATTGGATTGGTTTCCAAATCCAACATGCTGAGGACTTAACAGACACTTTCCCTTTTAATCCATTGTGTGGTCTTTGGTCTATCAGTACCAATTTTGGCAATACCAATTTTGGCAGTACCATTTGGTCTAGCAGGACCTTTTGGTCTAGCAGGACCTTTGGTTTTTGGTGTCCAAATTTGTGTTTTGACCACAGATTTCTTTTGAATAGGACTCTTCTCAACTTTTGGTACACTTTTGAAAGTGTTTCTTGTACCCTTATCAGTTGGTTTTGCAATAACAGGCTTATTTTGTCTAACAGTATGTTTAACATTTGTGGTGTTAGACTTAACAAAACTTTTTCTGGGGTGAGTAACATTTGTTTTAGACTTTGATTTACTCCCAGAAACCCATTTATTACAATAAGCATGAAGATGATTAAAGCAACCACAATAATAACAAGCCTTATTAAACATAACAAATTCATCACCTAGTTGTTGTGACTTAAGGTTATTCCAATTTCTTTGGCTTCCCCTAGGTTTGTTATTACAATTTTTACAACTTTCAACTGTTTTTAAAATAGCTTTAGCCTTAGCTTTAACTTCTACTTTCTTAGGACTGACTGGTCCTACTTTGATTCCTTTGATAAGAATAGTCTCATCTTCATCATCATCAGATACCCAATCCTCAATAATTAGGACATCTGGTCTCTTATCAGTGAGCACCTTGGAGAGTGAGACATTCTTAGCACTCTCAGAAGGTTCACTTATCACTACAGGTTTAGCTAGTGGTTTGGTAACAAATTCATGTAAACCTGATGCAGCTAAATCTGATCCTGGAGGACAAGGAATTCCTCTATAAGGAGGTGGACATTCATTGTATCCTATCCCTGATTTTATTCTCTTATTCATCTGATTCTCTACTATGCTCCTTGTACACTCAGAAGCATTTTCCAATCTAGTAACAGTCAGTTGAATATTATCTCTAGCCAAAGTCACTTTAGTGCACTCATTCCTCACCATTTCTATTTCTGAATCTTTCAAAAATATTTGTCTATTAAGAGCAGCTTTAGTATCAGAAAATGTAAGTTCATTTTCTCTATAGTGAATGAGTTGTTTTTCTAGTTTGGCCATACCACACTGATGGTTAAATAAGGTTTGATTGGTTTTTCTTTCTTCTATTTTTAGCTCATCATAAGATTTTCTTATAACTTCTAATTCTTTAAGAAATTCACAATTGCTAGAACATTTGATAGTTTGTACCTCAGGAGTGGAGAATGCCATCAAAGCCAATTCATCAGAAGTTGACTCATCTTCACCCATGAAACTCCAATCAAAACCCATGCCATCAATAGCAACCATTGCTTTTGGCTCAGCAACTTCAACAACCTTACTCTTTCTTTCAAAGCTTCCTCTCTTCTCAAAGCTTTCTTTATTTCTGTTGTCAAACCCTCTACCCTTGTCATCCTGCTTCTTAGGTCTTCTACACTCTCTAGAGTAGTGACCTTTCATGTGGCAGTTGTAACACTCCACTTTTGATTATCATAGCCAGCAGGCTCATTTCCATTTATCATTATCTTCTTGCCAGTCCTCATCAACAACTTCTTAGCTCTAATGCTTAAAAGTGAAAGTTGCCACTTTATGTCCATCACTTCAAGATCATCAGGATGAATCTCTTGAAGGTCTTCAAATGTTAATACGGACCCATTGTGTTGAGATGTAAGAAAAGCACACCCAATTGTTTCATCTAAAATGGATTTGGTACTACCAGAAGTACTAGCAGTACCAAAGGTTGTGTTGGCAGTACCTTCTTCTCTGCCACCTTGTTCTTCATTATCAACCTTTGTGATGCTTGGAGATGAAACAAAAGCCATATTTCCTGAGCTTGACCCAGTAGTCTTCTTTACTTCATGCTCTACTATTTTAAAATTGTTGTAGAGATCATTGAGACTCATCTGGTCAATATCTGACTTGTTCTTCCAAACAATGACATGCATAGACCATTCTGAAGGTAAACTCCAAAGAAATTTAGAGTTTAGGTCTTCTTGAGTTATCATCACTTCATGGATGGCTAACTGACTTGCAAGCTTCTGAAGTCTATTGAACATACTGTCCAAAGACTCATTGGTTGTGGCTGTGAAGTTCTCAAATTGTTGTTTTGAGAAGTGTTTTCTGTGTTTTCTTGGTAGCATCATTACCACCAAACCTAGCCACAATAGCTTCAAAAAGGGTTTTGGCATCTTTGTATTTGTTAAAGATCAGAAGTTGATCATTTGGAATAGTCATCAGTAACATACTCCTTGCTTTTAGATCATTTCTCTTCTAAATCTTTTCATCTGCATTTGATGGTTGGTCTTGTATTCTTGTTACAAGAGCATCATTTACTGTTGTAGTGGTGATTTGGAGTTTAAATGAATTGCCTTGTTCAATGATCTCCCAAAGTGCATAATCCTGCACTTGAAAGTATTGTTCTACCCTTAGTCGCCACATTTCAAACTCATTTTGCTTAAGTAATGGAAGTTTAGCTGCAACATTTGTTTGAATATGTTCAACATCCATTGTTCTTTTAAATTAGTAAATATCAAGCCTAGCTCTGATACCACTTGTGGAACGGGTTTTATGTTCTTGATTGAGATATTTATGTATTGAATGTGTTTAGCATGCGGAATCTACTACAACACACTTTAAAAGAACACAAGGTGGTGAGTTTAAGTAAACGTGAGGATGCAATGAACAAGGAACACAACTTTGGTTTAACACAATACGATTCAATATTATTGATGAAATAATACGGATGATCTAAATATCACCGGGATTACAAAGTAATCTTGAATCTTAAGATTGTAAAAGGATTTGTGATTTGAAGTAACTAAGTTACTTGAGAGATAGTTTGGTTTTGGTTATTGGTTGTGTAAGATGCATGCATGAAGTAGTGACTAAGATATCCTTTTATAAGATAAGGATATCTTATTACATGTTGTCAAGTGGAAGAGTATTATACTATACTTTGACTATATTGGCGCCTACAATTAAATACAACTACCAATGTACAACTCTGATAATATTCTTCTGTCACCACAGAGGACTAATCTACTTCTACATAACGTATAACAATGTACAAAGACTAATAATTCAACTAAATATCTATTACAAAATATCTAATCGACTTGACATAAGCTTGGCAGGCTCTTCATCAACCAGCAGTACCTTCTACCCAGAAGGTACTGGTAGAACATCTTTATACACTTCAAAATCAACTAGCAGGCTCTTCAACATCTTTGGCAGGCTCTTTGACTTTGATCATTTTATTCCCAACAATTCTAGAGGTGGAAGCCTAGAATTTGGGAGTCCATCATCCTCGCTCATAGATGAATATGATGAGGAGGTAGGTGGATGAGGACGTTTTCCTTTTGTTTTGGCTACTCTCTTGTCACTCAAGGGTACAAATGTGTGGGGAATGAGGGAGTAGTCGGGGCAAAAACCTCTAGGATTTGGAGGGATAGGTGCAAAGGCTCTAGAAAGACGGGTGAGAAGCATCCCGTATGAAAGAGCGGTGGTTCCTAAAATTGGTATGTCGGCCATCCTTTTGGCCACATAGTAGGCAAGGTTGAAAGGTTGATGAGTTGACACGCAATAAAGCATGTATCATAGGCAAGCATTGATATGGTCTCGATTCCCTATGGTGCATAAGACATTGGCTCTAAGAATTTCTTCCCACTTCTTAAATTGTGGCCTAAGTTCATTTAGCTTCATGCCAAACGGGTCTCGATTGACTTCATTTCCTTGTCGTGTGGTTCTAGTGCTGGAAGTTCTAGGAAGGAAGAGATGGTCTCGGATTATCTCTTTTGGGGTCAAAGGAGTGTCGTATGGAGGCATACGATCAGCAATAGAATCTAGGGTTGACAAAGACCATTTATCCGAATAAAGGCAAGTACCTTCACCCGGAATTCCAAGGACTTTCGCAAATTGGTTTAAGGGTATGTTGAAGTCGGTTTGATTTACTTTGAATTAAATGGAGATGAGACCATAATCATTTGAGCTAAGGACAACACTAGCATAAAATTCTAATACAAATCTAGGACATATTGGTTCGTCAATGTCCAAGAGGCAATCAAAGTGAATGGTAGCTTGTTGTTGGCGAATGTTGGTTCCTTCTAGAAAAGAAGGGTCTACGGTTCTACCCTCGTGAACATATCTTTTCTCTAAGGCCTTAAAGATTTTTACTTGTGTTGGTGTAAGTCCCTTAGTCTTATGGTGTTTTGGAAGGTAGTTTAGGGTATCCTTGTGATCGTAGAAGGTTGCGGGAGGCATGTTTGATCCTAAATACAAAAATTACATACTTTAGTTAAACTAACAAAAGTTTAGATATGATGTTCTAGTGTGTGCCTATATGGGGACAATGTGGAGGTGCGGTTATCTCGACTCCTTTTAATGCATGAAAATTTCATTTAGCAAATTTTATAACAAAATGAGAGATAACCCAAACGCTCCTAATTCAATGTAGTTTCAATTGAATGTACCAGAAAATACATATTAGTTATGTATTTCCTTTAGCATTCAAGAGACATTATGCAAATGATGTTTTAAACATAACGTTTTTATTTGTATGAACAATGTGAAAAATCATTTTTCCTAATATTGAGAAGCTTTTTATAAAAAAATTCACATGGGGTTTTTAGTGAATTATGATAATGTCCTACAAGATGCAATTCCTAACAATGGAAAACATGATTTGTTATGTAATTTTATGAATATGCTTCATGATTAATCAAAAAGATGAATAATCCCCAAATTTTGGTTTTGTGCAAGAAATAGAAATCCTAGACTCAGATCAGGAGTGTAAAGATAGTTAGGATACTTACAGTGTGAATTAGAGCACAAATTTGTTGAATAAGATGACCTAAGTTCTGAGAATGGTGTGCTATGGGGCGAGTTTGAGTTTCTTGTGCGTTGTGGGAATGAGAAAAGGAGTGTTTGTTTAATATATTTAAAAACCAACCCAGGAACCCACGGATGGGGCGAAACCAAATATTTGGTTCCGTCCTTGTTGTCGAAGGGTTCCGCGGGACTGTTTTGGTTTTTGGTTATTTTTGTCGTGTTTGGTTAATCTAAGGTTTGAGCTAAAGTTTTAACTACATATTTAGTTCCATTAATCCTAAACCAAGTCTAAGAAGGTTAAATGGTTCTCTCTTAAGAGGTTTTGATAGGATATCGGCAATGTTGTCTTCTGAGGATACTTTCTCGATTGAGATGTTTCCTTTTTGAACATTGTCGCGTAGAAAGTGATGACGAATTTCTATGTGTTTGGTTCGAGCATGTTGAACTAGATTCTTGCTAAGGTCGATAGCTCCTTTGTTGTCGCAGAGAATAGGGACGTCGTTGAGTTGAATCCCATAGTCGACGAGAGCTTGTTTCATCCAAAGTGCTTGTTGACATGCTTTTCCTGCAGACACGTACTCGGCTTCGGTTGTTGAGATTGCTAGATCCGTTTGTTTCTTTGAGAACCATGAGGTAAGACAATGTCCAACAAAAGTACAAATACCACTTGTACTCTTTCTATCGACATAGTCACCGGCATGGTCCGAGTCGGCATACACTATGGTTTCAATTCCCGTTCCTTTGGGATACCATAATCCTAAGTGTGTAGTACCTTTAATGTATCTAAATATTCGTTTTACAGCTTCAAGATATGATGTTTTAGGATCTTCTTGAAAGCGAGCGCATAGACAAACACTAAACATAATGTCAGGTCTACTAGCCGTGAGATAGAGTAGACTACCAATCATTCCTCTATATTTAGTGCTATCTACGGATTCACCTTCTTCATCCTTTGTGAGTTTAGTTTCTGAGGACATAGGTGTTTTCATAGGTTTGGAATCTTCAAGACCAAATTTCTTAAGCATATCTTTGATGTACTTAGATTGGTTGAAGAATATCCAATCTTCTAATTGTTTTATTTGGAGTCCTAAGAAAAAGTTTAGTTCTCCCATCATACTCATTTCAAACTCGTCATGCATGATTTTTGAGAAATCTTCGCATAACTTCTGACAAGTTGATCCGAATATGATGTCATCCACATATATTTGAACTATGATATGTGATCCCTTTTTTTTAGTGAAAAGAGTGTTGTCTACTAGTCTCATGGTATACTTATGTTCAACTAGGAATGTCTTAAGTCGATCATACCATGCTTTTGGTGCTTGCTTAAGTCCGTATAAAGCTTTTTTAAGTTTGTAGACATGATTTGGTTTTCCAAAGTTGGCAAAGCCGGGAGATTGTGCGACATGCACTTCCTCATTAATAGAACCATTAAGAAATGCACTTTTGACATTCATTTGAAAAGGTTTAAAGTCATGTGCACATGCATATGCAAGTAATATTCTAATTGACTCGAGCCTAGCAACCGGAGCAAATGTTTTTTCGTAGTCAATACCTTCTTGTTGATTATAGCCTTGAGCTACTAGCCTAGCTTTGTTTCTAGACACTACACCATTTTCATCCATTTTATTTCTAAAGACCCATTTTGTTCCAATTATGGTTTGACATTAATGTCCAAACATCATTTCTAACAAATTGGTTGAATTCTTCTTGCATTGCTATAACCTAAGATTCATCTTTTATAGCCTCATTTATATTTTTGGGCTCAATGGTTGAAATGAAACAAAAAAAGTTACTTTGGTTTTGGACTTTTGATCTTAAGGTTCTTTCATTAATTTCTCCTATGATATTATCTAATGGATAACTTTTAGATTCTTTGACATTGGCTATTTCTCTATTTAAAGGTTCAACTTCTTTGTCATTATCTAGATTCTCTTGGTTTTCAACCATTTGACTTTCAACTAAGTCGTCATCTACCAAAGGTGATGTCTTAGAGGGAGGTGGACTTTCGTCAAATGTTACGTTCAACGATTCATCGACTCTTAAGGTTTCTTTGTTCAAAATGATATAGGCTTTACTATTTTGTGAGTATCCAAGGAACACACCTTCATAAGACTTTGGGTCAAATTTGGTGAGATAATCCTTAGTGTTTAGAATGATGCACTTGCTTCCAAAAACTCTAAATTATCCTAATGTAGGCTTTTTGCCTTTATAAAGTTCATATGGAGTTTTATTCAAAAATGGTCTTATTAAAACTCTATTTAAGATATAGGTGGATGTGTCAACGTCGTTACACCAAAAATTTTGTGGTATGTTTGGTTCATTTAGCATTGTTCTACACATTTCTTGAAGTGTTCGGTTTTTACGTTCTACTACACCGTTTGATTGAGGAGTACGCGGAGCTGAAAAGTTAGGTGTTATGCAATTAGCATCACAAAAAGCCCCAAATTGAGTTTCATTATCAAATTCACGACCGTGGTCTGTTCTAATTGAAACAATGCTATTTCCTAGTTGATTTTGAATTTTCTTACTAAGAATTTCAAATTTATCAAATGCTTCGTTTTTACTTTTCAAAAATTTAGTCCAAGTTTATCTTGAATAATCAACTACTATGACCAAAGTTTAGAAGTTTCCTCCATAACTTTAAATAGCGGATGGACCAAACAAATCCATATGCAATAGTTCTAGACACCTAGATGTAGACACCATATTTTTAGCCTTATGGCTATTATGAACTTGTTTCCTAATTTTGCAAGCATCACAAAAGTGTTGGTCATATTTCAACTTGGGTATATTCCTAACGAGTTCCTTAGATGATAGAGATTGGATGAGTCTCATATTGGCGTGGCCTAAGCGTCTATGCCAAAGAGTTGATTTGTCGTCTAGAGAGGTGAGACAAAGTTTGTCTTTAGATGTTTTATCTATTTTCATAATGTATACGTTATTTTTCAAAACACCTTTACCTATAGTTATACCGTCTTTTAGTATTTTACTTTCGTTTTCACTGAAAAGGACGTCATACTTTTTACGGCATAGTTGGCTAATACTAAGTAAGTTAAAACCTAGGTTATCAACTTGAGCAACATCATCAATAAAGAGAGAGTCATGAGAGATAGTACCTTTTCCGACAATTTTGCTTTTTAGCTTGCTACCAAAAGTAACATTACCTCCGTCATATTCTTGGTAGGTTGAGAAAAGGCACTTATTTCCCGTCATGTGCCTTGAACGCCCGCTGTCTTTTATCCACTCAGCATACCTAAGTTATAGAAAAACTCAAGCATTTGGTCCCCAATATCTCATGGGTCCATTTAGGTTAAACATCCTATTAACTTGATTCATGTATGGAAATGGTGGATATGAGTTCCATGGCATGTAGTTGGGACTAGGAAAGTTTGGGTTCCAACTATTTTGATAATGAGATTGTGTGTTGTAGCTACTATTTGGAAAGGGGCGTTTGGGAATAGTTGTCCTAGGTCTTTGTTGAGTAGTTTTAGCTCTAAATTCATTTCTAACTTGTTATATTCCTATAGTAACAGCTGGTTTTTGTTTATTAACAGTTGAGCTAGAACTTGGTTTCCTTGTGACTTTAACGAACTCTGTATGAGCCGATGTACTAGCTTTCTGTTCAGCAACAGTTCCCACGGATCCCTTCTCCACTACTGGCGGAACCAAGGATTTGGTTCCATCTGATCCGTGGGTTTCTGAAACTGTTGGAACAGTTTCTTGTACTTTTACGGCTTGTTTCTTAAAACTACTTAAGTCTCCTAGTTTCATAAAGCCTAATCCAGTTTTATCATGAGGTAATTTTTGAATTTTCACTATCTCATCTACACAACTTATATTTTTATCAAACCTTTTGAACTTAGAGTTCTGTTTGATAAGTGCATCCTGTGTGATTTTAAGCTTTTCTAATTCTAGTCTAAGCTCTTGACATGAAACACATACTTCGTCAACAACTTTACTTTTTTCTAATCGTTTAACTTTTTCCTTTAACTCATAAACTTCATTTTCTAGAAATTTCTTTTTGGTTTTCAAAAACTTATTTTTGTTTATGATTTTTAGGCTAAGTTCACAGAGATTGTTATATTCCTTTTGCAAGGTGTCATCATCAATAAAATAATACAATGAGTCAGAATGTACCTCGTCTGAGTCATGAGCCATGAGAGCAACTTCGTCATTCTTAGGCTCTTCGTCATCATCTTCACTGTCACTCCAAGCCCCACTTACAAAGGCTCTTTGAGTTTTGTTCTTGGGTGGATTAGGATACTCTCCTATTAGATGACTTGTATCTCCGCATCTAAAACACTTTCTTTCTCCTTTTCCTTTCTTGTCACCACGGTCTTTCCGGAAGGATTTTTTTTCTTCTCGAGGTTGTCTTACGAACTTTCCTCGTCTCCTAAAGAACTTCTTGAAATCTCTTACGGCCATGGCATATTCTTCATCTTCGCTACCTGAACTAGACTCTTCATCATCACTTGAATCTACCCTAGCTTTTAAGGCAATGGATTTGACTTTGTCCTTTTTGCCCTTAACTATCTCCGAATCTTTTTCCATTACCATCTCATGAACTTTGAGATTTCCTATTAGCTCGTCAAGTGACATGCTTGAAAGATCCTTGGATTCTTCAATGGTCGTCACCTTTGCTCTCCACTTCGGGTGGAGTGCTCTAAGAAATTTTCTGATAAAGTTCTTACTACAAAAAGAATCGTCAAGTGCTTTAAGAGAAGTAATGATAGTATTAAACCTAGCAAATGCACTATCAACGGTCTCATCTTCAGGGATAACAAATTGTCCATATTGTTGAACAAGAAGATCAATTTTGTTATCCTTGACTTGTGAGTTCCCTTAATGAGTGATAATTAAAGATTGTCAAATAACACATAAAGACTCTTTCATATTCTTTCCTAGGTAAAGCATTGTAAATCATCATTTTAGCCTCATTATTTTTGGCAATCAACTTCTTTTGCTCATCACTATGACGAGCAAGTGAAGTATCCTCATCCCGACCACTTGATATATCTTTTAGTATAGGTTTATGATCACCTCTATAATAATATACCATAGATCTATGTCTTTTGACTTCAAATAAGTTTCAAAGTGGCTTTTCCAATATATAAAACCATTTGGTTCAAATAGAGGTGGTCTTTGCATAGATTGCCCTTCTTTGAAATTTTCAAAATCCATTGATCATTTCAAGTTTTAAAATACAATATATTTTGAAAGTCTTGAGTAACGTAGCTCTGATGTCAATTGTGGAAAACTAGAAGGGGGTTGAATACTTTTACCATTTTAAAATTCTTTTGCTTTGAATACTTAACGTGATTTCAACTAATGCAAATAATAAACAATATATAACATGCAAGTAAAGAAAGAAACAATCAAACCACAACACGGATGTTTGTAGTGGTTCGGTCTACAAGGACTCTCTTCCTTGCCCTACTCCACTCCTCGAGCCTCTAACTCGAGAGTTTTTCTTCACTAAGAAACAAGCTCCCTTGTCGGCGGAGAATACCTTTACACACGTCGCTTACACTTTTTTCGGTACAAAGCTAAATACCGAGTTCTTTTAAAAGGGCACAACCACTCCCGATACTCTATGTATTTTGAGGACTAAAATGCTAACCGATTACAACAGAGGTATATGATTGTATGGTACAACAATGATGTGTGAAAAATAATAGATTCACACTATGACTAATCTAACAAGTCTTGCAATGCTTTGTTGAAGCTTGTGATGCTTTGATCTCTTTGCTACAAAAGAAAGATCACTAAGAATGAAATATGAATGGGTTAGTAATGAATGAAAGGATGTATGATGTTGTTTATGCTTATGAGTGATAATAAAACATGAATGTGTGGCTTGCTATTTATAGGCCAACTGCCATTGCAAACCACGGATGGGACGGATCCAAAATAAGGGATCCGTCCGTTATGCTGTTTGGTTCCGTGGGAGCCTGACAGCAAATCTCTAAATATTTTTCCCAAATCTAACCAAGATATTTCCATATCTAATCTTTGAGCGAATATCAATCCAAGATATTCATATGAACTTCAAGATTTCCTAAAGATATCAATGTGATGCCTGACATGATGTCATTGCACATATTCCATATTAAGAAATAAAATGTAAATGAATATAACATGTAAATGTAAATGTATGTAACATGTATATACTAGTGATCATACATGTAGCATGTAAATGATGTTATGAATTTATGAAAAGCTTGTGACTATAAATGTAAAAGACTTATCTATATTTATGATTTGCTAAAAATAAAGTTTATAATTGTCATTAACAAAATATAGCAAAGATCGTAAAATATAAATAACGTTTTTTAGACAATATTTGTATAAATAACTAAAAATTATAAAACTTAGCTATAAAAACAAATGTAAAAATACAAAACAAACAGAGTGAACATAAGATTAAAAAAGAAACTACAAATGTAAAAATTCAAAATGTAAAAAAAAATGCAATAAAAGCTGAAAAGTAAAAAAAATGATATGAAACGTAAAAAAATGACGAAAACGTAAAAAGCAGACGAAAACGTAAAAAACGGACGAAAAAGTAAAAAAAACAACAACGTATAAAAACGCGAAAATAAAAAAACAAAACGAAAAAAACGAACGAAATTAAAAAAACGAAAGAAAAATAAAAAAGAAAGTAAAAATAGGACGAAAACGTAAAAAAATTACGTAATAGAGAAAACGTTAAAATAATCGAGGATGAAAACGTAAAAAAGGGTTGTTAATAGATGTGATAAAGTTAAAAAAGATATGACGTAAACTGGAGAGAAACGTAAAAAAATAGCAGACTGAATAAAAAAAGGACGATAAATAATGTAAAAAAAAACTGACGAAAACGAAATAAAAAAAGGACGAAAACGTAATAAAAGAGAAAATAAAACAACGAAGAAACTTAAAAAACTAATGCAAAACAGAAAAAAAAGGGAGAAAACGTAAAACGGACTACGAAGAAAGTAAAAAAAGTATTAACGGTGCAGATACAGTTAACCTAGAGGACTAACGGTGTAAATATTTTCTATCTCGTTAGGAGATAACGTAGAAATAATTTGCGCCGTTTGTCCTTATTTTATAGGAGGGGTGTATATAGGTTAACTTTTACTAAAGGAGTGATGTATCTGTTGAAACTTTTGCGAGAGGGATGTATAGTTCGAATCGGGGTAAACCACAGAGATGTATTTTGGAGTTTACTCTTTTTATTATTTGTAATTGTTACTTTATTTTCTAGAAGACCTGGGACTGTTCATTCATGATGATCTATTGTTATTTCTACAAAAACTTGCGATTTTCTTATTCCACAAGAATAAGAATAGGAAGCATTATGAATGGACTATTAAATCGAATAAAAGTTAACATATAAGCAAGAAGAACTTCTTCTATTGCCATAAACAAGAAGAAAAAAGGTGAGATTCCATTGTTGCATCTACGAAAGAAGAAAAAAAATGGGATTGTTCACTCCTCATGGTCACCACTGTCGCAGCCCGGAACTTATAAATTTCTTATTCCGTAATAACAACAGTAGAACCATTAGGAATGGACTTGTGGACAATCCGTTTGTCCTTATTTTAACGGAGGGATGTATATATGTTAACTTTTACTAACGGAGTGATGTATCTGTTGAAACTTTTGGGAGAGGGATGTATAGTGCGAATCGGGGTAAACCACAGAAATGTATTTTGGAGTTTACTCTTTTTATTATTTGTAATTGTTACTTTATTTTCTAGAAGACCCAGGACTGTTCATTCATGATGATCTATTGTTATTTCTACAAAAACTTGCGATTTTCTTATTCCACAAGAATAAGAATAGGAAGCATTATGAATGGACTATTAAATCGAATAGAAGTTAACATATAACCAAGAAGAACTTCTTCTATTGCCATAAACAAGAAGAAAAAAGGTGAGATTCCATTGTTGCATCTACGAAAGAAGAAAAAAAATTGGATTGTTCACTCTTCATGGTCACCACTGTAGCTGCCCGGAACTTATAAATTTCTTATTCCGTAATAACAACAGTAGAACCATTAGGAATGGACTAGTGGACAATCCGTTTGTCCTTATTTTAACGGAGGGATGTATATAGGTTAACTTTTACTAACGTAGTGATGTATCTGTTGAAACTTTTGTGAGAGGGATGTATAATGCGAATCTGGGTAAACCACAGAGATGTATTTTGGAGTTTACTATTTTTATTATTTGTAACTGTTACTTTATTTTCAAGAAGACCCAGGACTGTTCATTCATGATGATCTATTGTTATTTCTACAAAAACTTGCGATTTTCTTATTCCACAAGAATAAGAATAGGAAGCATTATGAATGGACTATTAAATCGAATAAAAGTTAACATATAAGCAAGAAGAACTTCTTCTATTGCTATAAACAAGAAGAAAAAAGGTGAGATTCCATTGTTGCATCTACGAAAGAAGAAAAAAATGGGATTGTTCACTCCTCATGGTCGCCACTGTAGCTGCCCGGAGCTTATAAATTTTTTATTCCGTAATAACAACAGTAGATCCATTAGGAATGGACTAGTGGACAATCCGTTTGTCCTTATTTTAACGGAGGGATGTATATAGGTTAACTTTTACTAACGGAGTGATGTATCTGTTGAAACTTTTACGAGAGGGATGTATAGTGCAAATCAAGGTAAACCACAGAGATGTATTTTGGAGTTTACTCTTTTTATTATTTGTAATTGTTACTTTATTTTCTAGAAGACCTAGGACTGTTCATTCATGATGATCTATTGCAGGGCCGGCCTAGAGCATGGGACGAAGTGGGCGACCGGCCGAGGCCCGATTATTTAGGGGGCCCGATTTTTAATTTTTTTTAATGTATATATATAAAAATTGTATATGTAATTAGCTAAGCCCATTACAAATCTTAACAATCATCCCAAAATTAAACCATGTAACTTAACCCACATAAAAAAGCCCACTTACATATCTTTTGATATAACATTTATCATCGTTTTTATATTTTAGTTTATATTATATAATTTGTTGCACCTAACCTCCTGACCCTTTTTTTTTTTTTTTTTGGCCTAGTTCCATAAATTCTCAGAGACGGCCCTGATCTATTGTTATTTCTACAATAACTTGCAATTTTCTTATTCCACAAGAATAAGAATACGAAGCATTATGAATGGACTATTAAATCGAATAAAAGTTAACATATAAGCAAGAAGAACTTCTTCTATTGCCATAAACAAGAAGAAAAAAGGTGAGATTCCATTGTTGCATCTACGAAAGAAGAAAAAAAATGGTATTGTTCACTCCTCACGGTCACCACTGTAGCTGCCTGGAACTTATAAATTTCTTATTCCGTAATAACAAAAGTAGAACCATTAGACTGGATGGCAAGGCTTAGGTGAAGCCATCACCTTTGCCAAGTTCACCACTATCTCCCTTTCCCTCACCCAAACTCACGCATGATTTCACATTATACAAGACACACAATGGTGATCAGTTCACCATTCGTAAAGTTTAAGGTTTTATTATTTTTTATTTTGAGTGTGAGTGTGTGGGAGGTATTTAGTGGGGTATATTTGTATAAAGTGAGTATTTTAATGAAAGGTGAAGATGTGTTTGTCTTGACGAGTAAATGATGAAGTGAGGTGAAGAAGAGTGAGAGGAGAAAGAAAGCTGATGTGGCACTGAGGTGTATGATGAATATATATTCACCTTGCCAACCAGCCTTAGGAATGGACTAGTGGACAATCCCAAATCCCAAATACGAATGTAGTAGCACACTTGGACTATATTAACACACTACTAGTTCTTATTCGTGTCAATGTAGGATCAGCTGATGTAACACTATTTAAGCTTTTTTTTTTTTTTTTTTTTTTTTGTCTTCCTTTTAATAAATCTTGGACTTATTTATTTTTCTTTCCATTAGTGATTTAGTTGTATGCTACACGTACAATTGAATTAAATAAGTCTAAAATAAAAATATCGTTGATGATTGTGCCTCAGGTTACTATTACACGTCAATACCTCCTGTTCCTTGTTATAACTGATGTTTTTATGTGTTGTTTAAGAGCATTAAAAAAAAAAAAAAAAAAAAAAAAAAATCTAAATACTTTGTAGGTATCACTTTTTACCAAATTACTCGCTCATTAGATCGTGATGTCCCTTTACTTTTTTAATACTCACTAAAATGGCAAAAGGCAAGTTATTCTTTTCAGATATAGTAACTATAAAGTTACAATGTGACATAGCAACATACAACGAGTGAAATATATCATACGAGATGAGATCACATGATTAAGTACTATATCATGAATGAAAAGAAGACGTCCTAAAAGTGATCCGTTCATCAATGACTAACGATTATTTCAGTCATTGTGGACATATCGGAAAATACTATCGGAAAATACTATTGCGCCAAGCAACCAAAAGTATTGCAGACTATGATCATAATAAGTCGAAGAGTCACAAAAGTCGTTGCATCTACTTCATATCTAGTATAATAGCTATTGATTATATCATATGACTAACAAGACTAGTACATTTTGGATTATTAACTGTCTACCCTAAACCATACTTACATTGTCATCGATCTATTATATAAATTTTCAAACTTTTAAAAGAAATACTCACATCACAATCAAACCCATATAGTTAATCACTTAATCATATATCCTTCTAATAACATTTGCTATTAGACCAAACGTAACGGATGTTCCTCACCACATGGTTCTGACATCAGACCGCATACGGAACGACGTGCATGAGTGTGTTATAAGGTATAGTTGTGTTTAAGTGAGATATGTATATGTTAAGTTTGATATAACTCATATAAGTAAACGGTGAGGAAGTTGGTGACCATTACGGAAGTAAAGACATTGAAATGGTAGTGAGAAAAGAGACATGACGTTAAAGGAACGAAGATGAACCTTACCAGCACATCCGGTCTTGATGATTTACATTCCTATTGATTGTGATAACTTACTTTTTGTTATTCTTGTTGATCATGACTGTCACATATAAGTTAAAAAATTATTTGGTTGTTTCTTTTAAGGCGTCAAAATGAATCATGAAGGGCCCATAAATGGCCATATTAGGTCCCTCTTTACAGCTGACCCATTTCAGAATATTAGGTCAAAAAATGAAAAGCATTTATTCATCGTTTTTAATCAAACCAACCATGTTCATGTGCTTTAAGACACTGCCAAATTTATTTTAGAGTGTTTATATATATATCTAAAACAAAGACCTATTAATAGACTTAATCCATTCATTTCATGACAAATGTCACACATTTATTCTCTCTCATCATTTTTCACCGATTAATTTTTCAAATTCGCTAATCACATCTTTATCTTTAAGTCTAAATTTAAGTTTTAATTTTAGGCTCATTTTCCTTTATTTTATATCTTGTTATCATGTTCCTCTTTATTTTGCTCCTTTAAACATTAGTGAGTAGTACTTTTGAAATAATTCACAAAGGCTTGCATAAGATTTAAATATCTACAATGTTACACTCTATTTTTCATTCTTTCTCTCTTTTTTCTTTTTCATATGCTACAAGTTATTTATGTAACAGGTCCGCAAAGGACTCAAGTAAATGAAAAAACAAGACGCAAAACCTAAAACGCTAAACACTAAACTCTAAACGGAAACGACAGCTGCAAAGTCAACTTACTAAAAGCCAAACTCATACAACGACCCGTAAACATGATCTGTAACCTATTAGTCCTTGAGACCTTTTTCAAAACTGGCAAGAAGTACCCAGCCTTTGTCTCTGCCTCACAGCACCTGACTTACGCTGTGTGAATGCAGGGCGCAACAGTTCTAGAAACTTCTCTAAAAACTTACCCCATTCCTCGTCGTTCATGTCTGACACCTTGACGAAGCTAGCACTAGGCGGAAGCTGCTCATTAGCGCTCCTGTGCCCGACCGATGAGTCACCTAGACTTAAGTTTTTCTTCAATGACATTGATATATTCGATACAGAAGGTACTTTGACCAACGCAGAATACACAACCTCTTCTTCGTTTTCATCATCTTTTTCTTCGATAGTTTCCTCCAGTTTAGAAAGCGGGTTTCTCCCAAATCCAAAGTGGAATGGAAGAATTGGGTTAACGAAATTTCCAGGATCATCACAATCAATCTCAAACTGGAATGCATCTTCTGGAAAACTGGTTTTGGGAGATAGCAACATATCCTTCTCTTTTTCCTTATCAGATACTATCCGTCTTGCCTCCATACACAAAACCTCGAGCTCACTGGGCTCCTCTTCACCACGACGAAACTCACGGCTCATCATCTCACCTATCTCAGCTAAACAAAGCCCGTAACCAGCAGCTTCCTTGAGAAATATAGTGGACAAGATCAGTACACGTAGACAGGCTTCACGGATCATTGGAAGCTCGTGTTTCAGCATTTCCGAGTCCTGATATGGATCGAGTGCTTCAATGTACTCAAGCTCGTCCTCTGAAAATGGGATAGAAGCTTGTGGCCAATGAATCCACTCGAAATAAGGATCTTCCAAACATTCTGGTAGGCAAAGACCGTGATCAATGGGTATGAGTTCAACTTTGCCGAAATTTCCAGTACTATCATCGTTAACCTTCCTAACAAGTAGATTCCCACCGTGTCGGTCAGTGTTAAAAATCCTAATATCTAATATACCAATACGATGAACAGCAGACACGGGAAAACTTGACGTCCCATAGTCACTAGCATCAAAATCATGAGGAATAAACTGCTGGAACGACGCAATCTTACTAAAATGTTTCTTCTTAGTATCCCGTTTGTTGTTGCTGTTACTCCCACTTACACCATCATTAACATTGAAAATCGAGTGAGTGATTTTAACTAAAGCAGTAGGAGGTACATTAGCGAAATGGTCATAATCAAGAAGATAAGCAGCCACTTCGCGAAAACCAGTCTCCCCAACACGAACCGACCTTTTCAACCCCGGTTGACCCAAAACCTTGCCCACAAACCCTTTCGGATTATTAGGGGCAAAAGGCTCCTCATCAGTCGGTTTCACAATAGCTACACTCTCACCTCTACTATTCCTAAAGTAATAAGCACCACCTAAACCACCATTAACACGTATAGGATCAACACCATTCTTCAAGGCTTTCACAATCTCCTTAACAACCTCTTTCGTCCTCAGAAAACCACTCGAGTTTCCCAATATCTCAATAGGCCCACTCTTATCTTTATTTTGTATGTCCCTACCAGAAGGAGATAAACACGGAGTTGAAGAACTTCTATGCATAAGATTTCTAGTCAGCAATAGAGGCGAATCATTTCTTATCACACTAAGATCATTCTTCAAAACCATATCTCCAAAAGTCAAAGAACTTTCTTCTATAGGAACATTTAGTGCAATTTGTAACCTACGTTTCACCATATGCGCGTTATCATTTCGATCTAGCTCCATACCTAACACACAACCACTTTCCGTTTGAACAAATACTCGTCTCTTCCCGGTCCTATCATTTCCATGATGATACTCACTTCCTACCGGATTCTTAAAAACCGCCACAGCCATTTGTTGTGTTTGTACTGGACTGTCTAATTTACGAGACATAAACCAGCTAACAAAAACACTGAAACTGTCTGCAAAACTAATGGCACAACTGTATGGTTTAATCACCGAAACCCGAGTTAAGTTTGGATACCAAACATATAACTTGATCTGGTCAGTTCTGTTTTAGTTTTCCTTAATCTGTACAAAATTAAATAATAAGAACCAATCAGATAACATATTCCCAATCTTAACTTAATGCTACTTTATTAAATATCATAGATCTAACTCTATATTTTGATATGGATATAGTGATATGAATATTAAGTTTATAAAAAAAGCCAATAAGCTCATCTTTTACGGCTTATGACCTCTCAACTTGAGCTTATGGCATTGCCGTAAGCTTAAGTGTATAACATGATAAGCCATAAAACTGAGCTTATTGGTTTTTTTAATATTTGAATAAGCCAATAAGCCCATCAAATAAGCTAATCCAAACACCCCCTTAAGTCATTTCTGTGATAGCGTCAGTTTACCTAAACTTAATATGCATGTCACTATATCAATATCAAGATGTAGTATTAGATCTATGATATATAATGACAACATACTAGTCATTTAATAAAACACTAACCAGGATGAGTAGATCTGATGATATTAGAGATGAGAAATGGTTTGAAAAAAGGGTTTTGTTTTGTTTTTAAGGTGTAGTGATGATGAAGAACAAAAACCCTTTCTTCTTGTTTAATGTTGTTGATGAAGGAGTTGATGTTTTGTTTTTTTAAGAATGAAGACACTAGCTTAGAGTGGTCTGTGAGTTAAGATTGTATGTTTTATAGAGGGAGGCAAGGGAGTGATACGTTAATTGGGTAGAAAGGTACAGTTTATTATGAATAAATAATTACTACCTCATTCACGTATTAATTGTCCACTTTAACTTTTTATAGTCTTTTTTGTTTAACTTTTACTTTAAATTTTATTATTTGCATTATATAATACTTGATACAAAATATATAAATGGATTAATTTTTAAATGTATTTTCATTGGTATAATTTTCATCAAGTATTATATAGCACAAATAAAAGTATTTACGGTCAAAGTTAAACAAGAAATAGTCAAAGTTGACACTTAATATGTGACGGATGGAGTACTTATTTTACTCTAGAAAACAAACTTATTTACCAAGTTAAATACAGCTAGTTTTTATTTAAGAGTTGTTCAAACCTATTTACCTAGTTTAAAACTAGTTTTTGTTTAAGAGGTTGTCTAACGGCCTTAAAGTAACTAGACGAGTACCCGTACATAGCGTTGAAATTTTAGCGACAGATAATTATACTTGAGATACTTTGGCTAAATGATTCGTATAACATTTATGCATGCAACATATAATAATCAAAATATATTGAATTTTTTTGTAATATACGATAATTCAACTCCAAACCGATTTTTAAAATGTATTTAAAAAAACGTATAAAAAATTTAGTGTAATTGAAAAGAAATATGAAAGCAATTAGTTGAAGCATTCATCTTCTTCCATAATATTATTTTTTTGCTAACTTTTTCTACAAAATGTTCTATGTAGTTGAAATGATAAGTATATATAACATGTATAAAATGTGACAAGTAAACTTTTTAATGATGTTATAAGACAATTTTTTTAAAAAAAATAAATCAAGCTTTTTTAGGTGAGAAAGTAAAAAAAATAAAATAAAATGATATTTTGGGTATAACACATTACTCATTTTTAAGTTTCTAAGTTTTAAGTAAAATCTCTTTGTAGTATAGATAGTTTAGATGATTATAAATAAGAAAACTTAATGTTAATCAAATTATAAATTAGAACTAACTAAGATAATTTATAAGCTTAATTAACATGTATAAAATGTTTTTTTTAATTTAAAAATAAAGCTCGTGATAAATTAATACACTCTAACCGATGGCCTAAGCGCATCGGTTAAACAATCCTTTGTTCAATAATCAACCAACCAATAAATATATTTTGCATATGAATGTGGATAATCACACTCATGACTGACTCACGTATCCTAACTTGATAATACTGCGTAGAAGGTGATGTTACGAGGTAAATTCATTTTCTTCTTTTTTTTGCATACAACACCATTTGTGCAATACAGTGTTGTACAATGTGTTGCATAATTTATACAAAATGGTGTATGTAACAAACATACATGTCGTAATTGAGTTACACGTCGTAAATTGACATAGATTATCTACATGTATATTAGGAGCATGATTATCTACGCGATATCATTTGTTGCGTCATCAATTGAGTTACATGTCGTAAATTGACATAGATTATATAATGCGATGGTTAGACTTAGAAAAATATTCACTTAATATGTATTTATAATCCTTAACACCGTGTTATCGAGTATCACTAAGAAATAAAAATAAAGAAAATGAAGTGAAATAAATATATATATATATATATTTTTAAGTATCACTTAAGGAGAAAAAGAAAAGAAAAATAACTGAAAAATAAGGGTGATTTGGTTGGTTTTGAAATAAAATATTTTTTCCCAAAATTAGATTGAAAGTGTTTACTTCTCATTTCTTTACTGTTTCTTACTAAAAAAATGCTTGAGAACTAACATAAATGTTATCTGAAATATCCGGAGAAAATATGAAATTAGTTTTTCTTTTTTTTTTTTTTTTTTTTTTTTTTTTTTTTTTTTTTCCTATTAATCTTTTCGTCTCAAATTAATATATCACGTTTTTTTTTTTTATGTCTCAATTTAATTGTATGCTACTAAATATAGACAATGAAGTTTGATTGAGGCTTGAAATTATTATTACAAACTACGGAGAAAACATTAATTAATTAGTTAAGAGTAAAATAATCATTATTCAAATATTAAAAGAAAAATAACAGTAATAATTATGATTTTCGTGTTTTTTGTCGGGAGACGATTTTTTTAAGTGAAAATTTCCATACTAGATCCTTTGATAACCATTCTTCGATAATTTCCATACTAGAAGTTATGATGATCAGCATGACTTCTTAATCAGTTAGATTAAAGTTGGTGAGGTGTTCATTGTCAATGAGAGAAAGGCCATCAGGGATATAGAGACATTTTTCAGATCTCAGTGTCCCTGATGTTTGCTCAAGTACCTTACTCACTGAGACTGCATCAGTTGAGTTAAAGCGCATCTTCAGCTGATATTTGCCAACTCTTTGAAGAATGTTGTCTGAACTTCATCCCTTTATCAGGGAGAGACATTCTCACTGCTCATCAGTGAGTTTGATGATCACTGATACTCTGTCAGTGAGTGTCTGGGCTATTTTATGTTTAAATATTTGTCAGAGACATTTGGGTCAATTGTTGACCCAACACACGTAGATACGTGCAAGCAAAATGTCTTGCGCATCCTCCTCTTTTGTGCATCCCTACAAAGTGACACGTCATCTTTGCAAGCAAATTAACTTGTGCATCCCCTTCTTTTGCGCATCCCCCTACTTTGCGCATACACTTCTGAATGATTGATATAGTGACAAGTAAACAAATGCAATCAAAAAGTCTTGCGCATTCCCACAATGTGAAATCCGTTCAAAAATTGTATAATTATGTTTTCTGCTTTCATTAGTTAATTAACACTTTCAAAACTCTTACATATGTATCATTTCGTGAGGAGGAAGAAAATTGTATATTTGCATTATATATAAGAAAACTTAATGTTAATCAAATTATAAATGAGAACTAACTAAGATAATTTATAAGCTTAATTAACATGTATAAAATGCTTTTTTTAATTTAAAAATAAAGCTCGTGATAAATTAATACACTCTAACCGATGGCCTAAGCGCATCGGTTAGACAATCCTTTGTTCAATAATCAACCAACCAATAAATATATTTGCATATGAATGTGGATAATCACACTCATGATGACTGACTCACGTATCCTAACTTGATAATACTGCGCAGAAGGTGATGTTACGAGGTAAATTCATTTTCTTCTTTTTTTTGCATACAACACCATCTGTGCAATACAGTGTTTTACAATGTGTTGCATAATTTATACAAAATGGTGTATGTAACAAAAAAATGATGCATATATATCTCTTCCCTAATGTTAAACTTATTCTTCATACTCGACGCTTTGCTCAAAAACATACATGTATATTAGGAGCATGATTATCTACGCGATATCATTTTTTGCGTCATCAATTGAGTTACACGTCGTAAATTGACATAGATTATATAATGCGATGGTTAGACTTAGAAAAATATTCACTTAATATGTATTTATAATCCTTAACACTGTGTTATCGAGTATCACTAAAAGAAATAAAAAAAAAAAATGAAGTGAAAAAAAAATATATATATATATATTTTTAAGTATACTTAAGGAGAATAATGATAAGATAAATATAATTGATATAAATTTCTAGGAGATAGAAAATATTGGGGATTTGGTTGGTTTTGAAATAAAATATTTTTTCCCAAAATTAGATTGAAAGTGTTTACTTCTCATTTTTTTACTGTTTCTTACTAAAAAAATGCTTGAGAACTAACATAAATGTTATGTGAAATATCTGGAGAAAATATTAAATTAGTCTTTTTTTTTCCCCATTAATCTTTTCGTCTCAAATTAATATATCACCTTTTTTTTTATGTCTGAATTTAATTGTATACTACTAAATATAGACAATGAAGTTTGATTGAGGCTTGAAATTATTATTACAAACTACGGAGAAAACATTAATTTATTAGTTAAGAGTAAAATAGTCATTCTTCGAATATTAAAAGAAAAAAAAAAACAGTAATAATTATGATTTTCGTGTTTTTTGTCGGGAGACGATTTTTTTAAGCGAAAATTTCCATACTAGATCCTTTGATAACCATTCTTCGATAATTTCCATACTAGAAGTTATGATGATCAGCATGACTTCTTGATCAGTTAGATTAAAGTTGGTGAGGTGTTCATTGTCAAAATAGAGAAAGGCCATTAGGGATATAGAGACATTTTTCAGATCTCAATGTCCCTGATGTTTGCTCAAGTACCTTACTCACTGAGACTGCATCAGTTGAGTTAAAGCGCATCTTCAGCTGGTCTTTGCCAACTCTTTGAAGAATGTTGTCTGAACTTCATCCCTTTATCAGGGAGAGACATTCTCACTGCTCATCAGTGAGTTTGATGATCACTGATATTCTGTCAATGAGTGTTTGGGCTATTTTATGTTTAAATATTTGTTAGTGACATTTGGGTCAATTGTTGACCCAACACACGTAGATACGTGCAAGCAAAATGTCTTGCGCATCCTCCTCTTTTGTGCATCCCTACAAAGTGACACGTCATATGTGCAAGCAAATTAACTTGTGCATCCCCTTCTTTTGCGCATCCTCCTACTTTGTGCATACACTTCTGAATGACTGATATAGTGACACGTAGACAAATGCAATCAAAAAGTCTTGCGCATCCCCACAATGTGAAATCCGTTCAAAAATTGTATAATTATGTTTTCTGCTTTCATTAGTTAATTCACACTTTCAAAACTCTTACATATGTATCATTTCGTGAGGAGGAAGAAAATTGTATATATTTGCATTAGTCCTTCCTTTCTTTTTGTTTAAAATAAATGTGATCCAACTTTTATGTACAAATGTTTAAAATAAGAGGACCACTGTCTGTGTAAATGGATTTGCGCACCTACACATAGTGTAAATTTTAGGCAAATGTTCAAAATAAAGGAAACAATGTATGCGCAGATGGATTTGCGCACATGCATATAGTGTAGATTTTGATAATGAAAAGAATTAGTGTCGATTTTAGTTTTTCTAATCATAGTTTTAAAAGGTGCGCAAAGGCCTCGCACAATGGCGGAACTTGAACACTTATTTTGGGGGGTTGAATTTATTTTGGAGGAGCCGAATCGGAGTTTTGTTTGTATTCTCAACTAAATTACCCCTAAAACCTATAATATTTACACTAGTTGCCGCAACTTTTTTTTGGGGGGGGGGGGGGGGGGGGGGGGCACCCCCCCCCCCCCCCCCCCCGGACCCTCCTCTGCCCCTAATGAGTTCCGCCAATGGCTCGCAAAAGCCCCGCAAAGGCGTGAGGCTTGGTCATGCCGCTAAGCCATGCCTTATGCCACGTTTTTTTGTAAACTCGATATATATGAAATATGATGTAAATATATAAATATTTTTATATTTTGTGTCGCCATATGCTATGCCTTATGAACGCAAAAACTTCGTCTTGACCGTTATAGCGTGAGGCTTAGTTATGACGTCACGTCACGTATCGCGCTATTTACATCTATGCAAAAGTAAAAGACTAGAATGATGGGACCCAAAAGCCACGTGATGCCTGAAAAAAAAAAAAAAAAAAAAAAAGCCGCGTGAGTTACTTTTTTGAATGTGTTATATTTGCAGTGGGGCCCGTGGATACAAGACAAAATAAATGGGACTTAATTTGTAGAAGCCCCCTTACCCTTTGACCATAGGAGGCTTGTATAGTATTTCCCAATTTGTTTACCTTGAATAATTATTTCATCTCGGTTAAGGTTCCCTTTGATATTTTGGCTTATAGAAGAGTCTCGAAGAATGGGAACTGTCCGTTGGATCAGAGACAGGGTCAAATGATCTGAGCCATTGGTAGGAAAGTGAAGAAGAATGGTGACGTGGAGATAAGGGATTGGATAATGACGTGTCAAAGTCAGTATGAAAACACAATTTACGTGAGTTGCACTTGCACAGGTTTTGAGCTCCACTCGCATTGTGTGAATTTTACTAAGATTTTGACCACTCCTAATTTAAGGACGAGGTTTTCTTGTTTTATTTAAAAAAAAAAAATAGATTCATGATCTTGTTTATTGTATTTTAATTACGGGTCACGCTAATCGGACTCTTCTTATCATGTGAGATTCACATACTTTAATCAAAATATACAAGTTTTAAAACAGACAATACAACGGCGACAACTTAGTCAAGTCAACAGACCCTCAGTATATCTCCACCCTTTACTTACTCATGTGAGACAAATGGCGACAGGATTAAGGACTGAACAAAATTAATGGTTTTATTTGTCAAAGCTTTGGTTTTGATATGACAGATATTTGAATGGACGTGAATAATTTTAAGAGGTAATTTTATATGTGGCTCAGTTGCTCAAAGTTTATACTCTATTCTTTTTATATTAAGTGTTTATTTTCAAAATACATAAAGTTTTAAAAAATTTCATTAACTACACTTTCCATCAACCAAATATCATTTTTACCTACTAAAGACTCATTTCATTTGTTGGAATACAATATGGACACTTAATATGGGACATCCCAAGATTCCATTGTGTACTCTTAATATAGGACGGAGGGAAGTTTTTCTAGACAAAAAAAAAAAAAAAGTGACTTTTGAAAATGACACAGGAGACTTAGGCGACTTGGGACTTGTCCCCACCTTTTAAATGTTTTACAAATGTCACATACAAGTGCAATAATGTTGACAAGTGTCCTCAGACGACTTGAGTGACTTGAGCGACTTGTACTTGCATGAGACACTTGTCAACATGTAAAGGAGTTGAGGATAATTCGCCCAAGTCGCTCAAGTCTCCTGGGGCATTTTGAGAAGTAAGTTTTTTTTTTTTTTTTTGGTCTTGACGACAGAGTCACATAGAAAATTACCTCTAATTTTAAAGGTTGTTTTGCAAGGCTTATATGATGGGTTTGTTAGCTTACTAACTTATATGATGGGTGTTTGTTTAAGCTTATATAAGTGGATTTATCAGCTTTTATAAAAGGTTTCGATAAGCTTCAAAATTATAATTCAAACACTCATTATAGCTTTATGAGCTTATAATCTATAAGTCATAAGCTGTTTATATAACATAAGCATAAGTTCAATTTATAAGCTTTGCTAAACAACCCATAGTTATAGGATGTTTCATGTATGTGAATTAAATTTCCTTTGTGTTTTATTAGTATGAGAATTTGGTAAAAAGAATTATTGAACATGTTTCTATTAAGACCTTTTATGTATAGTGCTTTATGTTATTTATCTTCGAAAAAAACAAGCTAATACATTAACAGAGTTGTATTTAGTGGTCTTCTGAGATTGTTCAAGTCTAGTTGAAAGCAATGTTTTAAAAACCGGTTCGAACCGGCCGGTTCGATCGGTGTCCGGCTGGTCGGCCGGTTTTTAGAGGTCCCGTTCACTGTTTCGAACCGGCCGGTTTTTCCGGTTCAACCGGTTTTGACTTTTTTTTTGATTTTTTTTAAAACGGTTCGACCGGTTCGACCGGTGCCGGATGACTGACCGGTTCGATTAAAATTCCGGTTTTTAAAACATTGGTTGAAAGTTAGTTTGAAATATTTTGCTTTATATAAGAACAAATTAACACATATACAATTTTCAAATAAAGAGAACCACAAATATAATGAACATGTGAAAATCCTTATTATTTGAATTAATGGTACTCCATTACTTTTAATGATCATTAAATCAAACTTTAGGTTATCAGTGACATTGACGTTTAAAGGAGGGGATGGGATTTAAATTGTGCTTAATAATTTCTTGAGTATTGTGTTACATGCTTTCTATCAAAGTTTGGCGACATGGATACTTTGAGAACTTGCCTTTTCCTCATTAACGATGGTAAACACATTGTAAACGTTTATACAGTTGTTTTACAAACATGTCTGGTTTGGAGACATTTAGAAACTACGGACCGAAAACAAAGTCATTACCTTTTCGAAATGATACAAAACGTTTTAATGTATCATTGATAAATTAAATACTCGTATTAAGATTAACTCGGTCCTTTTTAGGAAACAACCTATGTATTCTTCTTGTTCTTTCTCAATCATTTATTCGTTAGTCACGTACGTATAAGGCTTGTCACAGTAAGGTGAAACGATCGATCGATTGAGTCGATCACGATCGATCGTCCTTACTGTGATGAATCGATCGATTACTTTTTTTGGATTAGGGTCGCTTGGGCGATCGACGATCGTTTGTTAGTTTTTTTTTTTTTTTTTTTTTTTTTTTTTTTTTTTTTTTTTTTTTTTAAGATAGGAACGTTGTGGTGCATCACAGTTATAAAATTTAGTTATAACTATGATGCACCAAATTTTATAACTGTGATGCACCAAAATAAAAATGTGGTTTTTGGGGTCCAAAAAAATATTTTTTTTTTCCAGGCCAAAATTTTATAACTATGATGCACCTTTTTATTTTGGTGCATCACAGTTATAAATTTTGGTGCATCATAGTTATAACTAAATTTTATAACTGTGATGCACTAAAATAAAAAGGTGCATCATAGTTATAAAATTTTGGCGGGAAAATTTTTTGCCCAAAAAAAAAAAAAAAAAATTTGCCCAAAAAAAATTATTTTTTTGGCGGGAAAAATTTTTTTTTTCCGGGGGGTGGGGGTGGGTTTCAAAACTTACCCTGAAGTTTGAGATGTTTCAAATCCTACCCTATAACTTTTTTTCTCACTTTTCTATCTAATTACACTTTTCTCTAGAACCGGACCCTTATATATATATTATATATATAATATATATAATATTATATATATATATTTTATAAACTTTATAAACTTTTAAACTTACTTTCACACTATAAATAAACATACTAATTTCATTATTTTTTCACACATTCTCTATGTACACATTCTCTCAAATAACACCCTCATTTCACTTTTTATTTCACACTTTCAAACTATGAATTCTTACGAGCTATTTATTGCCGATTAATCTTCGGATTTAGTGAAAGGCATTTGGCATCGTCAAAATCAAAACTAGTTTATTCGTTTTATTATCGTAATATTTGAAAGTTATTTGAATTTTATTGTAATATTTTAATTTTATTTGAATTATTAATTTATTATATAAGGTTTTAATTATTAATGAAATTTAAGTTTGTGTTAAAAATGTTTAAAAAAAATAAAAATAAAATGATGAAGGTTGCCCTTACTGGGGCACCCAATCGTCTGAAGGTCGCTGAATAGAAAAAAGTGTCATAACAAAGAAAATGAGAGAGATTGACCATCCTTCCGGTGTGCAGGCTAATGTTTTTCTTGTTTGATAGTAGATGCTTAAGTTAATATTTAAATGACTACTTTTTTGTAAGTATTATCAACCATAATTATGATCCACTTGATCATTCCACATGTTGCATGAGGATTTCACAGGCCAACGACCGGTAACATGAAATCACATGTCGTGAGTCTCAAAGTTTGTACCAAGTATTTTATTTTGGTATTGTGGGTTTCTACCCCCACCAACTTAGGAAAGTTATCCCACCATAAACCAATCATTATAAATAATTATTCTCATTTACTCCCCCGTCTCATATTTATTGTTCATATTTCCTTTTATGGATGTCTTAAATTAATTATCCACTTGCCATTTTTAGTAAGAAAAAGAGAATTTAGTGAGAAAATATTCTATTTGAGTGGTTGAGAATTATAATGGTCCAACTTTTATTAAACTTTGTGATTCTTGTCTTCTGACAATAATTTTGAGACGGAGGGAGTATTATGATTGGTCACTTAATTGTTGTCATGATTGTGTTTATTACAAATAATCATTATCATTTATTATGATTGGTCACTTGATTGTTGTCATGATTGTGTTTATTATAAATAATCATTATCATTTATTATAATTGGTCACTTGATGGTTGTAAGAAATATGAATTTAGTGTGAGATATAATTAGTTTGTTGTTATTGTTTAAGAATTCTCGTTAACTAGTTGTAAGAATTCTCGTTCAACGAAATTTAATACATAATTTCTTTTAAATATTAGGGTGTGTTTGGTTAAAGGGTATGGGCCATAAGGAACATGTAACATAATGAATAATGATGTTTGGTAATATATAATGCAATCACCAATTACTCACTTTTGGGTAATGAGTCATTACCCACAAACTTGGGGGTAATGAATTTGATTACATTTATATTCTTTTTGCCTTTCACATTGCTATTCCCCTCTACAAACCAAGCATGCCTTTAGTTTGTTATTATTGTTACTTTTTTTATATATATTTTTTACAAGCAATAGTTAAGTAATAGATAGCTAATTATATATATTTTTAAATTGTTTAAAATTGAATGACAATTGCACGCGATTAACTTAATGACTTTTTATGTCTTTCTTTTAATGTGTAGGTGAATTCAAACCCTGTAAATTATCAGAATACAAATAGTTAACGAGAAAATAAATTGTCTATTAAAAAAATAGAAACATGTAACAATTGTAATAACTTTATAAAATAAAAAGTAATGATTACATTTGTCTTTCATTATGAATAATTTGAGTACATGCGTTGTCGACTTAAGTATATAGTTTTTCATGCGGATGCGACCTCAGTTTTGTACCTCGTCCATTGTGGGTGATTTTGCGGAATTGGACAACTTTCATCTAGCGTCACATAAATGTAATGATTATCCCTTACATGTGCAATCACAATGGGACCACTTTCTTGTGATGGGTTTGGACCAGACCAAAGCAGAAAACATTGTTAGTTTTGTGTCGGGGATATAGATATAACTGGCCGGTTATAGAGTGAAGCAATAACCAACCCTGTGTTTGGCATAATCATCCATTTGTTCTGCGGTGCAAATCTAGTTTCAAAAAACTCCACAGAGTTTCGAATTTGTTGAAAGCCAATACTATGCCATATAGCCGTGTAATTTAGCTCGTGAAAATCTAACTCTTCCAACAAATCTTGTTGAATTAGTGACCACCTATTTTCGTCGAGACGAAGACAGAGGGCAACTGACCGAAATCCACAATTTCCATCACCTAACACATCATGAAATCTTATGATGTATCGATAAAAAAGCCCTGGAATATACTCCATCAAATCTTCGCTATTATAATCTAGAACGTATGAACTATGTCTCTCATATGAACTGTGTCTAGCAGGTTCTTGCTACAAAAAGATTCATCAAGTGCTTTAAGAGAAGTAACGATAGTATTAAACCTAGCAAATGCACTATCAATGATCTCCTCTTCAGGGATAGCAAATTGTTCATATTGTTGAACAAGAAGATCAATTTTGTTATCCTTGACTTGTAAGTTTCCTTGATGAGTGATTATTAAAGATTGCCAAATTTCTTTAGCGATTTTACACATAAAAACTCTTTCATACTCCTTTTTAGGTAGAGCATTGTAAAGCATCATTTTGCCTCATTATTTTTGGCAATCAACTTCTTTTGCTCATCACTATGACGAGCAAGTGAAGTATCTTCATCCCAACCACTTGTGATATCTTTTATTATAGCTTTATGATCACCTTCTATAATTATATACCATAGATCTATGTCTTTAGATTTCACATAAGTTTCAAAGCGGTTTTTCCAACAGATAAAACCATTTGGTTCAAATAGTGGTGGTCTTGTCATAGATTGTCCTTCTTTGAAGTTTTCCAAATCCATGGATCGTTCCAAGTTTAAAATACAATATATTTTAAGAATCTTGAGTAACGTAGCTATTGATGCCAATTGTGAAAACTAGAAGGGGGGGGGTTGAATAGTTTTACTGTTTTAAAATTAATTTACTTTGATAACTTTATGTGAATTCGACTAATGTAAATTATAAACGATAAGTAATATGCAAGTAAAGAAAGAAACGATCAAACCACAACACGAGTGTTTATAGTGGTTCGGTCTACAAGGACTCTTTTTTCTTGGCCTACTCGAGAGTATCCTTCACTAATCAACAAGCTCCTTTAACCGGCGGAGAAAACCTTTACACGACGCTTACACAATATTTCCAACACAAAGCTAGATGTCGAGTTCTTTTACAAGGGCACAACCACTCCCGTCACACTACGTATTTTGAGGACTAAAATACTAACCGATCACTACAGAGGTTTATGAGAGTTTGGTACAAACAATGATATATGAATAACAACAATTCACACTGTGATGAACAAACAAGACTTTGCAACACACTGTTGAAGCTTGTATGTCTTTAAGTAATGCTTTGATCTTCTTGCTACAAAAGAAGCTCACTAAAATGAAATATGAATGAGTTAGATATAAGGAATGATGAATGAGAGAATGTATGTTGTTGTTATGCTTGTAAGTGATGATCAAACAACATGGAGTTGCTTGCTATTTATAGGCACAAAGGATCAGCAAATCACGGATGAGACGGAACCAAAATGAGGGTTCTGTCCGTGTAACTTTTTGGTTCCGCGGGTACCTGACAAAAAATCTTCACAATCTTTTATCAAATCTAACCAAAATATACACCATATCTTTTGAAGGATTCTAGAGTGATAATCTAAATAAGATATTCACCATATCTTTCCAAAGATCCCAGAGTGATGCATGGAATGATGTATAAATACATTTTCATTTTAGATTAAAATGTATAGGGAAGTAAACTTGTAAAATATATATACTAGCTAGCTAAATGAAGTTTGATTAAGAAGTAATTAATTAGTTAATGAGTTATGAAAAATGTTTGATTACTTATGTTATTATAAGATACATTTTTATTCATTGTAAAACAAACTAATTTTACTTAGACACCTAATGTGGCACTTTATTTGTTTTTAACATCTAATGTGACACTTTTCTTAAAATGACTAAACTACTATTTATGAACAAACAATTTGTAACTTATATTAAAATCTATTTGTGTTTAAGAAAGACTTATAGCTATATATGTAAAGGACTCAACTATATTTATGTTTTGCTAAAATAAAGTTTATAATTGTCGTTCACAAAATATAGCAAATATCGTAAAATATAAATAACGTTTTTAGGCGATATTTGTATAAACAAAGTCTATTCACAAAAGCAACCAATTGCTAATAATAATTTGAAGTACTTACTTTTCTTTATTTCATTTATTGACAGTCTCAACTCAAGTGTAAGAAAAAAATCTAGTAAATCAATTTAGATTGGTAAAGAAAAAATAAAGTGTGTTTAAAATTAAAATTAGCCACCATTTATACATAATTAAATCCAGTTATGACTAATAAATATTTAAGTTGGTTAAGAGATAGAATTAAAAATTACTACAAGTTTCAAAGTAAATTAGTCAAATTTACATTTTACAAAAAACTGATTTGACTGATGATCAAAAAGTTGCTTGAAAAACATGCTTACAAAATTTGAGGTGAAAAAAATAGGTTAAAAGCTGATCAAATGGGGTGTAAACAATAGGACCCTTTATTTTTTCCCTTTTTAATTAGTAATAGTTATTAAATAATAATGTCATTTTCAAAATAAATGTGAACAAAAAAGTATTTGACATTATGTTTCTAACTTCTACTTTTTGTTTCAATATGTATACACAATACTCTTTTTACCTAACCATTATTGTAAGATCTTATATTTTGAGATTTTCATTACTCGAAACATTGCATAAGCATATATGTATATGTCTTGCTATTATCGTGTATCGATTATAAGTTTTAACCGTCAATTGATTTAGCCTTAAGGTTTGAAACGGGTGTTTTTTATCGGGTAAATAAGAGTTAAGTGAAATACGTATATATTAAAGTGTAGTGTGTAGTGTACATCTATTATGAAACCCGATATACCTAGGGTTGCCGATTGGTTCTTCTATGAGAAATGTCGAAAGTTGGAATCCATTCATTTGGAAGTTTCATAATAGACTTTCGGACTGGAAAGCAAAAAACATGTCGATTGGTGGGAGGGTTACACTTATAAAGTCCGTCCTTTCACACTTACCACTTGTAACACCCCCTAAATTATGAGTTAACAGTGGAAGACTAATCGGGGTATTACGGGGAAGATCGTAGTCATAATCATAGAAAACGGCTCAAAAGAGGCGTTTTGAAAGTTATTGTCATTCAAATAATAGTTGAGATACAAAAGTGAAAATATCAAAGTTGTGAAATCCCATAAAAGGGTGTAGTAGTTTGAAATGAATGACATAATTTATTTTACACCACCAAAAACCATCAGTTTAATGCCCACTCCGTGCCTTGACTGCTCCGCTAATTACCTGAAACATGCTAAAAGTCAACAAAAATGTTGAGTGAAATCATAGTGTTTGTAATCGAAATCAGTTTGGAACACAAGTTTGTGATTGCCTGTGAATTACAAGCATATTTGAAATGGTGATATTGCATTTTGATATATTGTTCTAAGTCTCTTGAATTCAAACGTTAACGTGTGTGTGGTTGATATCATAAAATGATATAAGTAACGGTGTCTTGGTGTAGGAGTTTGCCAACTTCCTAGAAGTTCTCCAATAAGGTACATTTGGCTATCAATCCGGCTAGCACAAAGGCTATTGATCTGGCTAACACAAATGCGTAGTTCTTAAATAGTGTGTATTTGATTATCAATCCGGCTAGCACAAAGGCTATCGATCCGGCTAACACAAATAAGGTGCATCTGGCTATAAATCCGCCTAGCAAAAAGGCTATCGATCCGGCTAACACAAATGGGTAGTTGTACTCATGGTAGTTCGTAAAAGTTTAAAGTACTCGTGTAAGTAAAAGCAAGTATTAGGTTTCAATAAACGAATAAAGTGTGTCATTAATTGTGTACCACGTTTAAAGTAAACGAGTAAAATTTGTAAGCAAAACAAGCATGTATCTCCCCCAAAGAGTATAAAGTCATTAAACGAGTAAAAGTGGGGCTATGACTCACCTTGAGTGTAACTGGCAAAGGTGAAATGTGAAATCAAATGAATTATGGGAGCGGCTCCAACACGCGACCTAAATTAGTATGGCAATTCTTATTTTACAATTATGTATACTCACGACTCAAAGTATTTAAATAAATATAAGTGTTTACAAGTGGTTGTGTTTGATGTTGCTTGTGTGGCAATGCTTAAAGTTCAAAAATAAAGTTTTCAACAAAATGTATTTGTAAGTATTGGCTCTTGGAATGAATATGAAAATATGTACGAATTTACTCTTATAGAAGTTGGCTCGAATATTAGCTTTAGTATTGTCGAATGATTAATAAATACAAATCGACATGTATTTATTAAATTTGGTGGATTTCAAGATGAAATTATATATTTATTGAAGTTGTGGGTAAATAATATATTTGGACAAATATTTTATTTATAGTTTACGCAGATATGGTCGTTAATTAAAAATATGTGTTAAACATATTTATTTAGACTAAAAGTGGTAAAAATATATAAGTTATTAATCCTATAAATTTTTATGAGAAGAATGTAAACTTGGTCCAAGTCGAGGGACTAAATGGTAAAAATGTTATAAGTTTCGAAATTATAAGAGTTTAAGAAAAAATGATAGTTTGTTCAAAGTTGAGGGGCTGATGTTGTAAAAATCGCAAAAATAGCAAATTAACAAAATTTGGCAAAACTGCCTCTGTCAAGGGCCGAACTCGGGTCTGTGGTGAAACCAAGCAAGCAACACACCACTGGACTAAGTTTCCTTTGGTGTTATATGTTGCAACTCAATTGTATATATTGCGTTTATCATCTGCATTATATTTAGTTATATTTAGTTCAGTGCATACTGAGTTGAGTTTGGCATGCGTGTGTTTCTTTTTCTTTCAAATCTATTTTAAAGACTTTTAATAAGCAATTGATTATCAGCCATTGAGATTATAATATGCACTCAAAATAAGCTTAGCTTATTTTGGAGTTTTCGTGGTTAAATACAAAACGAAACCAAAGTTTTAAACCCGCTATTTGTGATGTTCTAAATACTTTGTTTATGTTTCAAAAAAAAACAAGTCAAGTTATGAACCGAGTTTTTAACTTATAAATAAGCACTTAGTTATGGGTTGAGCTTAAAACGACTTGAGTCGTGATACAAAACGATCAAGTCCGGTTTTAATAAGCTCATGAGCTTTATACATGTTGCGTTCACATAAATGCGAGTTACAAGGGTCTTAATATATATAGGTCGATTATATGAATGTCTAAACGAGGCAAAAGCTTATATTTTTGTGTTCCATACATTTCTCACGAGTCGTATATGTAATGAAATGAAGATATATGTGTCGAATGATTGTGTAACTCGTATTTCTAGCCATCCATGAAGGAGGTCAATATGTATATACGAAAAATAAATACGAGAAAATGTAAGAAAATGCATAGAAAGTAAGTATACGATCGAATGGAAATATACAACAATGCATGGTGTATTGGAAATACTTAGAAACGAATGGAAAGGTGTTTAAGAGGACTTACAACACCTTTAAGGTTGTGAGTACTCGTTGAAAAGGACTAGAACACGGATAGAATTCACATATCACGCTAGAACTATCACCAAAGATGTCGACTATACTTGGAAAATGCTTCGAAATGCTAGAGAAATGCTCCTTGTGCTTCTTGAGACTCTCAGCAGTAGGGTAAATGACTAGAGAGAATTGTTGGAAATATGTTTTCAAGTGTGAATGCAAGAGTTATATGTATCTATATCGAAGATATGCATGCATGTATAAGGATGGGATATTGTTTTATAATGTACAAGTTGAGTGATTTGATGCTTTGCAAAGATTTGATGAGATTTAGAGAATATGTACTCGAGTGATATTGATATTTAGAAGAGGTGAGTTTGTGTGTTCGGTTATGGCTTAAGTCGCATGTATATGTATGTGTTTCGATATATAGAGGGTCCAAAACAACATATTAACGTGTCCAAATGTGTAAGAAGGTGAGAAACAATGTTGTAAACTCATATTTGATCATAGAAAATTAAAAGACATAGGTGAAACTAAGTTTAAATCGAGTTTGGTTAAAATGGATTAATATAGGATGAATTTGTACAAGTGTCGAGAGAGATTTACTTTGCGTCTTGTTTAGTGATCAAATGTTCGAATGAGAGAGTGAGAGTTTGTCATCCTGATTGTTTGGTGTAGGGAGATTCGAGTGATGTAAAATGTGGCATATCTTGTGTGTCGAATTAAAAGATATCATGGCCAAGTGATGGGGTGTTAATCGAGTGAAATATAAGTAATAATAAAAGTTGAGTTAGGCTTGAATAGTAACAGGCTCACAAATTGGGCCAGGAATAGTAATGTGATCCGTTTGGTTTATAATTAGTGTGTTGGATTCGTTGTGGTCCGTGTGTGAGCTCGTTCCAAAGTGTTTGTGAATCACGTATCAAAGTGTTTGAATTAAAGTACTGTAATAAACAAAATTTTTAAATTTTGCCCATAAAAATGGTTAACTGAACAGTAATGGTAATTTAATACTTGATTAGCATTTACAAATTACTATGGAAATTTACAGGTTGCTACAGTACCCACCCGTCAAACAGAATTCCGTCCCGGAATTAAAGTCTAAGGTAGTTGTTAGGGTTGTCTATTGTGACAAACGGTAATTTTCCCACTAATATTTTAATAATAAATGTCAATTTATTATGACTAAACTGTTAAACTAGGCATTTACGTGCTTACATAACTATTACAGGAAAACAAACCCGCACACTGTATCACACAGTGACTCACCAAAACTATTTAATCTTATCAGGAACAGTGAATTTCCCCCATTCTCACATTTACAGACTATAACGTAATAAAAGCGAGAGGTTATCTCACTTTTACTGAAAAACGAAACCACACGCGTACTGGCACCACATCAGTAACGAATTAATCTCAGGATTTATTTTTGAGTCAACAAACCCTATTTTTATGTCAGAAACGTCCCTGATGCGTGGTTTTGTAACCTTACAACAGGTTTTACCTCTCGAGGGATCTCAAGAGGCTTACAACCCCACCAGGCAGTGTACCTGACCGATGTAGTATAGTGTAGTGGTAAGTACGGGGGATTGATCGTTCTCCACAGGGAATAGTGTTCGTTAGATATGAAAGGCTACTCTAATTAGGTCTAAGGGTTGAGGAAGATTCTTTTTATGTTTTTATAATTTTTTATGAAAGCAAGTAAAATCTCGGGTTTGAAGGAGTGGGCGGAATTAGTTGCTAGTCAACTAACCCAAATTACTACAAATGCAAATAAAATAAAATAACTGAAAATAAAATGTTGGTGAGAAACTTATGTGTAGAGAAATGTGTTTACTTAGATTTCCTTACTCCCTAACTATCTTTTACCGGTTAATTAGTGTGTATTAGTCGCGTGGATGACGGGTGTATTCCTTAATACCATTCGTGGGGTGGCGTACTTACTTCCCCAACTCTACAAGCTCCTACTTCACTCCTATGTCGAGCCGGCTAGGAAGCTCCTAACATGGGATCACTAGAATTCGCTTGTGCATTAAATACAACCATAAAAACCTTTAGTACGCATTTGGTTCATGTTTCTTAAGACGTTCAAGCAAGTTACCGAATAGGAAGTTAGCCAGTTTTCTAAAGCCTAACATAGATAAACAATCATCCAATACAACTAATAACACACTAACAACCAATAATCAATAGCTAGGTTTCATTAGATCTAAGCAAACACAAGATAAATTTAGCCTAACATGTTAATCAAAAGACAAGAATAAGATAAAATCAAACAACACATAGACATATTGAATGATTAATTGATAACTTATCTTCAATGTAACATGAAAGATCTCAAGGCAAAAAGCCTTGAAAAAGAAGCTAAAATCGTCTTAGGGTTTTCTCCCAAAATTCCACACACTAAGCTCTCCCTTAATGACAAAAAATTAGAAAACTATATATAGATTTTTGGATCTGACGGCGTCACGTTATGGAGTGTGACGCCGTCACCTCGCCGCTTCTAGGGTTCCCGGATGACCTTCTTGACGCCGTCCCTCTTTAGCTCTTCCAAAATCCATTCTGGCTTATCAAGGCTTGACGCCGTCGAACCTTGAACGTGACGCCGTCCCCTTTTGATTTAAGCCGTGACGCCCTTGATCAAGTTAAAGCGTGACGCCGTCAGAATTCACATGCTATTTTCACTGGCTTATCATGAGTAAATTTCACGTCCAACTTTTCTTGCCAAGGCATGACGCCGTCCAGAGTAAATTGTGACGCCGTCAAAGATAACTTTCAGCCGATTTTTGAGACTTTGCCGTTTTCTTCACTTTTATGCTCCAAAAACGTCCAAAATGCATCCTTTTCCAGATTTCTCCTCAAAAGTACCTAAAATGATAAAAGGAACGATTTAGGGCGATATTTGATCAAATAAATACGATTTAGGGCTTAAATGACCCCTAAAAAGCGGTACACTTTTCGCTTCATCAAATAACCTTACACTTGAGATTTGCTTGTCCTCAAGCAAATGCGCTTTTATTCTAATCAAAATACAAGTTAGGGGTCATTTAATGCAAACATAAAAGTAATTACAACAAATAATCGTTCCACTTCAATCATAATAAGCACGGAGATTATAAACTAGCACCTCACAAGTAGTGTTTAGATACTCACATCTCTCAAGTGTCATCAAAATAAATCTCATAAATGAAAACGGATAATATCTCTCACTACCTGTCATAGCAAATAGATTACCATAGGCTTGGGAAAGGATCGAAAACCTCCTCCACTAGGCGTAAGCACCAAAGATAAACTATCAAAGAGGGCTTTTAAATGGGTTATAACGTTAGGTGTAGGGAAAAGGAAAACACGGTTTTGTTGGATACGGGATATTTTACTGGTGGCGAGTTAAAGATCTTGATCAATTACATGTACTATACAATGTTGCTAAGCCAAGACTAGACTCAATCTTAAGCTAAAAATGAAATAACAAAAACAAAAACATAAAACAAACATAAAATGAAACGGGATGGTAGTCCGTATGTTTTTTTTTCTATTTTTCATTTTCTCATTTTTTTGTGTTTTTTTTTTTTTTTTTTTTTTTTTTTTTTTTTTTTTTTTTGCATACACTTTTGCCCTACCATCCAAAATAATACATCATAGGGGCATTGCATCCCCCTTACACTTGAACTTTTACATAACTTTACATATAACTATTCTAATGACTCGAATTAAGATAATTGAAAAACTTGGAGTACTTTTAAAATATTTAGCACATATGGGGGTAATAAATGATGATCTTCCCCATTACTCCATTACACTAGTACTTTACCCATGAGTCCCAATCGTCCCAAAACAATATGTACAAGGATATGACTCGACTTAGCAACCATGTAATCAACTAGATAATTAACTTGGGTTTAAACAAATGTTGTCACAATAATGCACTAAAAATGAGTGCATACAAGGTAGGCTAAGGCGATTTGGGTGTACATTTTAGTGGGGTGTAACAAATTCTTCCTTTAAGTAAAATGCTTAAAGGTCGAAACGAAAAGATAGGCTCTGAAGGGTGTACTAGGGGTATCGTGTACTAAAAATAAGTACAACGCAAAGGGTGCGGGATAATTACTTGACCAATGTAGCCAATGTAATTATAACAAAAACACAGGTGTAAAACAATGGGTTAATCCTAATGCCTCTTATCATGTAGTAAATCTAACTACACGAATGTAGTCTCACTTGTGGCCTCGGAATGGTCCTAACGCAAGTTCTAGAATCTAAGTGCTACCGGTACACACATCATAGCATAAATGCTTTTCCTACCAATTCTAGGGGTGAACCTCACATATTTGGGGTGGAAAATTTTTTTGTGGTACGGTTTTTTTTGCTAGTCATATAACTCCTATCCGTGAGACGCTCATTAAGATCAAAGTTTCACTCCTACATGTTGTAAAAAATTTTAAATTTGGCACTAAAATTACCTTAACAAGTATTTCTCTCAGTTTTATTACACATCTACTATTAAACAAACAAAAATCAAGCGCAATTGTATTCTCTAAAATCGTACTTTTACCCCCCCTTACACTTAAGATGAACATTGTCCCCAATGTTCAAATAACAAGATGTAAAAGCAAAAAGTAAAAGAATGAAATCAAATACTCCCCTGATTCGCTCGGTGGATAGTGAAATTACACGGTTAGATCTTCCTCCAAAGAGAATGTTGAAGCTCCATGACTAATGCATCGCCAAAAGCTTGATTCAATAAACATCTCCTTGTCCAAAATAACCTGTTAAACCTGAGAAAACAAACACGAAAACCTGCATAACATCGGCGGGATAAAATCTATATATAAGGATATAATGCTTGTGAAATGATAACTTTGCAGATTCCTGGAGATTATAAGTTGGAGATTTTAATAAAAACTTTTTATGAAAACAAAACTTTCAAAAATTTCTGAAAATTAAATCTGACGCCGTCAGGTTATAAACCTTGACGCCGTCAGAAATGACCTGACAAAAATTTTCATTTTAAGTTTCCGGAAAATTTCTGGAAAAACCTTTACCTTACTTCCTGGAAATCCTGCAAAACATCATTATGACTCGATACAAGCATTTGACTCAAACAAATACGAATATATATGTTAATTTATTATTATTACGATTCATGTTCATTTGTGTTCTAATAAACCGATTTAGATTTCCCTTACACTTAACTTTTGCAAAATACCTTTATATGTAGTTAAGACGAAGTTAAAAACAACATAAAGCATTTTCACAAATTAGTTTTGAACATGAATCAATAATAATAAAAATTAAACACACATACGGAAACAAATAAAATCAAACAAACAAATAAATAAACACACAAAGCAAATAAAACAAATAAAGCTTGGGTTGCCTCCCAAGAAGCGCTTTTCTTTATTAACGAGTCTTGTAGCTAGACTCAAAGTCACGTACATTACGTGACTCCATCATCGGTCACGGTTCCTAGGCCATTCTCCTTCCCGGTTTTATATTCCGGTCCTAATTTCAAACAATCCTTGTAGAAACCGAATATCCTTTCCATAACATAGTCTACTCCTTTACTTCTATCCTCATCATTCCTATAGTAGACCGCTTGCTTGAGCTCCTTCTCAACATTTGACAAGTGTTGGAATTGTTCTATCTTATATGGCATTTGGTAGCTTACTTCATCGGTCTCATCCTTAAATCTAACTATCCCTAAGGAAGGTTCATAAGTCATTCTAGAGACCTCAACAAATGGTTTTCCAAAAACCACTTGAGTCAAGGATGCATCGACTATTGGGCGGATATCTTCTACAATTACAAAGTCGGTGACATAGGTGAAGTATCCTACATAAACCGGTAATCCCTTAACTCTTCCCGTAAAGTTACTCATCTAACCCTTGTCAGGGAACATCCTATACCCAAGTTGATTTTTCATTATCAAGTTGTAGTGGGCTCTAGTCATGATGTTTATGGGCGATCTAAGGTCGATGTAAGCTTTCCACACATGTAGATGTCCAATGTTGCATGGTATGTTGAGATTAGAAGGGTCGCCTATTTCTATGATTGGTCTACCTAGGAAGTATGGTGTCTCGGGGTCATCGAATAAGTTTGTATGATATGCGCGCTCTTCCTTAGTGGGTAGCCTATTGAAGTAGTCCTCATCATCATCTACTTCTTCAATCACACTTGTCCTAACTTCCTTATCAACCTCGACTTTCCTATCCTCATCCTTAGGTTCACTATTATCCTCATTCCTATCAATTGGTTTAATAGTGACAATGTTGACAAAGTGGACGTGTTTGGATGAAGAGGGGTCTTTTACTTGGGGTCCGCTATTTGTGTTCCTAGCGTCCTTATGTGGAGGTGATAACACTTGGTTATGGAGAGCTTTCAACAAGTTGTTAATTTTATTGGTCATCTCCGTTTGTTGTTGATTGAATTCGGTCTCGAATCTAGCTATCCGAGCTTCTTGAGATGCCATAAATTGGGAAATCAATCCTTCAAAGTTATCGGTACTACCATTGCCGGAAGGATTGTTGTTGAAAGTACGGTTCGAGTTGGAACCGCTTGATTGGAAACGATTAGGTGGGTTGGAAGAATTTGTTTGTTGGGCGTTTTGGTTTTGTTTCCACCTAAGGTTCGGGTGATTTTTCCATGAGGGGTTGTATGAATCACCGTAATGGTTTGGCTCGGGTTTGAAAGTGTACCACTTGTCTCCCGCTCCGTCGGTACGCGAGGATGCGTAGTCCACAAAAGCTTGTTCGGGGAGTTCCATGCAATCACGAGTGTCGTGGGGACCACTACATAATTCACATGAAGAAGTGATTTTGTTCACTTGGCTTGAAGGTTTAGGAGCCTCGTAGGATTTCATGAGAAACTTGACTTGGTCTTCAAGTTCTATGATCCTATGGTCAGAAGTGCTTGAATTGTTCGAAGGCAAAGATATTGCCTTGACCGTTTTATTCAAATCACGGGGATCACTCCAACTTTCGTTGTCATAAAGAGCAAGATCCTCTAGGAGAGCCCATGATTGTTCCGCACTTAGATCACGTAGCTTGCCACCGGCCGATTGGTCAATGGTTTGCCTCGTGGAGAGATTGATATGGTCATAGAAGATTTGGACTTGGAGCCAAAGTTCTATGCCATGGTGAGGGACTTTTTGGAGTAAGTCCTTGAATCGAGTCCATGCCTCGTAGAGAGTTTCGCCTTGACGTTGTTGGAACATCAAGATATCATTCCTTAGCTTGGTAGTTCTTCCCGGTGGGAAAAACTGAGCAAGGAAACGAGTGGTGAGATCGTCCCAAGAGGTAATGGATCCTGCGGGTTGACGTTCTAGCCACTGACTAGCTTGGTCCCGCAAAGAGAATTGGAAGAGACGCAATCGGGTCGTCTCTCGAGTGGCAACATCAAGGTCTATAGAATCAACGATTTTGAGAAAGTCCTTGAGATGTTGATTAGGATCTTCAGAACGAAGTCCATGGAATGCGCATCCGCTTTGCACCAACCGGATGGTGTCGGATCGCAAGGGTGTGATATTGGCCCCTTGAGTGAGCTCAATGGTGTTTCGATAGCCATGGTGGCTAGGACGGGAATACTCTCCTAAAGTACGGGCTCTAGGAGGTGGTGGTGGTTGTTGTGGTGGTGGGTTGTGGGGGTTAAGGATATTACCATCTTCCATGATGTCGGATGGTATGGTTACGAACAAAGACACGAAGAAAATAGATAGACTAAAGAAAACCTAGAAAAATAAAACAAAAATCTCACTAGAAAGGAATCTAGTGAGTAGACCTAATAGAAATAAAAATTCAACCTAAACAATAACTATTCCCCGGCAACGGCGCCAAAAACTTGATGCGTGGTTTTGTAACCTTACAACAGGTTTTACCTCTCGAGGGATCTCAAGAGGCTTACAACCCCACCAGGCAGTGTACCTGACCGATGTAGTATAGTGTAGTGGTAAGTACGGGGGATTGATCGTTCTCCACAGGGAATAGTGTTCGTTAGGTATGAAAGGCTACTCTAATTAGGTCTAAGGGTTGAGGAAGATTCTTTTTATGTTTTTATAATTTTTTATGAAAGCAAGTAAAATCTCGGGTTTGAAGGAGTGGGCGGAATTAGTTGCTAGTCAACTAACCCAAATTACTACAAATGCAAATAAAATAAAATAACTGAAAATAAAATGTTGGTGAGAAACTTATGTGTAGAGAAATGTGTTTACTTAGATTTCCTTACTCCCTAACTATCTTTTACCGGTTAATTAGTGTGTATTAGTCACGTGGATGACGGGTGTATTCCTTAATACCATTCGTGGGGTGGCGTACTTACTTCCCCAACTCTACAAGCTCCTACTTCACTCCTATGTCGAGCCGGCTAGGAAGCTCCTAACATGGGATCACTAGAATTCGCTTGTGCATTAAATACAACCATAAAAACCTTTAGTACGCATTTGGTTCATGTTTCTTAAGACGTTCAAGCAAGTTACCGAATAGGAAGTTAGCCAGTTTTCTAAAGCCTAACATAGATAAACAATCATCCAATACAACTAATAACACACTAACAACCAATAATCAATAGCTAGGTTTCATTAGATCTAAGCAAACACAAGATAAATTTAGCCTAACATGTTAATCAAAAGACAAGAATAAGATAAAATCAAACAACACATAGACATATTGAATGATTAATTGATAACTTATCTTCAATGTAACATGAAAGATCTCAAGGCAAAAAGCCTTGAAAAAGAAGCTAAAATCGTCTTAGGGTTTTCTCCCAAAATTCCACACACTAAGCTCTCCCTTAATGACAAAAAATTAGAAAACTATATATAGATTTTTGGATCTGACGGCGTCACGTTATGGAGTGTGACGCCGTCACCTCGCCGCTTCTAGGGTTCCCGGATGACCTTCTTGACGCCGTCCCTCTTTAGCTCTTCCAAAATCCATTCTGGCTTATCAAGGCTTGACGCCGTCGAACCTTGAACGTGACGCCGTCCCCTTTTGATTTAAGCCGTGACGCCCTTGATCAAGTTAAAGCGTGACGCCGTCAGAATTCACATGCTATTTTCACTGGCTTATCATGAGTAAATTTCACGTCCAACTTTTCTTGCCAAGGCATGACGCCGTCCAGAGTAAATTGTGACGCCGTCAAAGATAACTTTCAGCCGATTTTTGAGACTTTGCCGTTTTCTTCACTTTTATGCTCCAAAAACGTCCAAAATGCCTCCTTTTCCAGATTTCTCCTCAAAAGTACCTAAAATGACAAAAGGAACGATTTAGGGCGATATTTGATCAAATAAATACGATTTAGGGCTTAAATGACCCCTAAAAAGCGGTACACTTTTCGCTTCAACAAACCCTATTTTTATGTCAGAAACGTCCCCGAAATTTATTTTTCCAAATTTATATCAAAACCGGGAAAACCTGATTTCAACTCAGCTCAGCGGGACACGGGGTATACATTACCCACCCTTTTAATAAAACAAACCCAACTATAATTTTTTTTCCTTATCTTCTCACCCACTCACATGACTCCCCACACTTCCTTATCTCCTTCCACTCCTTTGTCTGCGTTCCCATCTACCCAGGAAAGACCCATCGACCTATCACCATCCTTCCATGGCATCATATGCTTTCTCTCCAACCCAGAAGTTAGTCGTCCCTCTCATAAATGCACTCTTCAAAGGTCAACGAGTGAGGACGAAAGGAGGTGATGAGGACAGAGGGTAACCATAGCTACAATCGGAAATATTTCACTCCCAAGGATCGAAAGGATGATGAATCCATTCCAGAAATTAGTCTTTTTAATGGCTATTCCAAAACCCAGTCGATCCACACCATTCTCCTCAATCACTCAAAGCTCACCGAGAGTCAAAGGGATTCGAAGGGCAACAATTCGATTGGAGCAGATTTGGCTGGGGTTTGAATTGGAATAGCTAGGGTTCGGATTGGGATTGCTCGAATCGCTGCTGTGTTCTAAGTCCTTGGTTCCTTTTGTCAATTCGTATCCACTGTAAGGGTATAAACCTTCATCATTCAAACTCTTTAATTTCCATTCCTTGTTATTCGACCGGTTCATGTTAATTCTTAACTCGAAGTGTAACTGTATTTATCATGGTTTCGAATTTATGTTTGGGTGAAATATTATTGTTGTTGTTGTTGTTTTGTGGCTAAAAGGACTTAATGAAATTTAAACTTGGCTCACTAGTTTTAAACCATCTTTGTTAGTTGTTGTTGTCGATCTTTGTTCGAGTTAAATGATTTCAGTTTACCGTTGGTAGTCATTAAGTTGAGAGGTCTCGAAATGAACCTGGAATGGTTGGTATTGATTTGTATTTGGTGTCAAGAACTTCCCTCGGATTAGCATACTTGAAACCTTAGAACTCGTTCTAGGTTAAGAAATCATAGTTTTCTTAGGATCGAGTAAAAACCACACCCACAAGGGTGTGTTGGAACTGTTTTAATCACGTAAAACCACCCCTTACAAGGGTGTGTATGTCGTACAATTGGTCCAGTCCAACCTCACCCAACAGCCACCCAAATAGGGTTTGCTGTGGTGGTTCTTGGTCAGGGAAAAACCACCCCCAAAGGGGTGTGATGTGGCTCGATAAAATCTTCACCAGGCAGCCACCATGAAGGGTGTGCTTGCCTTGTTTTAAGCCTCATTCGACCTAGTGAAATAGCCTCACAACTCACCCACTTGCAACCCAAGTATGGTCAAAAACTGTTTTGAGAAATAATGGTCGAATTGTCCTTGGTTTAAGTCTAGAATGGCCTTAGTTGTTTCCAGTCGAACCCCAACGGGGAGTAAGTCTTGCTCAATTCTAACTCGAACCCACAAAGGGGTTGTCGAGTTCAAGTCTTCTATAAAACCCAAAAAGGGTGTTTTTGGTTGTCCAGTTCATGGTCAAAACTCAGGGGAGGATTGAGTTATTGTTTTTCCCATAAACTCTAACACCAAAGTCTTACATTAAGACTTTGATTAAAGTGTGTCGAAACTTGTGGAATTATATTGTCGAATCCAAATCCCTCACCTCGCGTAATCTGAATGGATATTAAGTCGGACTGTCGAGTTGTACTCGAACACGACTTAAGCCTTTTGGTGCTAAAAGTTTATTTGTGTCGAGTGTATGAACTTTCGTATTCTAGGAAAAACACAAAGTCTCACCTGGACTTGTATATGTGAGATTGTGTATAGCACCAATAATCCCAGCCCACTCGATCTATTCAGCCCACTCTATAACTCGATTCCAGTCCGTGTAGCGTGAAATCTTGTGGCTGTTCTTAGCCCACCAGGCCCAACATGGTGCCTTGGTGGTTAATATCCAGTCCAACCCAACATCATAATCCCCCCTCCTTTGACTTAGTTGGGCCGTAGCCCAACAAGGATGGAGCGTATAAAATTGGTAGCGTATGTATGCATATATTTTGCCGTATGTCGACATGTTTATAACCAAGGGGGCAAAACTTAAAAGTCGCGGCCATAGTCTAAAATATGACAGCGGCCATAGTCTAAAATATGTGTCGTCATAAACAACTAGTTTCATAACTAAATCTTGACTTATAATTTGTCACATAACATCGTCATAAACTCGCATACATTTGCAAAACTATTAATCTACAACACAAACAATGTGTAACTTCATATATATATATACATGTCGCTTAATAAGAACTTTTTTGTACAAATGACCACTTATGAATATCAATTTTAGAAGAAAACACATATAAGGATTAACAAATTTTACCATCTATTATAAACATTGTTTCGGATTTAAACTAATAAAAATCTATCTTATTTATATCGTTATCAAAATTGAGAACACGTAAAACGGAATTATAGCAAAACTTTACTTGAGTTTTTATAACAAATTTTAGAAACAAATATTTTCTAAACATATATAACCACGATCAACCAAGAAATCAACATACGTACACGAGTTATGACCAATTCCTATTAAATAGATGAACTTAATCTATTTTAATTAAGAACGGGATAAACAAGACATTTATTGTACAACCGATATACGTTAGTCACTAAACATTTAAATGAAATTCATTATTTCCACATAATTTTCTTACATCTCAAAACATATATATGATTTTATAACGACTAACTTACATATCTTTAACATTCCCTATCTCGACAACGTCTATTCTTGTTCATAATCCCTTTATTTCATCGTCTTTCGACTTCCGTCAATCAAAAATCTTACACGTCTTCGATATCTTCATTGTCATACATTTAAGCCCTTCCAAGAGCCAATACCCACAAATAATTTGAAAAACTATTTTTAAACTTGTTTGATGCCACACAAGCAACAACAACATAAACACTTTAAAACTTTTGAGTCAAATTTCGTAGAGACTTGATTTAGTCCGTGAACTAAAACATGACTTGTTAATCTAGGTCGCGTGTTGGAGCCGTACACTCTCTAAATTCACAGCATTCACTGTTCAGACTATTAAGGTGAGTTTATAGCCCAACTTTACTTATACTTATTTTACAACTATGGGGTGAGAAACATGCAAATTGTTTTATGGACCACATTACTATTTATTTTCTCAAAACTATTGCGTAGTTAGCCTAAGCCCTAGAACCCACTGTTATGCCCATTTTCACGAGCCGTTAGTTCCCTTTGGGAAGCGCGATTGCTAAAGATAGATCTATTGGGCTGACTCCCCCGTTCGGTTGGCCAGACGGGCCAATGCGAGCATATAGCAAGGCGGACTACGAGTGTATTGGGTTAAACACTCGCTAAGGGCCCCTTGACTATTATTTATGTGCTATAGGTTAGCGCACTAAACTATCGAGCCTTGGTTGCATGAACCTAGAGCTAGCGCGATAGACTATTTTGTATGACATTATATGCGTTGTAATGATTGTACACAAAACTATTGGTCCAAACATATTATTTACATGCTTTAATTTAAACCTATGAACTGACCAGCTTTTTGCTGACTTTTAGTATGTTTTTCTCAGGTGCTTAATTTGATTGATTATGGCAAGGTTTCGGCAAGGCAAGGGTCATAGCCCTTTTTCAGAAGTATTGGCAGACATGACTAAGACTTGTTTTTATGGGACCGTTGAAACTAATGGGTCTATTTTTCTGAACATGAATCATCTTTTGTAAACTCTAAATATTTGATTTGATATATTTGAAATGGAGTATGTATTCCGTTCTTTATTTACCTTGTGTTGTGATTTCCAATTTGCAAGTAGCACCCCCATGTTCCGTATGCTTCCGCGACTGTTAAATTTTGGGGGTGTTACATCTATGTGAATAAATGAGGGTATTTGTTGCGAATTTGGTCCTCACGTTCCCATGTGTATTCTGGTCCTCGCTTAGAGTTCCATCGAACTTTGACAATGGTTATACGGTTTTGCTTTAGTTGTTTCACCTCTTTGTCCATTATTTCCACTGGTTCTTCCGTGAATACGAGTTTGTCATCGAGTCGGATTTCTTTCATTGGGATGTTGGGTAAAAGGTGTAGATATCCATAGAGTGTTGTCAACAGGGATGTTTACGAACAATTTGTCTTGTCGCAAAGCTTTGCTTTTGAATGAAGATTGTTTCAGAAAATTTGAAAAGATGACTGTTTCCTTCATGACATGATTCTTCCCAAATTAGACATAGGTGATTAGGCTATGTATAATTGAGGACAAATGATGTGATGCTTGGCTCAGTCAAAGTAGTATTGTGTTTCTAAAAAGTTTTAGATGGTATTCAACGTGTTGTTTTTGTAAAATGGCAACCTAAATAACTTTTCAAGGTAACAAGAAAAATCGGTTCGCACGACGGTGATAGATTAAAAATTTCTGGGGTGGTAACAGGATAGCTTGAAATGGATCCTAGTGTTTGTGTGAGAACCTTATAGGATGGTAATAGTCTATTGTTCGCTTAGAAATGAAATTAACCAGATCCCTAATAGGATAGCAGTGTATTGTTACGAAATGGTTATGAATAGGGTGAATGGAATAGAAAATGTAATAGATGTAGGTTGTGATTATCATGGGAATAGTAAAAGATAGAGATCCTATAAGATAGAAAGGTATTTGTTACACTCAGGTTACGCCATCATACCTAAGGTAAAGTACAAAAGGAAAATACAACCCTAGAGGACTTGAACTATGGTTTATTATTACAACAGAAACTTCTTCTCCTGTTTAAACATTGTTGTTGCCCTTTGACATTGTTGAGGTTCTAACGAGCTTCTATTCTCTTTCACTGGCCTTGTCGTTCTAATTGGTATTCTGAATTGGGCACTGGTTCCTGTAGTGTCCTTTCCCACCACATACGTGGCATACCACAACTAATGGTTGCGCCTTATCGTCTGTGACTTTGCAGTCTCCTGTTTTGTGGCCTGTTTCCTGGCATTTTCCACACTTAACATAACAAGGCCCAGTGTGATACATCCTGCATTGGTTGCACAAAGGTTGTTTCCCAAGGTATCCATTTCCTTCAGCAGGTGTGGCAATGTAGCCTCTGCCAGCTTCCTGCCTGCGATTCTGTTGATGCTGGTGGTTGTTGCGATTTTCCTGATAGTTGTTGTGGTGGTTGTTGTTGTTGTTGTTGTTGTTGTTGTTGTGAGTGGTGGTTCCACGATCATCTAGCTTTCGCTTATGATCATTGTTTCCGGAGGTAGAACTCCGTTTGATTTCCCATTCTAGTAATCGTTGTGCAATTGTGATGGCTTCTTCCAGAGTTGATGGTTTTGAAGAGGTGACATTTTCCTCGATGCTTTGAGGCAACCCCTCGATGTATTTCTCCAATGTCCTTTCAAGATCTGGCACCATGGTTGGGCACAGTGTGGACAGTTCTTGGAACCTTCTATTGTAGGTTCTTATATCGTTCCCCTTCACAACCAACTGGTGGAATTCCTCCTCCAGTTTCCTAATTTCTGTACGCGGGCAGTACTTCTTTAGCATCTTTGTTTGCAGTTCGGTCCAGGTAATCTGATACGCTCCCTCCATACCCATGGTCTGGGCGGTAGTGTTCCACCACGATAATGCATCTTCCAGAAGAGTCCCCGTAGCAAAGGTGACCTTGTTGTTATCTGGATAGTTGCTTCTCATGAATACCGTTTCCGTACGCTCAAACCACTGAGCTAGTTCGGTCTCTCCTTCTGAACCTTTGAAGTAAGTTGGCTGGCAACTCATGAAATCTTTATAGGTACACTTGCAAGATGTAGATGCCCCGCTCTCAGCTGTTGCCCTATTGTTGCTACTCGAGCGGGTTATGGTAGCCGCTTAAGTATCTAGAGCTGCTGCAATGCTATCGGCTACCAGTTTCTGGATAGCTACAGGAGTCATTGCTTGTGCGGGTGTGGTAGTTTCCTTTCTTGCGCTATCGGCTACCAGTTTCTGGATAGCTACAGGAGTCATTGCTACTCGAGCACAGATTTAGAATCCACATAATGACCATGTTAGAATAATTTGAGTAATAGGGTATTTGCATACAAGTCCTAATAATATTGTCACAATGTGAAATCACAACCAACTGAGAATCATAAAATAACGACATGTTTGGGTACTGTGGAAAACTAGAAGGGGGGGTTGAATGGTTTTCCAGTTTTAAAATTAATTCACTTTGTTACTTTATGTTATTTCAAAGGAAACAAGCACAAACAAATATTCACACAATATTCACACAATATATATATATATATATATATATATTATATATATATATATATATTATATATATATTATATATATATATATATTATATATATATATATATATAGGGTAGGGATACAATGAGAAGGGGCTTAAAATGAGAAGGGTAGGAAGGATTGTGGGAGTGACATGTGTCAACCCATGCCACATCATCATGCCACATCACGGTTACTGCATCGTGATGCAATAAAAATTTTGGCGGGGAAAAAAAAATTTTCCCGCCAAAAAAAAAAATTTTTTTTTGGGAAAATTTTTTTTTTCCGCCAAAATTTTTACTGCATCACGATGCAGTATAAATTTTTACTGCATTACGGTTACTGCATCACGATGCAGTATATTTTTTTACTTCATTACGGTTACTGCATCACGATGCAGTATAATTTTTTACTGCATCACGATGCAGTAAAAATTTTGGCGGGAAAAAAAAAAAATTTCCCGCCAAAATTTTTACTGCATCACGATGCAGTAAAATTTTTGGCGGAATGATGATGTGGCAAAGTGACACATGTCACTCCCACAATCCTTCCCACCCTTCTCATTTTAAGACCCCTTCTCATAATATCCCATCTCTCTCTATATATATATATATATATATATATATATATATATATATATATATATATATATATATTATATATATATATATATATATATATATATATATATATATATGAGAAGTAAAGAGAGGAAAGATCAAACCACACAACACGGATGTTTATAGTGGTTCGGCTACAAGGACTCTCTTCCTTGCCCTACTCCACTCCTCGAGCCTCTAACTCGAGAGTTATCCTTCACCAAGAAACAAACTCTCTTCTAGGTGGAGAAAACCTTTACATATATATATATATATATATATATATATATATATATATATATATATATATATATATATTATATATATATATATATATATATATATATATATGAGAAGTAAAGAGAGGAAAGATCAAACCACACAACACGGATGTTTATAGTGGTTCGGCTACAAGGACTCTCTTCCTTGCCCTACTCCACTCCTCGAGCCTCTAACTCGAGAGTTATCCTTCACCAAGAAACAAACTCTCTTCTAGGTGGAGAAAACCTTTACACGTCGCTTACTTCCTTTTCCGGTACTAAGCTAAACACCGGGTTCTATTTCAAGGTAGAACCAACCTAACGTCGCCTATATAATTACCGACACTAAGCTAGATGTCGAGTTCTTTACAAGGGTACAACCACTCCCGTTTGGTTCTTTCACAAGGGTACAACCACTCCCTACACTCTTTGTGTTTTGAGGACTAAAACACTAACCACACTCACTGAGATAAATGATACAAGTAATGATGTGTGAACTGCAACTATATCACACAGTAACTATGCTAAAGGTTTTACACTTCTGTGTTGAACCTTGATGCTTAATCTCCTTTGCTACAAAAGGAAAGATCAATGAAATGAATGAATGATAAATGTTAGATGATATGTAAATGAATGAGTATGAATGTTAAGCTCTATGAGTGATGGTGTGTCCAAATGATCAGCTTGCTATTTATAGGCAAGCTGATGAACAGCCGGCGGATCCGGCGGATCCCATAAAAGGGATCCGTCCTTTATGTCGATTGGATCCGCCAATCTTGACAGCAACATGATAGCTAATAGTTTTGGAAATCTTTCCAAATCCAGCTGTATCCTCCTCACCTTTTTCATGTCATATCAAAATCTTTCAAAGTCAACTATCTTGCTAGAAGATCTAGCCAATATATTATGTATGATGCATGCCATGATGTCATTGTATCATTTTAAAAATAAAGTTTCCATTTAAGGAAATAAACTAGTAGATGTGTAAAATGTAATTCTAAGTAAACTTGTGAAATGTAAAATGTGTTTTAAAGAGACTTTAGCTAGCATTTATAATTTGCTAAAGGATATACTTTGTAATTGTCATTAACAAAACTAAGTAAAGATCGTAAAATATAAATAACATTTTTAGGACGATATTTGTATTAACAATCTCCCCCTTTTTGTTGATGACAAAACATAAAGTATATTTTTGAGCAAAGGAATAAATATAGCACGAGTTCTTTAAAATATAGATTAAGTTTGTTTTATTTGAGTTTGAAAACTCTTTTTATGCAAAAGTGTATGTACTGTGATGATTCACAGTTATGCAAACTTAATCCTTTCTCCCCCTTTTTGTCGAAACAAAAAGAAGAGTTGCGTAGCGGAATGCGATTTTGAGAACTTTAAGAGCTCCCCCTTGTTTGATACTCCCCCTAAATGGAGTAACAAGGTAATGATGCATGATCCTACAAAAAATGGTTAGAAAAATGAAATGCTCCCCCTCGATGTATACTCCCCATTACAAGAGTCCCAACGTATACATTAAAAGGGTATGAGATGCTGCAAAAGAAATGTTAGTTGTGAATAGCCTCAAATGGAGAAGCATAATGCATATGATATGTTCATTCAAATAAGAATGATAATCTAGTTGACTTTAGAAAGTCAAAATGTAGTGTCTGATCAAAATATTGTACCTAAAGTACAAGTGATCAAATTAGAATATAGATTCCAAATAGCTAGATAATGATGTTAGTTACCTAACTAATGATAATATGCTTTATGTTGATCACTCATAAACATAAAAACATCACATTCATTCATTGAAAATTATGTGACAAAAGTCACAAACATAATATGATGTTACATGAAAATAAAAAATACATCCTAAAAAATAAAAAGTCCCACAACAACATCTAGAAGGTCCTATATAATGAGACTAAAATTCTCCTATTGAGGAGGATGAGAGATGGCGTTAAGACGCTCAAGAATGTGGTTCAAAATGAACCTCATTTCATTTTGGAGCTCGTGCACCAAAATGTTTGTTCTTTGAGCTATGTGAGCGGTTCTTTCACACATGTTGCAATCATGGCAAGCAAAACCGGGTGGAAGAGTAGACTCATTTGGTTGTGGTGGTGGTGGTTGTGATTGGTTGTTGGGTGGTGGTGATTGTGCTTGTTCATTGGTTGGTGGTGGTGTTTGGAGGGAGTTCATGAGGATGTTTTGGAGGTCCATAGCTTCATTGATGCGGTGATCTACCATACTCGAGAGAGTGTAGAGACGGTTGAGCTCTTCACTAATCTCCTCTTGGGTTTAAGGCAAATTGATCCACATTGCCTCGTCTATGGCAATGAGAGTTGATGTGGGTGAGAGAGGTGGTATTTGAGGTTGGGATGATGGTGCATCATGGTATAAAGGACCATGGATATCCGGGAAAATCGGATGAAAAAGCATAGACTCTTGACCTTCAAAGGTCATGGGTGGAGGATTGTTTGATCTTGGTGGGAGATCCTCCAAGTCATCAAGGTATGGATGAGGTGATGTAGGTGGAGTCCTAAATAGCTCCATGGGTTGGAGTTTGGGTGAGGTTGGTTGTGATTGAGATTTGACAGTCTGTGATGGAGCGGGTGGTGGTGTGGTTGCTATTGGAGTTATGGATGGAGGTGGAGTTTGTATGACAACATTGGATGGTGTAGGTGTGAATAAAGTAAGGAAATTTTCACTTGCTATAGGAGATGAGATATTAAGAGGAGATGATTCCTCTGATGATGAGTTAGCAAGATTTATGAAGCAACATGGCTTAACACTTATGCGGGCAGTGCGTTTTGGTGGTCTAGAGGTGGAGGAGTTGGTTGATTTGGTCATGGTGAGCTAAGAGAACTAAGATGTACAGGTTGTATGTTGTGAAGAAGGTGAATGAGTGAGTTTTGTTCTAATATATGATCCTAATATATAGGCAGATGGTTTATAGAAACTAGTGTTTGGATTTGATGTAATTCCAATAGAGAATGTTGGTTCCTAATGATTTGGAACAAAAATTTGTGCAAATCACATCACATAAGTCAATCCATAGAACTTATGTTGAGTAATATGAAGAAGATATGCAGTAAATGCAAAGAGATAGTGGAAAAGCTTCTGATGTGATGTTCCCACGGATTTGAAGGATCCCTAAAAAGGGTTCCTTGTTTGTATAGGAAAGGTAACTCACTCCTTAAATTTAAAAATTCAAATTTTGGTGGGAATGTTGTTCTTAAGTTTCTAAATCATTCTAAGATGTATAATGATCAGTGAACCTATTCTAAAGAATACTAGAAACTAAAATCTAAGAATCGGGATGAGTCGAAAAGTTTTAAGAAGTTTACTGTTATACCTGCGGATCCAATCGACAAGGCGTGCGGATCCAAATTTTAGGATCCGCGTCCGCAGGTTAAAGAATGGCGGATCCAACGCTAACACATGGCGGATCCAAAATGAGGGATCCGCCAGATCCGTGGATCAAAACTACTAAAATGACACAGAGAGATGTGCATATTTGTCGTTTTTCGACGAAAACCCGAAAATTCTCCTGGAGCATATCTATCATCTAATATGTAATGCAAAACAATCAAATATGATAATACTAACACATGTTTAATCATAGATTAATCCGTTCATCGGAACTTACCTTATGAGGAGTTAAGCCAAACATAGGCTTAAACTCAGAAAATTGATAACATCAAGTGTTATCGACCTGCAATTTTTAGTTAGTTCAGATACACATCAAATATCATCATAACAAGTTAAGAAACAACCATTATTAATACTACATTGTCTAATAATGTTTCGAGCCAAACACTCCTTTAACTCAACTTCTTCTTCAATTTCTTCATGCCCTTATGAAGCTTCATCACCCAACGTCCTAAATTCTTCACCATTCCTTTGATGTTGCGATATTCGGCTGATTCATTTGGGATTGGTGGAAGTTGGGTCAAGTACTCCGGAGGGGGAATCCTAGAGTTTGGCATTCCATCATCGTCACTCATAGATGATGATGTTTGACCACGAGGACGTTTGCCCTTGTCAACCGATACCCTAAAGTCGCTCAAAGGAACGAAGGTGCGTTCTATCTCATCATATTCAGGAACAAATCCTAAGGCATTTCTAGGAATGGGTGCAAAAGCTCTAAAGAGACGGGTCAAAAGCATTCCATAAGGCAATGCCATGTTTCCTTGAATTGGAATATCGGCCATTCTCTTGGCGATATAGTAAGCAAGGTTGAAGGGTTGATGGGTTGACACATTGTACATCATGTGGCAAAGACAAGCATTGATGTGATCGCGGTTTCCTACCGTGCACATGACATTGGCCCTTAAGACTTCTTCCATTTTCCTAAATTCGGGTTTTAGTTCATTTAGCTCCATAGCAAATGGATCTCTAGGAACATGTTTCCCTCGATACAACCTTGTTGGGTTATTCCTAGGTATGAAGAGATGCTGACAAATGATTTCTTTTGAAGTCAATGGAGTGGCATATGGTGCCGTTCGTTCAAGATTTGACTCAAGAATGGTCAATGACCATTTATCAGAATAGACACTTGTTCCATTACTTGGAACTCCTATGACTTCTCCAAATTGATTTAATGGGATATTGTATTGATGTCCATTGACGCTAAAGCGAATGTTTATGTAACCTTGATCGTTTGACTCTAGTTTGACACTAGCATAGAATTCTAAAATGAATCGAGGAATTAATGGTTCATCGATATCTATGAGGGAATCGAAGTGAATAGCCGCTAGTTGTTCCCTAAGATAGGTTCCTTCATAGAATGAGGGATCTACAAACCTACCCTCATGTACGTAGTGTTTTTCTAGAGCTTTGAAAATTTCAACTTGTTGTTCAGTGAGTCCTTTGGTTTTATGGTGTTTAGGTAGGTATTTTATTGTGTGTTTGTGATCATAGTTGGTCGCGGGAGGCATGATTTTCCTAAACACAAAAGAATTATATAGTTTTAGTTGAAATTATCAAAAATGCGTGTATAGGTCTAGTGTGTGCCTACATGGGGACTATGTGGAGGTGCGGTTATCTCGACTCATTTAGATGCATGAAGATTTTGTTTATGCAAATTTTATGATAAAACGAGAGATAACCCAAACGCTCCTACTTTAATGTAGCTACATTTGAATGTACCCGAAAATACATATTAGTTATGTATTCCCTTTAGCATTCAAGAGACATTATGCAAGTGATGTTAAACAAAAGAAAACTAACGTTTTTATATTTGTATGAACAATGTTCAAAAACCATTTTTCCTAGTCATGAGAAGATTTTATCAAAAATTTCTCATGGGGTTTTTGATGAATGATGATAATGTACTACAAGATGCAATTCCTAACTAAGAAAAACATGATTTGAAGTGTAATTCAGTAACTATGTTTCATGATTTTTCAAGAATTATGCATATTCCCCAAGTTTTGATTTTGTGCATGAAATAGAAATCCTAGACGCAGATCAGGAGTATAAACATGATAAGGATACTTACAGTGATGTTTGGAGCACAAATTTATGGAAGAAAATAGCCTAAATTATGATTGTGGTGAAGTATGAAACGAATTCAGTAGGTGATAAGTTTTAGGAGAGTGATGAATAGTACTTGGTGTTGTTTATTATATAATAAAACAACCTGTGCATGTGACGGATCCGGCGGATCCAAAACAAAGGATCCGCCTTTGTTATCGTTTGGATCCGCGGGATCAGAACACGATTTTTGGTTTAGTGTCGAGTTTGGATAAACTAAGATTTACGCTACTATTTTATCTAATCACTATGTTCCATTAATCCTAATCCAAGTCTAAGGTAGTTGAAAGGTTCTCTTTTGAGAGGTTTTGTGAGGATGTCGGCAATGTTGTCCTCTGAGGAAACTTTCTCAATTGAGATGTTTCCCTTCTGAACATTGTCGCGTAGGAAATGATGACGTATTTCAATGTGTTTGGTTCTTGCGTGTTGGACCGTATTTTTGCTGAGGTCAATTGCTCCTTTGTTGTCACAAAGAATGGGGATTTCGTTGAGTTCAATTCCATAGTCAACGAGAGCTTGTTTCATCCACAGTGCTTGTTGACACGCCTTTCCTGCAGACACATACTCTGCCTCGGTTGTTGAGATTGCGAGGGCTGTTTGTTTCTTAGCGAACCATCAATGTCCTACTAAAGTACAAATACCGCTAGTACTTTTTCTATCAACATAGTCACCGGCATGGTCTGAGTCGGCATACACTATGGTTTCTATACCTGTTCCTTTGGGATACCATAATCCTAAATGTGTAGTGCCTTTAATGTACCTAAATATCCTTTTAACGGCTTCAAGATGGGATATTTTGGGATCTTCTTGAAACCGTGCACATAGATAAACACTAAACATAATGTCCGGCCTACTAGCCGTAAGATAGAGTAAACTACCAATCATTCCCCTATATTTAGTGCTATCTACGAATTCATTTTCTTCATCCTTTGTGAGTTTGGTTTCGGAGGACATGGGTGTTTTCATTGGTTTTGAGTCTTTAAGACCAAACTTCTTAAGCATATCTTTGATATACTTTGATTGGTTGAAGAATATCCCATCTTCTAATTGTTTAATTTGGAGACCTAAGAAAAAGTTTAGTTCCCCCATCATACTCATTTCAAACTCATCATGCATGATTTTTGAAAAATCGTTGCATAACTCTTGACAAGTTGAGCCGAATATAATGTCATCCACATATATCTGGACGATGATGATATGTGATCCCTTTTTCTTGGTGAAGAGAGTATTGTCTACTAGGCCCATGGTATACTTATGGTCAACTAGAAAGGTCTTAAGTTGATCATACTAAGCTTTTGGTGCTTGCTTAAGTCCGTATAATGCTTTCTTAAGTTTGTAGACATGATTTGGTTTTTCAAAATCGGCAAAGCCGGGAGGTTGTGCAACATATACTTCTTCATTTATAAATCCGTTTAAAAAGGCACTTTTGACATCCATTTGAAATAATTTAAAATCATGCGCACATGCATATGCAAGTAGTATCCTAATAGACTCTAGTCTAGCTACGGGTGCAAATGTCTCATCGTAATCTATACCTTCTTGTTGATTGTACCCTTGAGCTACTAGCCTAGCTTTGTTTCTAGATACTATGCCATTTTCATACATTTTATTTCTAAATACCCATTTTGTATCGATTATGGTTTGATTTTTAGGTTATGGAACTAATGTCCAAACATCATTTCTAATAAATTGGTTTAATTCCTCTTGCATAGCAATAACCCATGATTCATCCTTTATAGCCTCATTTATATTTTTAGGCTCAAATGTTGAAACAAAACAAAAGTAATTACTTTCATTTTGAGCTTGAGATCTTAATGTTCTTTCATTAAGTTTTCCGATGACGTTTTCTAATGGATGACTTTTAGATTCTTTAATGTTGATAATTTCTTTATTTTCTGGTTCATCCTCTAAATTTTCAACCATTTGGTCTTCAACTAAGTCATCATCTACCAAAGGTGATGTCTTAGAGGGAGGTGGACTTTCATCGAATGTTATGTTCAATGATTCCTCGACTCTTGAGGTTTCTTTGTTCAACACTATGTATGCTTTACTATTTTGTGAATACCCGAGAAACACACCTTCATACGACTTTGGGTCGAACTTGGTGAGATAATCTTTTGTGTTAAAAATGAAGCACTTGCTTCCAAAAACTCTAAAATATCCTAATGTAGGCTTTTTGCCTCGATAAAGTTCATATGGAGTTTTATTTAAAAATGGTCTAATTAAAACTCGATTTAGTATATATGTGGAAGTATCTACGGCATGACACCAAAACTTTTGAGGTATGTTTTGTTCATTTAACATAGTTCTACTCATTTCTTGAATTGTCCTATTTTTCCGTTCTACTACACCATTAGATTGTGGAGTTCGGGGAGCCGAGAAATTATGTGTTATTCCATTATTATCACAAAAAGTTCCGAATTGGATTTCGTCGTCAAATTCTCGACCATGGTCGGTTCTAATAGATACTATGTCACTTCCTATTTGATTTTGAATTTTCTTGCTTAGAATTTCAAATTTATCAAAGGCCTCATTTTTGGTTTTCAAAACTTTAGTCCACGTATATCTAGAGTAATCATTTACTATAACTAATGTGTAAAAATTACCTCCATAACTTTGTATAGCTGACGGGCCAAACAAATCCATATGCAATAATTCTAGACACCTAGATGTAGATACCATGTTTTTAGCCTAATGGCTATTATGCACTTGTTTCCCAATTTTGCAAGCATCACAAAAGTGTTGGTCATATTTCAACTTGGGTAGGTTCCTAACGAGTTCCTTAGATGATAAGGATTGAATTAGCCTCATATTGGCATGACCTAAACGTCGATGCCATAGAGTTGAGTTTTCGTCCAGAGAGGTAAGACAAAGCTTGTCTTTAGGTGTTTTATCTAATTTCATAACATATACGTTATTCTTTAAAACACCTCTTCCTACGGTTATGCCATCTTTAAGTATTTTACTTCCATTTTCACTGAAAAGGACGTTATACTTTTTGCGACATAATTGACTTATACTAAGCAAGTTAAATCCTAAATTATCTACATGAGCAACATCATCAATAGAGAGAGAGTCATGAGAGATCGTACCTTTTCCAATGATTTTACTTTTAAGTTTGCTACCGAATGTGACATTACCTCCGTCGTACACTTGGTAAGTTGAGAAAAGGCTTTTGTTTCCCGTCATATGTCTTGAACACCCACTATCTTTGATCCATTCATCAGGTTCTAGATCAACCTTTAAGCATACCTCTTCTGTGTCATGAGCCATAAGGGCAACTTCATTGTTCTTATGCTCATCATCATCTCCTTCACTATCACTCCAAGCTCCACTAACAAATGCTTTTTGAGACTTGTTCTTTGGAGGCTTTGGACAATCACCTATAAAGTGACCAGAATCTCCACACCTATAGCACTTCCTTTCTAACTTGCCTTTTCTATCATCACGGTCTTTACGAAGGGATTTCTTTTCTTCACGAGGTGGTCTTACGAACTTTCCTCGTCTCCTGAAGAATTTCTTGAAATCTCTTACGGCCATGGCATATTCTTCGTCTTCACTACTAGAACAAGACTCTTCATCATCACTTGACTCAGCTCTAGCTTTCAAAGCAATGGACTTCATTTTCTCCTTCTTGCCTTTAACTATTTCTGAATCTTTTTCCATCACCATTTCATGAACTTTGAGATTCCCTATGAGCTCATCTAGTGTCATGCTTGAAAGATCTTTGGATTCTTCAATAGCTGTCACTTTTGCTCTCCACTTTGGGTGGAGTGCTCTTAGAAATTTCCTGATAAAATTCTTACTAGAAAAAGATTCGTCAAGTGCTTTAAGTGATGTAATGATAGTATTAAACCTAGCAAAAGCACTATCAATGATCTCATCTTCAGAGATAACAAATTGTTCATATTGTTGAACAAGAAGATCAATTTTGTTATCTTTGACTTGTGAGTTTCCTTGATGAGTGACAATTAGAGATTGCCAAGTATCTTTAGCCGTTTTACACATAAAAACTCTTTCATATTCTTTCTTAGGTAAAGCATTGTAAAGCATCATTTTGGCTTCATTATTTTTGGCAATCAATTTCTTTTGCTCATCACTGTGACGAGTAAGAGAAGTTTCTATATCCCGACCACCCGAAATATCATTACTTATGGCCTTGTAATCACCCTCAACAATTATAAACCATAGATCTATATCATTTGATTTCACATAAGTCTCAAAGTGATTTTTCCAATAAATAAAACAATTAGGTTCGAATAGAGGTGGTCTTTGCATAGATTGCCCTTCTTTAAAGTTTTCAAAATCCATGGATCGTTTTAAGTTTTAAAATACAATATATTTTAAAAATCTTAAGTAACGTAGCTCTTGATGCCTATCGTGTCTTTTATGAATACTTGGACGATTTGTCATACTATGACATATTGGTACATTCAGAGACGAAAGAGAAACAAGAGGATCATTTTCGTATTTGCGTTGAAATTTATACGTCAGAAGAAGCTCTAGGTAATATATATTCTTGAAGAGTAAATTTTGATTGGGATGAAGAATGAGAGGAGAATCTTGAGAAGCTGAAAAGAGATTTGTTTCTACTAAAGAAGGAGACTTAGTTATGGCCTTATGCAACACGGGAAGATTATCTGTTATGCATCAATACAACTAGAACCGTAGGAGGTAAACTATTCGACGCATGACTTGGGAGTGATCTGTGACAGACATGAAAAAGCTCAGGAGCAAGACGGTGGAATATGATCTATGCTAGAAGACTTGAAGGAAGCGGTTTTGTTTGAAGTACACTGTTCTATTTGCTCTATTCATATTAGTTGTACTATTATGCATAGAGATTTGAAGCAGAATTTTGATGGAATGGTATGAAGATGATTGTAACTACATTGGTGGCAAAGTGTTTAGCATCTCGACAGGTTAAGATTCAACCTCAGCGTACAAGTGGTTTTCCTTAGTTTCGATGTTCTTAGGTGGAAGTGGGATTTAATCTTCATGGACTTTGTAACGGGATTTCTGCGCACATTTAGGAAGGACAACACGAATTGAGTTGTATTGGATCGTTTGACTAGGTCGGCTCACTTGGAAGATTGACAAAGATTTCTTTCGGCAGAAGATTATTCAAGCTACATGGCGCACCTGCAGTGATCGTGTCAGAGATTCGCGGTTCTACTTCACATTCCTAGGAAGAGCTACTGAATGTTTGAGGAACCAGACTCAAGTTTAGTAATGCTTTGCACCTCCAAACTGATGGATAAGCAGAACAACTATACGAGCTTGGATGATGTGTTGAACAGGAAATTTGACAAGTGTTAGTTCTGGTTTTGTTGCTCACTATGATTAGAAGGCTCGCAAGTGACAAGGATTTTCTTTTAGAGTTTTGTATGAACGGAGATGTGGAGCACCTTTTGGTTTAATTAAGTCAGAGAGTTACTCATTGAAGGTTCGAAGTTGATTCAGTGACTAATGGACTAGTTATCATTGTGGAATAGAAATTTCAGAACTTTAGACTGGGAATTTGTGTGTTCCGTACGATGTTCCGTAGAGAGGAGTTAGACTTTTTGGCATATAAGAAAGATTTAGTTCGTGATACATTAGACCTTAGATTCGTTCTTATCTGTACGATTATTCTACCTATTCCATTATGCCTTCTGATACGTTTTGATATTCCGATATGTACTTAGTTGATCGTCGGTACGAATATGTTAACCACCTCTTTATGAAGCTCTTGATACGTTTGATGATTCGGTGTGTGCTTCTTTGATTATTAACAAGTTCCTTAGATCGTTCAGAACTCTGGATAGAGTGATGAAGTTTTATCGTTTAGCACTACTTCCACATTTGCCTCATGTGTATATATGTTTCAGGATCTCTTCGTGAGATTACAACTGTCATCTGCTACGTATTTGTTTCGTATTCGTAGGATCAGATTTGTTATGATTTGTGTGCCGTGGAGAGCTTGGGGCTATCCTAGTTTGTCTGGATCGAGTCATGAGAAATAAAACATTTTCGTTAATTAAGATTCTTTGGAAGAACCTCTCCGAGCGTGCGGCTAATTATTGTCATTTCTTTTCGAGATTGATACGTCTCCGTCTAACTTTTGCAAATTCAAATTTCGATGACGAAAATTTTATTTTTAGAGGGGAAGAGTTATAATAACCTAAAATCTGTTATAACTTTGAACTTTTGATATGTGTGACAAATGGTAATTTTCACACTAATATTTTAATAATAAATGTCTATTTATTATTACACAACTGCCAAACTGAACAATTATGTGTTTACATATTTATTACGGGAAGCAAACCCGCACGCAGTAGCGTACAATAACTCACCAAAACCATTTAAATTTATCAGTAAAAGTGAATTTATCACTTTCTGACAATTTCAAACACTAACGTAACAAAAACAAAAGGTTATCTTGTTTTTCTGAAAAACCGACACCACACGCGTACCAACACCACTTTAGTAAAGGTTGAACTTTAAAATTCATTTTTAGGAGTCAACAAATTTATTTTACATCAGTATTGTAAAAACGACTCCAGAATTATATTTTTCACGTTCACGTGAAACCGAGGTACTATAATTTTACCTCAGCTAAACAAGACACGGGGTACACACAATACATTACAAAGCTTAAAACAAATAAATACAAACAATCCTTTTCAGTATCATGTGAGGTCTATCTCCTTTACTGACTCGCCCCTTCTTCTTCTCATTTGATATCCCCAACTCACAGAACAAATCTCATTTGACTATCTTGATGAAGAAACCAAGAAAACCCTACTCCATCTTCATCTATCACCATCCATAGGTGATACTTTATCAACTTTTGAATTCCCCATGGTTTTGTCGGATTCAACATTAGATCCACAGTGGTCAAACCTCAAAGAAAAATCAAGGTCAAGAAAGAGAGATTAGCCAAATTGGGTGAAACCTCATCTTTTGAGGATCAAAAGGAAGTCAAGGAATTTCCATTAGTTATCCCTTAAGAACCTCGGTTCCAGGATGAGCATGTCACACCAAGAACATCAATCTCACCTCAATCATAATCTCAGTCTAGTGAACTAAAGGGAGAAAGAAGGGTGTGGCTTGCTTGGAATCAAGTGGACTTTCCTTGGTTACTCCTGAAATCGATCCATCATCAATCTCTTGTAAGGTTAAAACTCAATCTTGTGATTTTGTTTTCTTTTAGAAGCTCTCGAATGTTATGTATTTCCTGTGGTTATTATGAATTTTTGGTTATCAGTAAATATGTCGATTCATTGTTGGTTTTGGTGTGGTTTAAAAAGAACTTTGGAAACTAGTAAGAATCATGAGACATAACTAGAAACTGATGTTGGCTCATGAACTCAAGGTTGTGTCGTTAGTTAGGCTATGTCAAAGGTTAGACTTTGGTTGGTTTATGTTATACGCAAATGTGCTACTGTAATGATTTTATTGTGCTCGAATGTTTGTGGTTTTGGTTAAGAGTTAGATTAGCCGAATTGTGGTCTTTAAAAATATGCACGCAAAGTGTTTGTGTTTATGTCTAAAAAGAAATATCCACCTTCAAAACGAATTTGTGATCGAGTAAAATGAGGTTCATAAGTCTTGGTCCTTTGCTGATTTAGTTCACTTGTGCTCGACTCCCACGTTTATGTTTATGCTTGTGTTTGGGTCGAGTTGTACTCGACTCAATGATAAACTAGATGCTCAAAGGTCTAGTCAAGCCGTGTAACATTCGGGATTTATTCAAAGATTATACTTCTTTTGTTATCATGAGCCATTGGTCTCAAATCACCTCAAAATGCGTGTTAAAAAGGAATACCAGGTCGTGTAATGTTATGTCAAGGTCGAAGGCCTTGTGTTACAGTCACAAACTCATCTAAAAAATGTGGTTAACACCCACTTTGCCCTGTTTTGAGTCGACATTATTGGTCGTAGGCAACACCCTCTTGGGTGCTTGATTCATTAGTTACAACGCGGCCAAAACCATACAATCCTTGTAACATAAATCTTTGTCGAAGTCCTTGTTCAAATTGCTCAGGTCTATGAGCGGAGCAAAATCTATATTTCAAATCAAAAATCCTTGTGTGTATATTGATTTTGGGTTTCCATTGAGAGAAAAGAAAAAGGGGAAATATGTAATGGACCCTTTGTTTACCCACAACAGATACTGACCCACTCTTCCACATGGGCCGAAGCCCATTTGATATAGCTTTGGTTGTTTATCTTTCTTGTTCCTTTTCCTTAGTAGGCCGAAGCCTAATCGGTTTAAAACAAAATAGGCCGCTGGTCCATGTACACTAAAAGCCCAAGATCATGTGTAAAATGTTAAACCTATTCTTGTATTTGGCGTGGGTCGTAGCCCCCCCTGGTCACCCATAAATCTTATTGATAACTCGAGAAGTTTGCCGATCAAGTGGTCATTTCAAAATACATTTCAACTACATATTAAAATAACTCGACGAGAAAATATTTCACCACATGTTCTAAACGTATAACGACTTGATATTATATGTATGTAATACGGATAAATTGAAACCCGACATGAGATTTAAAACGAGAACATTTGAGGTACAACTCGGTTTTGAACACGTAGCTTTTATGATAAACAATATATATATATATATATATATATATATATATATATATATATATATATATATATATATATATAATATATATATATATATATTAGCTTGGCTACAATTATATGTAGCCAATTGGCTACAATTCCTTCACAAAAAACACACTAGCAATAAATCAGGGACCCACAGAAAAGAATCAGGACCCACAAAAAAATCAGGGGCCCACATTTATTGCACAAAATTGTAGCCAATTGGCTACAATTAATTGTAGCTAATATATTCCCATATATATATATATATATATATATATATATATATATATATATATATATATATATATATATATATATATATATATATATACACACACACACACACAAACCAATATTAAAGTTGGAAATGTAAACTAACTAAATGTCTTCGTAGCATACAACTCGAATTGGTCGTGTCAAAACTTATATAAGTCAATTAAATGTGAAACGATTATTTTTCAAACACAAACTTCGAATTTGTTAAAACAATAATTTCTCACAACACAAGTTATAACACATCATGTGATGATAAAACATTTTCAAACTTAAACATTCTTCATGAAGGCCATATGTATATATGAAAGGATATATACACACATACACTCACTTAACGCCAACATTCTCATATGTCGTTCACGTTTGACATACAGTAGTCATTATCATTCGTGCGTAGTTTTCTGATCTCTGTCAATTCGAAGGTTCACTAGTCTTAATCTTTTGTACGCTTGTACACTCCAATGAGCCAATATCTACAAATGTTAAAAACATTGTTCCAACTAGGGGTGGAAACGAGCCGAGCGGCTCGTGAAAAGCTCGGGATCGGATCGGTAAAAAGCTCGAGCGAGCCGAGCCTAAACGAGCTCGAGCCCGAGCCCGAGCTCGAGCCCAAATTAGAGCTCATTTAATAATCGAGCTCGAGCCCGAGCCTTATATATAAAGCTCGATTAGGCTCGCGAGCCTAAACGAGCTCTAGTATATTTTGTGTAGGTATACCGTATACATATATGTACATGTATGTTAAGTTTAAAATTCAAAAAAATTTAACTTTTCCTAATTTTCTAGAACCACATGTTTGATCCTAATAGATTATCTTATCTCATCCACCTACTCACTCAGTCACTCTCATATTTTCACTGATAACTTTTCATCCACCCATCACTATCATTTTCTTTGGTTCTTCGGTTCTTACTACTACTTCTTCCTATTGACTTCTAACAGATCATTCATCATTCCATTAGGTAACTTTTTTATTTTGCTTACAAAAAAACCTATATCATTGCATTTGTTTATTGTCATGTGCATTTGAGATACCAAATTGAACTCGTCATCTTTCTAGTCTTTACAATGCCTGATTCAGATTAGTAAGAATATTTAATTGAGGATTGAGTGTCTTCTAATAAAACTAAGCCAAGAAAACTAGTGCACCCGACATTAAATTATTAGACTAAACAAGTAATATAGTTTTTTAGTGTAGTTATTTGAGGCAACCAGAGGAAAATTGCCTTGCATTTACTACTTAGCTTAATTCAACAATAATATATCGATTATAATCAACCAGAGGAAAATTGCATTGCATTTACTACTTGTGTTGATGAAGTGTAAATGTGCTTTCATTTGATTATTGAGTCTCTAATTCTACCACATCACTTTGTTTTAGGTACATTTTGGTTTGAAAAAAACATACTAATGCAAGACAGAGGTGCAACAAATCCAGTTAGTCCAATGCATGGTTCTACTTCGAATACAATGCAATCGGGAGGAGAAAATTGTGTTGAAGTTGATGGTCAATCATCACAATCTGAACATGAGTACATTAATCTTGGTGACGAGACTGTTTACACTCAAGATACTAATGAAGATCCAGGTGAAAGAGATACTGGAAATCATAATGGCGAAGATGAAGTAGAGTTAAAGAGTAAGCGTCAAAGGACCTCAAAGGTGTGGGGGGACTTTATACAAGTAATACTTCCTGATGGTAAAAAAAAAGGTAGAGTGCATTCACTGCAAGAAACGGTTGGCCTTTAATTCAACCGGAACTACAACAACATGGAATCGACACATGAATGCCTGCCTGAAACGCAAACAATACCTTCGAACTCAACAACTCTTAAATTTCCAGCCTGTTGACGTAGATGTAGGACTTTATAAGCCTTTGCCATTGATTACACCTGATGCGAAGTATGATGTTAACAAGATGAGGGAAGCAATAGCTAATTGGCTAATGGTTACTGAGCAACCGTTTAGTACCGTGGAAGATGAGACGTTCGTATACATGATGAAGATGGCTAATCCATTGTTTGAGAGGATAAGTAGGCCTACAGCAAAGGCAGATTGCTTTAAGGTGTATGAGCATGAAAAGAAAAAATTGAAAGGCCTTACAAATGCTCTCTCGAATATCAGTTTAACAACTGATTGTTGGAGGTCGTCTCATCAGAAGATTGAGTACATGGTCATAACCGGACACTTTATTGATCAGAATTGGAGGTTTGATTAATTTAGTAATTCTCGTTTTATTTTTTTAGGTCTTTTCTGTACTTTGTTATATTTTGACATTCTAATTATACTTGTCATAACAGATTGCAAAAACGTGTGTTAAGTTTTGTGCACGTTCCTCCTCCTCGTACCGCACTTGATATAGCAGATGGCATTTACAAATGCTTAAAGGAGTGGGAAATTGAGGGGAGGATTTTCTCCATCTCTGTGGATAACGCCGCGTACAATGACAAGGTCGTGCAAACATTAAAAACCAAATTCTCTAGAGTAAAAAAACTTCCTTGTGACGGAAGGTTGTTTCATGTTAGGTGTTGTGCGCATATCCTTAATCTCCTTGTAAAAGAGGGCCTTTCAAAGATCGGTCATGTCATCGAAGAAGTTCGTGAAGCTGTGAAATATATCAATTATTCAGAGGCGAGGCGTCAAGTATTTTCGAATGTTGCACATCAGCTACAAATACATGATAGAAAGTTAATGTTTGATGTTCCAACAAGATGGAACTCAACATATGATATGTTGTCCCTAGCTCTTAATTTCAAAGATGTTTTCCCGAGGTATGTGTTTAGTAGGAAAATAATGTCTTTCACAATTCTGATTTACGATGATGTATCTTTTATAGGTTTTACTTGTTTTCTTAGATATGCAGAGTATGAACCACATTTCAGTCACTTGCCTAGCGATGAAGATTGGGAAAATGTCAAAGCTGTGTGTGAAGTCTTAAAGGTTTTTAAAGTGTGTACAAATGTCATTTCAGGCTCTGATTATCCTACTGCAAATCTATACCTTATGGAGGTGTACAAGGTCAAGAAAACAATAGATAAAAGTGCACTTTCAAGAAATGATTTTATTCGTAAAATGGCGAAAGCAATGAAGGAGAAATTCGACAAGTACTGGGGGGGAGTGCCACCTGCTTATGGCTATAGCTGCAGCGCTAGATCCTAGGATGAAAATGTGGTACATTACATTTTGCTATGAAAAAATATATCCTGCTGATGTAGTTGCAAGCAACGCTAAAGAGGTATCGGACGCACTTGATCAGATGTATAAAGAGTATGTGGAGATACATGATGCAATGGTTAAAGAATCCCAAAAAATAGAAACTCCAATTTGAGGTCAAATGAAGACTCGCTAGGATCGGAATGGGAAGAATTTGGGAATTTTTATAAAGGTGCAGATGTAGAGAAGTGTGACAAATCTGAACTTAAAATGTACTTGGAAGAAGGTTTACTTGAAGGACACTGGGGGATGAAATTCAATGCTTTAGAGTGGTGGAATGTTCACCAATTGAAGTATCCTGTTTTGTCAAAGATGGCAAGGGATGTTCTTGCAATTCCAATTTCCACAGTTGCATCTGAGGCAACATTTAGTGCTGGGGGAAGAGTTATTGATCCATATCGATCCGCGTTGAAGTCTGACACAGTAGAAATGTTGCTTTGTGGAGGCAATTGGATTAGACAAAATTATGGAATTAAAAAGAAAGTGAAGGTACGCCTCAAAACCTGATCACTAACGTAACACTTTATTGTGGACATATATTGTGAATTGTTTAAAATTGATGTATTTTGTTTTTGTAGAAGGATGATATACCCACTGACGTTTTACTGCCAACTGTGAAAAGAAGCTAATTTCATGAGATAAGTTTATTGTTACAGTTCATGTTTCTGTATGTTATGACTTGCGACTAAACCATTTGTACCTCACTAATAGTTTTATATTTCATCTTACAGGGTGGCTGCATATGTTCCATTAACAGTTCCATGGTCGGGTTCTTTTGTCATATCGTAGCCTTGTAGTAAAAAATAAATCTGATGGAGATGTCTCATGCGATCACAATCATATTTTGTTGCTTTTCTAGAACTTTTGCTAGATATTTTGTTTCATGTGATACATGGCATCGTTTTGTTAATCATCAATGGATGCTATATTTTGTATGGAAGGTTTACTCAGATTTAAAGTTTGTTGTGCTCCTATGGTTCTTTACTTGTAGTTTTGAATTTGGGTTAGCCACTATTTACATTACATATTGTTTGAATGAATAAGTGCCTTTTTTTCCTTTTGCACACAGTCTAAAATGACTGACGAGCTCATTAACGAGCTCGAGCCGAGCTTTATCTTTTGTAGGCCATCATTTAAATGAGCCGAGCCCACGAGCCGAGCTCGAGCTTTATATAAACACCACGAGCCGAGCTCGAGCTCAAATCACAAGGCTTATATCGAGCCGAGCTCGAGCTCGAGCTTTCAAAAATATAAACGAGACGAGCTCGAGCTCTTGGAGGCTCGAGCTCGGCTCGGCTCGTTTCCACCCCTAGTTCTGCCACACCAGCAACATCAACATGAACTCTTTAAAACATTTGGAATTATTGAATTTGAACTGTGAACTAAAATAAACCTTACTAATCTAGGTCGCTCTGTCTGAACTATTTTGTGATCTGACTGCTAATTATCAAGGTGAGTTTATAGCCCCACACTATCTAAACTTGTTTTACTATCGGGGTGAGAAACATGCAAAACAACTATTTTATGGACCAAACTATTGTCTATGCTATTACGTAGTTTAGCCTAAGCCCTATTATGTCCCTTTTATGCCCAACTCATGAACCGTCAATTCCTGATGGGAAGCGTCAGTGTTATAAATAGATCTATTGGGAGTAACGTCCCCGTTCGGGTTGACCGGATAGGCAAACGAACGTATACCATGTCGAAACTACAAGTGTCTGGGATATACACTTGCCGGGCCACTGATATTTAACATGCTTCTAGAGCATGCACACAAGTTATAGCTTCGGTTGCATGAACTTAGTGCTAGCGTAATAGACTATATTTTATATGCCATTGCATTGGTTGTAATGTTCATATGCTAAACTCATGGTCTAACTACTGATTTACTGCTTATTGACAAACCTATGAACTCACCAGCTTTTTGCTGACTTTTTAAGCATGTTTTTCTCAGGTGTTTGAGCTGAATATTATGACAAGGTGGTGGCAGGGCAAGGGTCATAGATTACTGTTTGAATGCTATGATTTTAATTATGACTTGTTTTTGTTTGGGACAACTGAAATTTGTGGGCTTCACTTTATTAATTTGAAACAATGTTGTAAACAATATTTTCATGACTTTAATCAATTAAAATGGAGTATGTATTCCGTTCTTTGTTACCTTGTGTTGTGATTATCAATTTACTAGCACCCCATGACCCTAAAGCTTCCGCTATACCAGATTTTGGGGGTGTTACAAGATGAATATAACTTAGAATTTGAGCTTTACATATGATTTAAAACCACATATATGAAATTTAAAAGTTAAGTAATGCATGAATTCGGCACAATCTACTTTGACAAGAAATATCACACGTTACATAAGTCTTATATAGGGCCGAATATATTTAGTTTTGTACACAACTTTATGGGCCAAAAATTTGAAATATTGAAGATGAAATGGTCTCCATGGCCTCCCCCAAATACACGACATTCCAGCCCATGAAACCCCATTCGTTATTTTTTATTTATTTATTTTTTCTTTCAAACCGTATATCACTTTTCACAACACACTCTAAAACCTAAAACTAAAAGTGGCGACATTTCATTCCATCTCCAAGAAATCAAGAAGGTACGAAGGAGGTTTGAAGGTGAGTGGATCATGGTAGTCTTGGGTGTATTTGTGTTTCGATTGTGGGCTGCCCTTTGGGTTCTTTTGGTCTCGACATTCAGATCTGAGGTATCACCCATCACTTCTGGTTTTGAAATCTATTCGACACACATATATATATGTATCATACGAAATCAGTTGTTATATGCTTAGGGCCTGGTCTTTAACCCTAATAAACTCATTAAAACACGACCTAAATCCTGGAAATAAAACCCTACATGAATTAATAAGAGGCGTGTGTTATGGTATATGAGAGATTAAGGTTTAGGGCTTGTTTGGTTTGTATAAATGATACGAGTTAGGGTTAGGTTTTGATAGGGCTTATGATGGTGTGATCGTTGTGTGATAAATTGAATATGTTAAGATGATGTTAGATGCATGTGTTGTGGATTATAAGGTGTCATGTGCGTTGGTATAAAGTAAACATGTTACATGATGGTCTTAAACTGGTTTTTGAACGAAACAGTTTTGAAGGCTGAATATGTGAACACTATAGCTTGAGTTTCATAAGTGTATAATACTGGTTCTTTGCTTGTAAACCTATTTTAATGTCCTAATTAAGTTTTCCAATTGATTGGGAGTGAATTGAAGTCGTATTGGTCATGTTTATGAATTTATGTGATCATGTGTCAAACCTGAGTTTTGGGAACTTAAAAATCAGTCAGTGTTTATGAATTTTAATTTTCAAACCAAAAGGAACTGAGAGCTCTCCTTTTATAGTAGTGATATATAAGTTACTTGTGACTTCCTGGAATTTTTGTGGATTTTTATGAAGTGTTGAAATAGGTAAATGAAAGGCAAACTTTCTGTGTGTATGTGTAGTTAACTTTCTGAACAGGTCTGGAAATATGATTTTTAAAACAGTACTTGTGCTTGGTATTAAAATCTATAAAACTTTGTGGAAGTAATTAACTGATATGGGAATCACTGAGAATTAATTCAGAATTTTTGGAGCTAAATTGGCAGGCATTAAAAATCATAAGAATGTGGTTCAGATTCACTAATATGTCCTAGTTAAGTGATATAATATGGCGTGTGGTTGTGTGTGTCGAGTGGCTGGAAAAGAGGTGGTGTTGTGTCGTGTATGTGATTGAAATGGTGTGATGATGTGTGACGTATAAGCTAGAAAAAGGTGCGTTTGCATGTGTGTTTGAGAGGGTGTTTGATGTCGGGTTTAAGGGTTTTAAACACGGGGAAACATGGGTCAAATATGGTTAATTGTTTTGGGCGAAATTGGGTTGTCAAGAGTGGTTTTGGTCTCGCATGATATAGCCAATGGAAAGGGTAAAAAGGGGTCAAGTTTGATTCGGTTTTATAAAGGGAAAAATTAAGTTGTATAGGTCGTGTATAAGAAGGTATGTTAGTGTGGAGTGCTCGGCTAAATGAGATGTAAAATGGGTCGATTAAGAGAAAGTGCACAAGAGGGTTATGGAGTTGTGTTTGTTGTCGAATTAGGGTCTTTAAAATGAATAAGGTGGAATAAGTTGCATAGGTGTGTTTAATAAGATGCATGAAATCTACAAACGTGAGAATTAATCATATATTTACAATTTACATTTTAGACCCTGAACTTTGCTAAAATGACATTTTAAACCCTAAACTATTATAAGTTGCCATATTAAACCCTAAACTATAATATTGGTCATATTAAGTCTTTAAGTTTACTTAATTGTCATTTATAACCTTAAAAGTTATTAATCGGGAAACTTACTAATTATGAAACTTACTAAATCGGGAAACTTACTAATTATGGAAACTTACTTAATCTGGGAAGTTTCTAAATATGGAAACCTTCTAAATATAGCAAGTTACTAAAATAGAAAGTTACTAAAAATGGAAAGTTTCTAAAAATAGAAAGAAACCCTAAATATGGAATCTGAATAACTATAAGTAGTAAACTTGTAAAATGAGCTTATAAATAATATGTGATCATTAATTTGTATAGTTTCTGTGAAGAAGGAGTTATCTCTATTTCCGAGTGCTTTCCTATTTTGTTTGAGTTGCTTTGCATAAGGTACAAATATTCTACCCTTTCTCAGTAAGGGTTTTGTTCTCATGACTTTCTGATCCTTGACTTTGATTCGTTTGCTATGTTATGATTCATTTGCTATGAACCGTTTGATATGATTCCGTTTGATATGATCCATATTTGTTTAGTATTCGTTTGATTATTCGTTTCATGCTATATTCTATTTATATAGCTATTATCTGAGCTGGATAATTTATAATTATCCCTTATCATTATATTGCATGTGCTATGCCTATTTATGTTGCCTATATTTGTAGCCAGTCATGGGGAGTCCATGACCGTGCCATTGATGCACCAATGGTAATGACGCTTTTAGTGGAGGTGGGTTTTCGTCCACTGCGTTCCCATTTGTTTATATTGCTATATATAGCGCACCTGGCCCGTGTATATTGTATGTATGTTTAGTCTAGAACTGGCATATGTATATCTGTTTTGAAGGGAGCGTATGGATGCATCCTAGGTATTTGTTTAGTTATGATTTGATATATGCTTGTGAATGGACTTGTGTGTGTGCAATACACCCCATTTCACTATTTGGTACATCAAGCTAGCTGCTCCATGTACAATTTGTTATATGATTTGTTGGGCATTTCCTTGATATTGATATCCACTTTATGTTCATTATTATGCTTTGATTCCTTTCATATGTTCCATATTCTGTTTGACATCTTGTTTAGCAGGTTCTCTTGGATTCATTCGCTTATTCATTTCGTATACACTTATTACCTTTCATTTGTTTATATCTGTTCACTGGGCTTTTTAAGCTCAGATGCATTTCTTTTCATGTGGCAGGTTTAGGTTGGAAGCTGGAGATTGAGTGAAGTGTGCATAGAAGCTCTTAGTGGACCACCCTGGCAATAGATCCCCTTTGCATATGGATTAGACTTTGGAGTTATCTTCCATTTAGATTTTTATTCTAGTTTGATAGTCATTATTATTTAGACTTATTATGTCCTTAGTTTCATTTTGAACTTTTGTAACCTTAGTATTTATAAAAGTCTTTCGCTTGCGTATATTATGTTCTGATCAACACCATAATGTTACACTTAGGCCCTTTTCGGGTTGGGGTGTTACAGTGTTTGTGAATCACGTATCAACGTGTTTGAATTAATGTAATGTAATAAACAAAATTTTTAAATTTTGCCCATAAAAATGGTTAACTGAACAGTAATGGTAATTTAATACTTTATTAGCATTTCCAAATTACTGGGGAAATTTACAGGTTGCTACACCATTGTACTTCTTCTCTTTATACAAAGATCCGTCTGCTGTTCTTAAGATGTTAGAAAGTATCAGATGTAGATTCCTTTGGGGTGGTGACAGTGAAAACAAAAAAATTCATTAGGTTACGTGGAATCAATCAATGGCTAAAATCAAGAGTGGTGGGCTCGGGTTTGGTAGCCTAAAAGCCTACAACCTTGCTCTTCTAGCCAAGTGGTGGTGGTGAGTTCATGCTGACAAGGACTCTCTTTGGGCATCTGTGATCAATGATATCCATGGGAATCGTAGAGGTACAAAAGAGCTCAGGTATATGCCTCAATTTAAAGGAGTGTGGTCTAGCATATCAAAAATAGGGCGAGAAGTGACTGATCTAGGCATACCCTTATTCTCATCTTTTTCAGAGGCGGGTGGGTAACGGTGAGTCTATATGTTTTTGGGACGATTGTTGGCTTGGTTCTAGCTGCCTTTCTCATATGTTCCCGAGATTATTCGAGTTGGTAACGGACAAACTTTGTAAACTTAAAGAGAGGTGTTCAATTTCGGATGGCGTGATGGAATGGAAATGAGCTTGGAGAAGAAAATTTTGAAGTGGAAGAGAGCAAAAAGAATTATCTAGTTTGCTGAGCATCGCTGGGAATACTGTTGGTCCCTTTACACGATTGGAGTTAACTAGAAAGTTAATCTATTTGTGTTTATGACTAATACAATGTTTAAGGTTAATTCTAACAGTTATAAAACGTGAATATAAAAACAAATATATTTTTCAACGTTTAAATTCTTATTAAAAATAATTCCAAGAATCTATTACCCAAGTGTTTTGCGGAACAAACACTTGGGAATGAATAGACAAGGGTATGGGGTGTCTCCTATCGAAACTCAAGTTTTGCTTGAGTGGTAACAATATACCCACTGAGCTATCTCAGTGTGTTGTATACTCTTTGTAGGAGAGAAGTTACTTTGTAAAAGTTCTAAGCTTTCAATATACAAAGCACACTTTAACTTCTCTCCCATCTGATCTATTTATACACAAGTAATCTAAGTATAAGTGATTAAATATAATACAAGTTGTTGAGGTTGCGTGTCTGACAATTACAAATAGTAATTGTCATTTCCAAGAACCAATAGGAAAGGGCTAATAAGACTTTGGGAGTTGTTGGCTGACACTCCATGACTTTTAGCCGCAATAGGGAAGGTTGGATCTGACAAGAGAAGAGTGTTGGGCTGACACTTTTATCTTCTCAGATCTTTTCCCTATTGTTCCCGCCTTTTCTTCATGCGTTGGTTCCTCAGTCTTCAATCACTTTGTTGTTGAGGAGACTGGGGTTCAGTGAGTTCTTGTCCAACACTCACTGAACCATCATCTTCTTCTTTGGCTTAAGTCCTACTCAGGGAGTACCGCCTTCCTGAGTAGTGAATCCTTCTTCTTGAATTCGCCTTAAGCATCCTGAAGATGACTCACTGAGAGGCTGTTCTCTCAGTGACTTGAATTGTTCTCGGTTAAGTTAACACTTAGTTAATTTGTGTCCAAATCATGTTTGAAGCATTCTTGGGTTTTTCATGACCCAACAATCTCCCCCTATTTGGATATAAATTATTCCTAAGTGTTTTGATCAGATATGAGTGAGCTAAAGACTTCTACTCATACTGAATGTACTAGAATGTAAATAAGGACACTGAAATAATAAAAACATCATCTTATTGATATCATTACAAGTCCTATCAAAACTAAGTACAAAAAAGGGATAGTGGCGGGTATTCAGGCAGATCAATCAGTTCAACTTGATTCCAAGGGCTTCAAGCTTGGGCTTCTTTGACTGCAGCTCTTGTTGGTCAGGATGTTCATTGATTTTCCTTTTCAGATCTTGACAAAACTTCACATTTTTAGGACTCTTGAGTGGAGAGGCCATCATTAGAAAGCCAAGCATTGCTTTGATCCCTGACAAATCGATATCACTCCACCTTTGGAAGGCTTTGTCACCGAACTCATCAATGAAGAACAAACCTCTTTCAGGTTGTTCAATGACCATATTGTTCCTGAAAGGAACACCTTCAGGGAGAGCCCTATTGCAGTCAAGACCAGGAATCTTGATCTCAGGCTCAGCTTCTATCTTCTTTCTTTTCCTTGAAGAAGACTGAGAGGGAGCTGGTTATGCTGATTCAGGAAGAAGAGATGGAGTGCCAAGTTCCTGAGGTGCAGCTGCCAATCTTTCGTACCTCTGACTCAAGGACTTCAACAGGCTAGGGACCACAACATTTGATTTCTTAGCTATTAATGGACCCAACTCATCCAACTCTGTGATCCCAAAGTCAGCGAATCTGAAGGGGGTATGAACATCAAAGTTTCTCTTGTCAGCCCCTCTGTAGACAGTGACAACGGCAGGATTGGTGTTTCGTTGAATATGAACATCAGTGATTGGTTCTGGCTTCAACCTGTTAGTCATATACCACTGATATTTTTTAATCCTGTTCTGCCTGATCTCTTCAGCCCTTTTATTCCTTTCCTCCCTTTTCTTCCTGAGAGTGATCATCTCCTCAGACTGAGCCTTTACAAAGGTCATACCACCCTCTCTTCCTGAGAGATCCTTAGCCTCAAGACCAATTTTCTCAGCCTCTTCATGAACAACCTTAATTATAGCAGGCTTGCTCACCTTCTCTTCCTCCTTTAACTTCTTCTTTGCTTCCTCTTCCTGAAGATAAGCACTGAGTTCATCAGCTGTGAAGTGGTGAAGAACTCCATCAATTTCATATGGGATCCTGATTGGTGATTCAGGATCCTTTGCAACCGAGATCGGTGCTGGTTGAGGCTTAGGTTCAGTGAGGATGCCTTTGCCTTTATCTTGATGGGTGGAAGAAGCTTCAGGAATCTCCCCCTCAGTGTGAGAAGGAGGTTGCTGGGTTGTGGAAGCTTGAGGGACTCCAGTGTCTTTCTCCCCCTCAACTGTTGCTTGAGCCATGGTGATAGCAAGAGTTGGAGTCACTGGAGCAGCAGGACCCTTGAAGGCTTGATAGATCTCAGTCATCATTGATTTGATGTCCAAGGTGTCTTTCTGAAGAGTTGAGATCTGATCCGCCAGAGATGCCTGAGAAGCTTCGATGCCTGACATCCTTGACCCAAGAGACCATGCCAAAGATGTTGAAGATTGTGCCCAAGTACCCAGATGTTTTTCCTGAAGACCCAAGGAAGTCCTGATTGAGTCCAATGAAGAGGTTAGACCCTGAATCTTAGAATCCTTCAGTAAGCTGAGAAGATCACTGATTTCAGCTGATTGCTTCTGATAAGTCTCAGCAGCCTGAAGGACCTTCTTGGTGAGTACGGGGTCATCCTTGACAGCTGTTTGAATAGTTTCAAGGCTGTTGGTGATGCCTTCAAGAGTAAGATTGAACTTCTGGAAATGAAGATCAATAGCTGTCAGGGAGTGATTGGTGTCAGAGTGTATTTCGATCACATCATCATGAAAAGTTTCAACATCTACCTTCAGGTTGGCATAGTGAACAGCAGCTTCAGTGTGATGATCAAACATCTCTTCAGTGAGACCAGTGAAAAGAGCTCTATTGGTCTTCAGTAGGAACTTGACCAATTTTCTTTCAGTTAGGGGAAGAGAGTCATCATACTTTTGGAGGATGTCCCCAGTATCAGAAGAATCAGAAGATTGAGAACCTGACTCTTCACTTTGGCGTGGAGATGACTGATGTGATTGTTCAGGCTGTTCATCAGTTTCCATATCATCACCTGCCTCAAACACTTCCTCTTCACTCTCTTCCCTGAGCTCTTCATCAGACTCAATAAAAGCCTGAAAGTCCCCCATGGACTCAATACCCAAAAATTCAACCGGCTCCTCTTTATAAAAAGACTGGCCTTTGGTTTGGTCAGGTCCTGACCCCGTTGTCATAATAACTGAGTGGGTTTGCTCAGCCTGACTAGCCATAATAATTGGGGTAACACCAGCCTGGCTTTTGGGGGCAGTTCCTGAGAGAATTGGACCGCCTGAGGGGTTTATGGGTTCCGTATCAGCGGGTTGTTTCTTTCCCTCTGAGTCTTTGTCCCCCTTAGCACCTTCAACCACTGATGGGTGTTTTCCAGTGGTATCACTAGGTACTGATTGTGAAAGTTTGTGGACCCCCTTCCCATCAGATTGTGCTGTCCTTCAGGGGATTTAGGGTCCTTTTCTCCCTGAGATCCTGAGGGTGATTGCTCAGGAACGTTAGCGGGATGTGAATGTTTGTGGGTCCCCTTCTCAGTAAGGTAGTGCTGCCTTACCGAGGATTTAGAACCCTTTCCTCCCTTGGGAACTGATTGTTTTTTGACAGTTCCTTCATCGGGATGTGAGGGGGGAATGCTTCCTGATCCCTCTGACTTGTTTATGTAAGTTGAACCATGTGGAAGGGGTGTGCCCGAGGTCACTGAGGATGATTGCTCAGTGACCTCCGTTGGCCTTTGTTTTAAGGTCAAGAGGGTCTCAGAAATGGGTGTCTCAGAGGTCTCGGCCTTTTTCAACCTCTTTTTAAGGTTGAGTTGGTTTTGAGGATCAGTCTCAGTGGTGAGTGGCTTAGGTCTAACCACCTGGCTGGACTGACCCTTCTTTGTCTTCTTCACCTTTTTGGTCGGTGAAGGAACTGGAGAGATAGCGTCATTACCCTGAATGACTGATTGCATGTATTCAGTCAAGGCAATATGTGTAACCTCACTGATGCTACTAGTGAAGTTTGACTTGTGCAGGACGTCAGACTTCGTACCTTCTGCATCAGTCCTCACATAGTCAGAACCAAGTAGGTCCTGAAGCACACAGGAAACAAATCTAGGGTAGGACATATGCCTTTGCCTATGTTTTCCTGAGAGCTGAGCAACAAGGTCTCGGAAGATTATTCCTCCTATGTCAATTTTTGTACCCTCAAGGAGACTGAACAACATCAATTGTTGTGATGAGTTCAATTGTTCCGTAGAGGATTTATTTCCACCCAGGACCTGAATGAAAAATGTCATCAGTATCCTCCAGATAGTATGGAACCATGTTTTGACTACTGGAGCCTTCTCCAGTAAGCCCCCAGCAGACGTTGTAGGACATCTGGGGTCGTGGGGTGCTAGAAAGATCAGTTCATTCTTTATGTCCTGATCAGTAGGGTTGGGTGCAAACTCTTCAGCAAAGTCAAGGCCTGTGGCTTTGATGAAGGTTGAGTAGTCAAAAGAGTGGGTTTTACTCCGATTCATCACCGTGAAGGTGATGATTCACTCTTTGGTGTCTTTGGCACTGGTAGCCACAGCCGTACACCAGAATTCCCTCAAATAGTCATGGTAGATGACTGAGGGGGTGTGGGTGAAAGCCTTTGCAAGAAAACAATTACGAAGAAATTTCACAACGTTCTTGTAGGCTGGGTAGATTTGTGGATACGAGAAATTTCCCACCATATTGTTTTTGGTTAGGTCTACACCCTCCAATGTGAAATCCACATTAGGGGCGTATTTCACAGCTTTAGAAGAAGCCATTTGAGGGTAAGTCTGGGTTTGACTAAGGTTTATGGGTTTCTAAAGCTTAAGAATACACACACAATTTGTTTTTGAGAATTAAAAATGGCAGAGTTTTGCTTAAGATTCTATAAAAACATGTGTGTGTTTCTTTTGGTTGGGGTTTTTATAGGAAAGTGGAGATGGGGGTGTTTTGGACATTTGAGCGATCTTAATTAATTCAAAAAGAATTATTGGAAATTGTTTTGAATAATTTGTTTTGAGATCCGCATTTAATGCCAACACTCCACTTTCCTAGTTTGGCGCAACAGTCAAGGTGAACAGTTGAGCAGTTCTGCAAAAGTGTAATTTGCAGAGATGAGTCATCACATTTCTGTAATGTGATTGGAGAGGCATTTAATGCCAAGTGGACATGTGGTGGCCCAAAGGTGGAAGCCAGAAAGGTAAAAAGAACAAATATTCTTAAATTAAATATTAGTTCAGTTACCAACCTCGGACATTTACTAACTAGATACTTAGAGCATTTAAGTCAGTAATTAATGTCCTTTTCAGGGCCCTGAATGACTTTTCATTCAGTGATTGGTTTTTCAGGGACTTGGGATTAGTCACTGATGATTCAGGAATATGAAATGATTCCTGAGCAACAAGGATTCAGGAACTTGGGTTTAGTTCCTGAACCCTCAAGATTTCAGGAACTTGGGTTTAGTTCCTGAGGTTGAGGATTCAGTGAGATGTTTTCACTGATGTATACATTGAGTCAGGGACCTGAGGTTTTAAGAATTTACACTTCAGTTGGAAGGATTTAATCAGTGGACTGATTCTCTATATCCAACATTCCTAATTCAGCTTTCAGCCTTGTGAAAGTTGGTTCATCCAAAGGTTTGGTGAAGATATCAGCTAACTGATATTCAGTAGGGATGAAGTGTAATTCAATGTCACCATTGATGACATGGTCCCTGATGAAGTGATATCTAATATCAATGTGTTTTGTTCTCTGATGAAGAACAGGGTTGTTTGAGATTGCAATTGCACTTGTGTTATCACAAAAGATGGGTACCATCTTGTACTGAATTCCATAGTCACTGAGTTGACTTTTCATCCAGAGTACATATGCACAACAACTAGCTGCTGCAACATATTCAGCCTCAGCTGAGGACAAGGCAACTGATTGTTGCTTTTTGGCACTCCAACAGACTAATTTCCCACCAAGTATTTGGCAAGAGCCTGAGGTGCTTTTTCTGTCCATGTTGCATCCAGCATAGTCAGAGTCTGAGTATCCTTTGAGATCAAGTCCTGAGCACTTTGGATAGTATAATCCAAGGTTAGGAGTGCCCTTCAGGTACCTGAATATCCTTTTCACAGCAGTGATATGAGATTCTCTTGGGTCAGATTGATATCTGGCACATAGACATACTGAGAATTGGATATCAGGCCTTGATGCAAGTAGATACATCAGTGATCCTATCATTCCTCTAAAGAGAGTTTGATTTACTGGTTTACCAGTGAGATCAGGACCAAGGTTGTTTGGGGGGACCATGGGAGTTTTGACTTGAGGCACAGTCACTGAGATCATACTTCTTCAGTAGATTCTTTACATACTTCTCTTGACTGATAGTGGTTCCTCTATCAGTTTGCTTGATCTGTAGACCAAGGAAGTATGTCAGTTCTCCCATCATGCTCATTTCAAACTTCTTTGCCATTAGTTTTTCAAATTGTTTGCAAAGTTTGAAACTTGTTGAGCCAAAGATGATGTCATCAACATACACTTGTACTATTATGACATCATTATTTGTCTTATAGATAAACAATGTGTTGTCTATCTTGCCTCTGAAAAATTTGTTTTGGATTAAGAAGGCTGAGAGAGTCTCATACCATGCCCTGGGAGCTTGCTTCAGTCCATAAAGGGCATTGTTAAGCTTACAGACATGATCGGGAGACTCATGGCTTTCAAATCCAGGAGGTTGCTGAACATAAACTTCTTCTTTCAGTGAACCATTTAAGAATGCACTTTTAACATCCATTTGGTACACCTTGAAGTTCATGTATGTAGCAAAAGCAAGGAAGATCCTGATGGCTTCCATCCTTGCTACTGGTGCAAATGTTTCCTCGGCAATGCCTTCTTGTTGATTATAGCCTTTGGCTACAAGTCTGGCTTTGTTTTTAATGACGATGCCATTTTTATCAGTTTTGTTTTTGAATACCCATTTCATGCCAATGACTGAGACATTCTCAGGACATTTGACCAAGGTCATTACCTTGTTTCTGTCAAATTGTTCCAGTTCATCATGCATGGCCTGAACCCAACTTGGATGTGTAAGTGCTTCTTTAACACTTTTGGGTTCAATTGTGAAAATGAAGTCCACAAATAGGCATTCATTGGATGAGGCTGCTCTTAGACTAGCAGCCATGCTCCTGGTGAGCATGCCTTCAGTAGGCTCTCCAATAATATTGACAAGTTCAATGTCCTGAGACCTAGTCCAACTTTCTTGAGGTCCTGGATACTGATTTGAACTTGTGGAGGCCTGATTAGGTAGAGGGGTTGGTTCTGGAGTAGACACATGATCATTGATTGGATCTTGAGTGTCTACCAGCTCACTGAGATTGTTTGGTTCTTGAGTATTTTGAACTGACTTATTGATATCATCAGTGTGTGCATGTGCCTCAACAAACTCAGTGATGGTTGGGTTAGGTAGGTTGTGAGGGATTATGTAATAGGAGAGATTCGCATCATCTTGATACTGAGTAGAAGGATTGTTTTCAGAAAGATATTCATCAGGAGGATATCTTGAAGAATTATCAATTCCTATCTCTTCTACTGAGGCAGTTGAGAACCTGATTGAATCAGTGCTCTCATCAAAGGTAACATGAAATATTTCCTCAGTCTGCTGTCTCCTTGTGTTGAACACTCTGAAGGCTTTTGAGACAAGTGAGTATCCTAGGAAGTATCCATCATCAGCTTTTGCATCAAATTTTCCTAAGTGATCTTTGTGATTATGAATAAACACAGGACACCCAAAGACTTGAAAGTAGCTGATGTCAGGGATTCTTCCTTTGAATAACTCATATGGGGTTTTCCCATGTCTCTTGACAATGATGGATCTGTTTTGTGTATAACAGGCAGTTTTGACTGCATCAGTCCAAAAATGGTTGGAAAGGACTGATCCACATAGCATTGTCCTAGCAGCTTCAATGAGTGTTCTATTTTTCCTTTCAGCAACACCATTTTGTTCAGGTGTGTATGGAGAGGAAAAGTTTTGGGAAATACCTTTCTCATCACAGAAACATTCAAGTTCATAATTTTTGAACTCAGTCCCATTGTCAGTTCTAATCTGTTTGACCTTAATATCATTTTGATTTTCAATGTTCCTGACAAAGGACATGATTGTTTCAGCTGCCTGACTCTTTTTGATCAGGAAGAATACCCAAGTGTATCTAGAGTATTCATCCACTATGATCAGAGTATACTTCTCATGGTTAGTAGACCTTGGACTGATAGGTCCAAATAGATCCATATGGAGAAGATGTAGGCAGTTCCTGATGGAAAAGTTGGTTTTGGTTTTAAAGGATGCTCTGTGATGTTTACCTTTTTCACAAGCTGAGCATGGTTTATCCTTTGAAAACACAAGAGATGGTAAGCCAAGGACCTTGTTTTGTTTTACAAGATTGTTAATGTTTTTAAAGTTCAGGTGGGTGAGTCTCTTATGCCAAAGCCAGTTGAGTGTATCAGTGGCCTTAGCAAAGAGACAAGTTCCATCCTGAGTTAGACTGGACATGTCTAATACATAAACATCTTGTCTTCTTGGTGCAATGAGGACAATTTCCTTATTTGCATTGAAGATGGTTCCTTGCTTATCATCAAACTGAACTATGTATTTTGCATCACATAGTTGACTGACACTGATCAGATTATACTTAAGACCATTTACATATGCTATCCTAGTAAAGACAATACCATTGCAGTTTACTGAACCATAACCTTCAGTGAGACATGATGAATTATCAGCAAATATCACTTTGGGTCCTGGTTCTTCCACATATTTGTGCAGACACTCCTTAACACCAGTCATGCTCCTTGAACATCCACTGTCTAGATGCCAAATAGGATCCCTGGCATGCTTCTGCACAAATAGTAAACTGTGTCAGTTCTTTCTAGGACTCCATTTCATGGAGGGTTTGGTATTGTAGGTCTTTATGAAAGTATTAATTGATTCATGGTCAGAGGTTGAGTGGACTGAGCTACCACATGTTTTTCATTTAGTTGCAGGGGTAGCCTCAGTAGTCTGAGAGGATTGTTTCATTCCTCTTCTTTTAGACTGAATGACCCTCTCTTTTCCTGAGAATTTCTGAGTGGTACTTCCACTAGATTCACAGTGTTTGTCATTTTGACAATCCTCTGGATGATGGTCATTGAATCCACACAATGGGCAAGGTGGAAAAGGCTTGGCCTTTTGCTTCTGTTTCTGCTTAGAATCAGAAGGATAGTTCAGGCACTGAGCCTTAAGTCCCGAAAAGTTTGACATGACTGAGCATTGTTTATGATCAGAGGTCCTGTGATCTTCCTTTTTGCAAATCATGCAATAAAGGACTCTATAGCAATCATCAGTGAGATGATTTGTATAGTTGCATAGCTCACATCTTTTCAGGGGTTTTGTGGGTTTGGGTTTGGTCCTTGAGGAAGCTGGTTTTTGTTCCTTTTTGGATTGAGAGGGTTTCTCAGAAGATGCAATCCTCTCTCCCAGCTTCCTGACCATTTCAGGCAACTGATCAAATTTTGAGTCAGGGCTTTGGGTTGTTACTTCAGAAGGGACTGAAGTTGATGAGTCATCAGTATTTACTGAGACATCAAGGTTTGCTCTCTTCGAGATGGTTGTTCCCATTCCTGATCTCTCCTTTGGAGAGTGTGGTGAGAAGACCATAGGTGGGAGACCTAAGTTAGGTGCAGCACCCTGAAGGGTATTTAGTGGACGAAGTGGAGGGTATGATTCTGATTCAGACTCATTCAAAGACTCAGTGAGTAGTTCAGTGAGTTCAAGCTTACTGAGTTGTTCAGTAAGTCCAAGCATATTTTTCAAAGCCTGACTTTCAGGAAGCAAGATCTTTCCAGTCTCAAAGTTTGGTAACTTACTGACTGGGTTGTCCCTGACAATCCAGTCATTTGACTTGGGAAGCAATTCTTGCTCAAAAGATATGTCAGCTGGAACAAAGTTTATTTCATTATGACACACAATTGGATCAACCATAAGAGGGTCAATACCAATGGTTTTCTGAGAGATTAATCCCACAGTGTCAAAAACCTTGGGGTTCTTCCTGGTCCAGCTTTGGATGACAGCCTTTTCTTTGTTAAGTTCCGTTTGAAGGCTTGGTTTTGTTTCAAAATCTCAGTGTTCTGAATTTGTAGAGTTATTGTTTCTAGTTTGGCTTGCTTTAGTACAAGCAATTCATCTCTACATTTGTTCAATTCTGACACAATATTGTTATATTTTGAAAACAGGTTAAGCCTTTGTTCCTCAACCAACTTTAAATCAACACAAATATAATTCATGTAAGACTGCCAATCAGAATCATCATCCATAGAAAGTAAAGTATTTACCTTCTTCATGGTGATGTTGACCCACTCTCCATTTCTAGCACGGCTTTTTCCCACAGCCACCTGATCCTCTTCAGAAAGTGCCATCAGTGCACTGACTCTTATTTCCTCATCTGAGGAAATCTCTTCATCATCCCAATCATATGCTTCAGCTACTAATACCTTGTTCTTTGTCTGAATAGGTTTAGATGTTTTAGCAGCCTGAGGCAATATGGGGTTAGTTTCAAGAAGTGCAAGTTTAGCTTTGATATTCCTATATTTTGTTTCGAAATCCTTTTGACCCTTGTTTTGAAATTGTTGGGTGGACTGAAATATTTTAGGTTGAAACTTGCTAGTTCCTGAGAATTTGTAAGAGGGTTCTGAGATAGTTTTAGAATAACAGTCCCTAGCAAAATGACCCTTTTTACCACATTTAAAGCATTCAGTGGTCTCATTTGCTTTTGGTTTTGTAAAGTTGGACTGATTTCTCTTGATGAAACGTCTTGAACTAGCAAGGAGTGCCCTTTCTTGGAATTCCAAGTTCAAGTCGTTCAGGTACTCCTCACCAGTCCTTTCATCAATTTCTTCTTCAGAATCCTCTTGAATATCCTGCACAACACCATTAGAATAGAAAGCAGTTGATATGGGTGTGGAGGTTAAGGCCTTTTTGGACTCAAGAACTTTTGAGTCAGGGTATCTCCTTGAGATCAAGTTGTCTTCATAGACAAACTTCCCATAAATTTCAGGGAGCTCAAGGGTCTGAATGTGGTTAGCATTCCTCAGGCCTTGTGAGAAGTTGAGCCACTTCTCAGGGAGACTGTTGACAAAGCCAACATTTGTCTCATGCTTAGACAGTACAACACCATCATTTGATAATTCATTTATCAAAGTCTTGTATCTGGTGTAGGTCTGTGAGAGACTTTCAGAGTCTTTTGCCCTGAAAGTATTATACTCAAGTTTAAGGTCCATGACCCTATTTTCCTTGGTATCTGAGGGACCCTCAAAGCTGTTTACCAAGTCATCCCAAGTTTGCTTGGTTGTTAGACAGTTGATGACTGATTCCATTACATCGACAGAAAGACATGATATAAGGATGCTTTTCAGGCGTTGGTCTTGATTGACCACCCTCCTCTCATCAATGGTCCATTGGGCCTCAGGCTTGTTCAGCCTTGCGGCTGTCTTTGGGACAAATGGGCCATCCTTGATACAGGTGATGTAGTAGGGTTCCATACCGGTAAGATAGCAAATCATACGCTTCTTCCATTTGCTAAATTTCCCAGCTTCAAGTCTGGGTGCAACAGCGGAGTAGCTGCCACCCTTTTTGTCGACTAGTTGGGGTACATTGATATCAGCCATAGTAGGATCTTGGTTTTAAAAACCTAGAGCACTCTTGGTTAGTATAAAAGATTTTATAAACCAGAGGCTCTGATACCACTTGTTGGTCCCTTTACACGATTAGAGTTAACTAGAAAGTTAATCTATTTGTGTTTATGACTAATACAATGTTTAAGGTTAATTCTAACAGTTATAAAACGTGAATATAAAAACAACAATATTTTTCAACGTTTAAATTCTTATTAGAAATAATTCCAAGAATCTATTACCCAAGTGTTTTGCGGAACAAACACTTGGGATTGAATAGACAAGGGTATGGGGTGTCTCCTATCGAAACTCAAATTTTGCTTGAGTGGTAACAATATACCCACTGAGCTATCTCAGTGAGTTGTATACTCTTTGTAGTAGAGAAGTTACTTTGTAAAAGTTCTAAGCTTTCAATATACAAAGCACACTTTAACTTCTCTCCCATCTGATCTATTTATACACAAGTAATCTAAGTATAAGTGATTAAATATAATACAAGTTGTTGAGGTTGCGTGTCTGAAAATTACAAATAGTAATTGTCATTTTCAAGAACCAATAGGAAAGGGCTAATAAGACTTTGGGAGTTGTTGGCTGACACTCCATGACTTTTAGCCGCAATAGGGAAGGTTGGATCTGACAAGAGAAGAGTGTTGGGCTGACACTTTTATCTTCTCAGATCTTTTCCCTATTGTTCCCGCCTTTTCTTCAGGCGTTGGTTCCTCAGTCTTCAATCACTTTGTTGTTGAGGAGACTGGGGTTCAGTGAGTTCTTGTCCAACACTCACTGAACCATCATCTTCTTCTTTGGCTTAAGTCTTACTCAGGGAGTACCGCCTTCCCGAGTAGTGAATCATTCTTCTTGAATTCGCCTTAAGCATCCTGAAGATGACTCACTAAGAGGTTGTTCTCTCAGTGACTTGAATTGTTCTCAATTAAGTTAACACATAGTTAATTTGTGTCCAAATCATGTTTGAAGCATTCTTGGGTTTTTCGTGACCCAACAAATACTTATCTGACTAATGATGATAGGGATGGTTGGAGGTGGTCCATGGAATCTTTAGGTGTTTACTCTGTCAAATCTCTTCAAGCTGCTCTTGACGAAAAAATTCTCCCTACATCTTCGGAAACAAAATGGTCTTCCCTTGTTCCTAAAAAAGTGTGTGTATTCATATGGAGAGCTGAGAAAGATAGACTTCCTACCCGTCAAAATTTAGATAAAAGAAACATAGACATGGACTCATTGCTTTGCCCATTTTGTGAAGATTCTTGTGAAGATTTAGAGCACTCGTTGATAGCATGTGCTCGAGTCAAAATTCTGTGGGAAAAAAATATTCTTATGATGGAATTTTTAGATGCCGGTTGAGATTAATATCCATGCTCTTCTAAGTCTCGTTAGTCATATGAGTGATCACAAAAAGAAGATGTTTCACCCATTTCAGCTCAAGTGCTTCGAAGCCGTTATTTTTACTGCTGCCTAGGTTATTTGGAATGCAAGGAACCAAAAGATATTTTCAGGCATCGATCATACCAATAAGTGGTGTTTTTGTGAGGTCCAAAGACACTCATTTTGTTGGATATCAAGTCGTGGAAACGTGAACCTTAACTGGGACGAGTGGATTGCAAATCTATTTATCTCTTGCGTCCCTAATCGTGCTCTCTATTAACTGGGTAACTAGTGTTTGTTTTTTTTCTTTTTAGTTGTATCCATATAGTTTCTCGCTAAAGGATAAAAGACTATGAAACCCTGTATACCAACATCACCATCAAGATTTCACGTATTTGTTGAATTTTACAAAAATGTTTCGGGTAAAAAGTATTGTGTGTGTATATTATAATATATACTAACACCCAAAATAAAACGGATTCATTAGTTAAATATTACGGAGGCCGTTATGCATTAATAAGGCTTCTTATTGGTCCATTTTTAATGAGTTGCGAGTTACAAAGCCCAAGTTACATGTTGGCCAAATTTGATTGGAGTATGTGTGGTGGGAGAAAGGCTGTTCACCCCCGTTTTGCGTAATGATCCAGTGATACATTCTAAAACGTGATTTACCAGGTTTCACTCGGCTAATCTTTGTACTAGCCAATTAGAATCACACAGGTGTAAGTTTCCACAACCGCCTTTTATCATAAACGAACACACCCCTCCATATTCTTCCAGAGAAATCCTAAGCAAACATAAAACTCCTAATCACTAAAATCATTTTAAAGGTATGAATTATTTCAATTAAAAGTCACCGGATTGTTTATTGCTTGATGATTTTAGGTTATCATTCGCTACCCTTTGTTGTGAACAACAAGAGGCTTCTCATCAGGAACAAAAGATTAGTATCTGCATCCGAGATTAAAGGTATGAGATGCTTTAAATTAGTTTTCGATTATTGTTTTTCAATTGGTGGGTTAGGATTTCGTGGAAGAGGTGGTGTGTCAAGCGGCAGAGATGGTAGTTAACCTTTGTGGTTGGTGAGATAAAGGTGTCTCATGGGTGTGAAGTTTAATAGATTTTGGGGGTGGGGGAACCAAATCAGTTTGTTTGAAATTTTAGTTTTTACGTGTAAAGTGTAGCTTCCTACCAACACAAACATACCATGGTTTTGGAGTAATTTCCTATTTTGATTATGTGTTTGAGTAATGCTTTTTTTTTTAATGAATCATTTTCTTTGAAAGAATCATTTTTTTTAATGAATCATTGGCAGGTTAAACATGGTGGTGAAAATCAAGGAGGCGGAAGAAGAAGGTTAATGGTTAAAGTTGAAGGATTCGATTTTCTGAATTGAAACCAGTAAGTACCTCTATTGTGAATTTGTGATCATGGTTACTTTTAAACAATTTCCATGGATAGCTAAATTTGATGTGGTATTAAGACCTAACTTCTGCGTTTCGGTTAGCGCTAAGTGTCTTTGGGCTTCCTAATTCTTCCTGCTTATGCTTATTTGTAGAAGTACGTATTTATAATTTGGTTGACATAAGTTCATGAAAATGGTGTTTGGATTTGCTTATTAAACAGGTATGCATTCTTATGAAAATGATAATCAGAAAATTGAAAGCCATGGCTTGACTTATTGGACAACTTGATCAGGGGCCGATCGCTATGAGACATCCACATCTGAAGGTGCGTTCAGTTTCGAGGTTTTATCTGTATGTATATTATGACTATGGTATACAAACAATAGTGTTTACTAAATTTATTGTTAACTTTTTTTTTTCTTTTTTTTTTTGGCGATAGGAATCTCTAAGAGCACACAGAATAATCATACAAAGTCACGCACGAGTAGCCAACAGGCATGCTTAAGGGGCGAAAATTCACAATCAATTGCTCAAGGTATATTCAGATACTTAGGTTTTGTATATTTATTTGTTGTCCTGTAACTTTGTTCTTGCAAACGCAACTAACATGTTTTTTTTAATAAAAAAAAAAAAGAAAAAGAAAAAAAGAACTACTTATGTGTCATGAACATCTAATGTATTGCACATTGCTGATGTGTAGGAAGAGGGAAACTTACAGTCACATAGCCACATAGGAGCAACTAGCAATCGCAATCACCATCTGAAGGTGCGTTGCAATTTGGAGCTTTTATTTGTATGTATATAAAAACTGTGATATACAAAGAATACTTTTAATTGTATTTATGTGAAACTTTTATCGTGTAGGTATAAGGCTAGGTGTGTGGAGTTTGCGGATAAGACGCTGGTGAAAGGGGAAGACACGGTTCATAGGGAGGTTCAGATTATGCAGCAGCTGTCAAGGCATCCGGGTGTGGTAACATTGAAGGAGGTTTATTAGGAGCCGTAGTCGTTTCATTTGTTTACGGAGTTGTGTTCGGGTGGAAGGTTGATTAATCAAGTGACGAATGATGATAGGTATTCTGAGCGACTGGCTGATAATATATTTAAGCAATTGATGACACTCATTAAGTATTGTCATGATATGGGTGTGGTACATAGGTGTGTAACTGTAAGGGGATGATTAAATCGGGCCACTTTCTATGAGTCATTACGGGTGTTTGGGATACCTATCTGTAGGGTGTTTGGGACACCTTATTTCTGCTCAACTTATACGTTTGGCTAAAAAAACTCAAACGCGGGGCTAAAATGGGTCATTTTGGGACCTGAAATGGGTGTTAGATCTGGGGCTGGAGTGGGGTCCAACATGGGTGCGATTGAGTGCTCAGATAAGGGGTGAAGTGTGTGCAGTTGGAGGCTGAAATGGGTAGGTTTGGGTGACAAAATAGGACAGAAATGGATGTGTTTGGGGACTGAAGTGGAAGCTTAAAAGGGCCAGTGTGTGGACTGAAATGAGTGTGGAATAGGGGGCTGAAATAGGGGTTGGCACAAGTACGTTTGGGCGTTGAAATGGGTGTGTTTGCGGTGATGAAATAGGACTGCAATAGCTGCGTATCGGGACTGAAGTGTGGGGTAAAATGGACCAATTTTGGGCTTGAAATCGCCATGGGATTGCCGGCTGAGATGGATGTGTTTCGGTGCTGAAATGGGAACTGAACCTACTGTTAAAGTGCGTTGAAATCAGGTAAACCAGTTCACTATTGCTGACCAAAACAGAACCAAATTGGTTCGTACCGGTTTGCTTTTTGTTTGATTACAAACCAATGCACATTCCTAATGATTTAACCTATGACATATAGAGTTACAAATGTATTCTTGATATATGACTTTATAAAGTGATAATGCATTGTGCCAAACATCCTCTTTACACATAATTAAAATTGGTGTACCCACAGGCTGTTTAAAACTATGATTTAAAATGATATAATAGCTTGATTAGGGGTTGCTTGGGTAGCTTATTTGAGCAGTTGATTAACCTTTAGTCGCGCTTATAGGGACTATTTGGAACCTGTTGTTAATAAAGGTTGTTTAGATACCTTATTTCAATAGCTAATTAGCCTTGACTTGCTATTACACGGGTTGTTTTGATACCTTATTTTAGCATATCATAACCCTGAACTGCTCATTCTAATCTCTCTAAAATGTGTTTAATTAGGGGCTTTTTAGTCAGCTTATTTCAGTATCTTATTATCCATTATCTGTTAGATTCCGGAGAATTCTTAGTGGCAGAGTTTAGACAACTTGCATGACGTGAAGACCTCGAATGTAAAACCCTTTTTTAGCTATTTCTTAATGTACTCAGTTGGCTCAGTAGACAGAACGTGTAACCTGAATTAACTAGCATACTTTGATGCATTTCTACATCAATAGTTTCTTTTTAAACATTAATAAGGTTGTACGGTATCACCTGAAATTAAAGTCAACACTCTATGAGGTTTATATGCTATGAGAATTATACGTGAACTTCCTCTAACTGGCTTACCATTTTGCATTTAACCATATTTCTATAAACCTGATACAAATAACTAATATGTTTCAGGATTGGTGACGGTGAATGCTAAACGAGAGAAAAAAGCTGGAATATTTTTAGAAACAGAAGTTGAGCAGATTCTTATTGTATTCTACTAAAGTTGACCACGTAAGGCCAGGTATGGGGATGTGCTTACTGTTATTGCAACACAAGATAACCAATTATATATGCACACTCTAATAAGCAAAATTATTTGTTAGAGTTTTAGACGCTGTTTGGGATTGCTTATTTGTGTAAATTCTACTTTTATCAGGTCAAAATATATAGTTCCTATTTCATTTTCAGTAGAGGAACATATTGCATAAACGTTCATGATACCATAAAGTGATTCGATAGAAAGTTAGCGAATTGTGTTGGATACATTAGGATTTATGCTATTCACTTTGAAAGTCAAACACTTTGTAGCTGTGCAAAATGTGTCAAAGCTTTGAAATACTAAGTTAGTTGTGGCATCGGTATATCACTTTGTATCTGGATTTGAGATCGACTATGCATGTACTGTAGCTTTATTTGGTATCTTAATACGCTTTGTCCACCAAACGGCTGCTCTACAAATCAGATAAAAGATGCTTGATATGCGCTTTGTTTCTGGATTTCTAATTTAAAGTAACATAGAAGTCAGTTGTGAGTTTATGTAGATGAAAAGTTTCTGAAAGTTTTTGTGTTTGTTCTACAACAGGAGCATCATGTTACTGATAGGGCTGGCATAACAGGTCACACGAACCTGTTAAGACACGAACCTGTTAAGGTCAACCACGAACACGACCTGTTAACTAATCGTGTCATTTTTCTCAAACACGAACACGACACGAAAATTAACAGGTGCACCTGTTAAGACCTGTTAAGGAACCTGTTAACATGATTTTTGGGTTTCTAATTTTAAGGATTATATTTTCTATTTTTGGGTTTCTAATTTTAAGGATTATATTTTTCTGGCACCAAATACAACCCCTCAACGACAACAACAACATCAACAATCAATCCACCAATCATCAATCCACAATTTCTAGTCCTAATCTCTCGGCCATATCTCGGCATCAACAAAACCACAATAACGATTACAATCAAAATTCGAATCAAAATAAAAACAACCACCACAATAACGATTACAATTTATTATTGCTTCCGTTGAGGCATAATCTCTCAGAACAAGCTCCACCTCCACTTCTACTACTCCCAAATTAACGAAAGAATACATAAGGAAAAATGATTGAATCTAAAAAATAAAACAAAAGGGAAACATATAATACCATCAAGGTCTCCCTGTGGTATTGTCGATGAATATAATCCACTGAAACTGCCATTCTCTACAATCCTCAAACAAAACATTCATTCAAAGAATTATTAGTATAAAAAATAATTTCCAATTTCATTCAAAATAAATCACTAATTAACATTGATTTGTCAATACGATATGCAAGGCAAACAAATAAGCATCTCAAGGCAAACAAATAAGCATCTCAACTTATATAACTACAACTCATTATAGATACAGAAGAAAACACAAAAATAGTCACTAAATTGGTATCAAGAGTAAAGGTATAAGAAGTAACCTCAACATCAGACGACTGGATGTAGATGAAGAGAAAATAACCAATCGCTGGTGTAACATGAAAAAAAGTGCAACCTGGTCTTTGATTAGTTCTTGAAATATATATGAACAAACAAAACCTACCCGATCTATAACCAAGAAACAAAAAAAATAAAAAAATCAAGAAACACTCATCACTGATCTATAAAATCAAACACTCATCACTGATCTATAACCAAGAAACAAAAATGAACAAACAAAACCTACCCGATATCTCCTTATACAGATCGTTACTTATTCTTGATGTGATATGAAAGATGCTTCGTTTGTTTGATTGGTGGAATAAGGGTGGATTGTGCTTGTGATGATAAAGAATTAAAGATGAGATTAGATTTGTCTTGTGGGAGAGATGTTACTGCAAAGAGAGAGGAAGTATAAGATGGGGGCGGAAAATTATGTTAGGGTTAGGAACTTAGGGATTTTAGAACATATAGTATATATATATCACATGATAACAGGTCATAACAGGTTAACAGGTCTAGACCTGTTAAGACACGAATATTAACAGGTCTTACAGTCTGACCTGTTAAGACACGAAACCTGTTAAGGTCAAACACGAAACCTGTTAAGAACAGGTCGTGTCGTGTCGTGTTAACAGGTTTCGTGTCAAAATTGCCAGCCCTAGTTATTGAAAAGAAAGAAGAACATCCAACAGCCATGACTGCTTTTGAGCTGATTTCAATGTCTAATGGGTGCTTCCTAAAAAGTGAATGTCAGGGTCAGTTATTCTCAGCCATTGGAAGAGGAAGCTGTTTTACTTGGCTACATCTTTTTAACTTCGTTACGGGCAGATGGAAACACAGGTTGGATTTCGTTATGCCACTTTGAATGATCCTTGATTCAGTGGATTTTAGGGTGATGGTGAAAAACCTTATCGGCAACAGATTGAGAAGTTTTAGAAGCTTAAGTCCCAAGTACAGAACGTATTGCTTAAAATTCAGGTGCAATTTTTTTTCTTCCTTTTTCATAGAGCTGTTAAAAAGCCTAACAAAATGTAGCCAAAAGATAGGTTTATTGTGCAATGTATCTAGCACTAGGTATTGTGTGGTTCAATGTATGTTTAAAAGTTGCCCTTAATCAAACTAGAAAGGGTGCTAATAAGATAGACGAGATTGTATATAATGCTGATGGTTATAAATGGTTGGTTATTAGTCTGATTATTTGAGAGACATAAAATGTTACTTAAACAGTGCGCATCATTATTGTAGGCACAAACTAATTTTAAGTACATTAAGGATGACATAAAAGTTTTAAACACGGCATTCCTGTAGCAACGCGTGTGCTCTCGACACTATCAACAAGACATCCAGCGGTAACACGCGGGCTGCAACACTCATTGAAACAAAATTTCAAAGTTTGTAACGTAAAAAACACTAAAAAAAGTACATTAGTACTATTTAATGACTAAAACCTATTTTCTATTGTAGTTTTTGTACTTTTCGTGAAAGGGATATAACTTTAAACTAACTACAATTATTAATCATGATTAAGTATAAGCATATGGGGTTTATATAAATTACAACTATAGTGATAAATTAATAATTAGATGAAGTCATTATGCAGTAAATAGTGGGTTCTTGACTTCTTGTCACCACTCTTAGACCATACATAGTGGCACCAACAGCGCCTCATTTTTCACCAACAGCGCCCCGCCCCCCACTACGGACGGGCGTGCCCAAAAAAAACGAAGTTGGGTGGTTCTGACAGCGCCCCTGCCCTTCTCCATTTCGAAAAAAGAAAGTCAAACAATACCCCACTCACCACTACACCACTTTTTCAACAAAGCCCTCACTGCCACATGACGAACAACGCTCCACCTTCTCTTACGCACCACTACACATGATCTTATCCATAATTAAAAAGTGTTGAAATACAATTATTTCACGTAAAATAAATATTGTTTAATAATTCCAACATGCTGCAACATAGATCCAAAATATCGGGAAGAGAAGTTTATATAAACAAATCGTTTAACAAACTTAAAAAGGGTATCTACAAATCTAAGTGGATACAGATCTTAATAGCTCAAGTACGAATTTGTTATTTTTTTCAATCTGCAAAAATCATCTTACGTGCACCTTGACCATCATATTGTCTAGTTACAATGGTCCCAATTCTAGAGCTTAACTAGCTTAAAATTGCAACTTGGGATCAACACATGAGTTTGGTCGTTTAGAAAGTGATCATATTGGAGAGTGGTAGTTTTCGTGTTTTTCTTTTTGTCGGTGTTAGCCAATGAAATTCTTGACATTCAAAAAATGGACTTTTAGTATAATTTACAATGAATTAGCGAATGAAATAATTGTAACACGTTTGCATAAGATGCATGCATGTTTCAAGAATCGTCACAAGTCACAACCTCCAATAGAGCTAGCCACATTTTCGTGAGTGATGATGCATGCAGTATGAGAAGATATCATCTCGAAGCTGAAACAAATATGTAGTGTTTAATTAGCCGCTAATGAACAGGACGTTGATCAGTATGACTCCGGCACAATATTGGACTCGTGGATTGGTCTTTTAGCCATGAGTTGATGTACTCACGATGATATTAAATTTAACTCATCTTCTTCGGGTGCTACTTCACAAATACACGCTATACAATCATATAGAATCGAATAATGAACATCACAGTAATTGTGGTGTTTGATTTCTTTAGTACTAGTTCTGCCATATTAGACCTTAATTTTCTGCTTTCACGTATTTCTTGTTGTTTGAGTGAGAATAAATGTAATATATAGTATTATGATTAGAGTATGACAAAAAAATGGATTATTCTTTATCTGTTGACGGTGATAGAAAAGTGCATCTTGATCAAGTTCAAAGTTCTACTATTATTCAGCGTTTGACGTTTGACCACACATGTAAGCACTTTAATCCAACCTCACTTGCATACCCATCGATTGTTCCAAAAAGTGGAAGTGGATATATGAGAAAACTTCTTGTTCAAAGTCACTTTCATGTGTAGTTAAAAAAGAATATTAATAAACGGATATGTGAATTTGCATTTAGACACTGTTGATACATAATCTGGCGCGGACTGAATTCAACGACTCTCCTTGGGCCGTTAGTCGTCTTCTCGAGTCCTGAGTAGACCTGTTCAACAAAGAGAACCTGTTAGGAGTGGACCCGAGGCCGTAGCCCCGGGATCCACCTCCGACGGTCAAGTTAGTATCGGTGCGATATAACTTATTAGTTAGGTTTAGGGTAACCTGTTGTATTCTGTCGTAGAAGGGGGTTCCAGCCATGTATTTATAGGGCATGGATTAGGGTTTAGGCGTAGAGTGGGCCGCTGTCTGCCGGGCCTGACCCATTCCTGGGCGCGGGCCAGACTATACGTCCACAAGCCCCCCAAGTCTAGTGTGACATAGTGCGTGGCTATGTTATGCTAGACTTAAGTCCTGTTCGTGGCCGCGTAGGCCCAATCAATCATGACGGTATGGCTCATGTGTGCGCAACTCAGGTGCCGCATGGATTGTCTCCATGTGTGCGCATGGATTGTCTCCCCCGATTATCCTCCGGCGTGAGAGTAAGTAATCGAAGTTTAGGGTTTAGTGAAGAGTTAGGGTTTTGCGAAGATCGTACCTTTACCGAGGGCCTAGGTGCCCCTTATATACACATGAAACCCTAGTAAGTTTCGTGTTCCCTACTCCTCGGCGCATTCGCCGACATCGGATATTTGGTATATATCCCCTTTATTTAGGAGATACTCCATATCCATTCCAAAAATAACTTTGGGCTTGGGCCTTGTAGGTCCAAGCCGCATAACTGGTAGTCCAGTTATCGCCATGCGGCCCATACGTGGTGGGCTTAAGTATTTAGTATTGTTTACTAATCGGGTCCGTGACCCGGGTGTAGACTATACGTCATCATGTCCCCCCAGTCTAGTGTGCGCAGGGTAAAACCTGCGGATGCTAGACTAAAGTCGTGTCGAAATTATTCCTCACGCGTACGCGGGAAGATTTCAAAAATATACCGCCAAAAACGCACGTATGATGTATCTAGTCCAAAAAAGTGCAATTCGGGTACCTCGGGAAGTGGAGAGGTTATCCACTTGTCCTGTACCGTTACGATTTGAGTTAGTGGGATACACGTGTCAGTCATCTGTGGTGGATGGGAAAAGTATATAAACTACCGCCTCCATTCACTGTGATATCCACAGTTAAAAAATCACATTTCCACCATTTTTACATCTTCGAATCTGCTATCAAGAAACCGATAATTCGAAGGTAATAGCGTGTGCGCACATTCTGAAACACAAAATGGTGTTGCAACTTCAGGATTTCACTTCTAATATAACCGAAGGTGAACTGAATCAGTTCACCTCGGATTACTTTATCCCTTTGGGTCTGCACCCAGAGGTACCAGGTCCCAATGCCACCATCGCGAATTTCCCCGTAGGGAAAGTGGGGCTATATACGCGCTTTTTCGAGTGGGCGAATCAGCGCGTACCCATTTTCGTGCTGCTGAGTGATATACTTAATTATTACGAGCTCCACATCTCACAGTTGCATTGTATTGGTGCTGGGAAGATTGCCAATTTTGAGGTGAACTGTCGCTTGTTAGCGATTCATCCGACCCTCCAATTATTTCGCGCGTTCTATCACGCAACGTGGTCAAATGGATGGGTTACCTTCTCTAAGCGCGTAGGCAAGTTACAATGCTATGTGCAGAAGGTAGATAAACTCAAGGACTGGAGGGAGAAATTCTTTTGGGTTGACGCCGCCGTTTTTCCTTCCAATTTTCAATTTTACACCCGTGCCACTCTGCCCAAGGATGAGCCCCCCCCGAGACGTGGTATAACGCGGATCATGCGGCGATCATTGATGAGAACCGCCTTCCCATCAAGCCATATCCGGAAGCGTTCCTGGTGCATATGGGCATCAGTCGCAACTACTTCGAGTTTGAGGCAGAGGTTCCCACATTCTTGGATGCGGATGGCACGGGTGGGTGCTCCTTACTGTCGTTATTAATGTAAGCGTTTCTTCGTTTTCCATACTTTATGTAACTTGCTTCTCTTTGTCTACTTTATACGCAGAGATGGATCTTTTTGCGGTTGTTAACTTGGAGACACCGCGTTCCGTGGCAGTGGGGGTGCGTCCTCTGAGGGAGGGTGAGAAGACCATTCTGGAGGCGACGGCCGGGGCGTCGTGGACTTGGTTATTCCAGAGTCTGAGGGCTCCCCTGATGTGGTGGTAAGCTGAGCCGTTGCAGGAGGTGGCTCCTCCTTTGCAGCAGGATCCTGATACTGCGCAGCCTCTTCCCAATGAAACGCTGATCCATTTAGAGGAGACTGACAGTGAAATGGAGGAGTGCTCCCCACTGTCGCGCAAGAGAGCGCGTGGTGGTCATGGTGAAGGGTCTTCCAAGAGGCCGCGACCTGAGGCTGAGGAGAGTCCATCTTTTACTGAAGTGCAGATGAAGTAAGTATCTTAGTTATTAGTTATGAACTTTTGTCAAGTTATACTTTATTCTAACTTTGTTCCTTCGTGTCCTCAGTGTGGATGCTGAGAAGTCTGGTGGAGGTACGTCCACGACTGAGATTGAGAAGGACGTGTCCTCGTCTCCTCCCCCCATGTAAGTATTCTTTGGCAATCCCTTAGGATTTTGCGTATGCTTGACTGTTATTCGTGCGCTGACCTTGCTTCTTGATCTTTCGTGCAGTGAACAGCCTGTGGAGGACGCTGGCGTCGTAGATGGAGGTGCGCCTCCCAAGGTGAGCCCCTTTGGGGTGCCTTCACCAAGGGATGTTGGAGGGGAATCAAGTTCGTTTGACTCTATGATGGAGGAGCTGGCCTCCATCGCTGTGCGCCAGTCCGAGCTGGTGGCGCAAGCCAGGGTGTGCCAGTCCGAGGAAGTTTCTAGGCTGATGCGCAGCGCCTATGCCGCATAGAATGGCCTTCCCTTTCACGCCTTTCTTTCTTGCGACTCTGGAAACATGAGCATTTAGAGACCTTTGCAAAGAAATCTCTTTCTCAATACGGAAAGGATTTAGAATGTCACGAGGCTGAGCAAAAATGGGTACCTTCAACTGCGCTACGTCAGGCTTCAAGTAGAAGTCCAATTGCTGATCTGCATCATCCTGCAGATGCGGGAAAGAGTGAGCCCCGCCATGATCACGCTGATAGGTCCAAGCCGCATAACTGGTAGTCCAGTTATCGCCATGCGGCCCATACGTGGTGGGCTTAAGTATTTAGTATTGTTTACTAATCGGGTCCGTGACCCGGGTGTAGACTATACGTCATCAGACACTTTCAACAGCATGCGAATAATATACATTCGTCGTTACCCGCAGTAGACATGATATGGATGCCATATTCAGACAGGATAGTGTTTACAATATAGGTATATAAATTTAGTATAATTGCGTCTTAATGTTTTTACTACGTATTTGCATGTGTGTTCCATGAATCATTTAGGCTAAGTGTAATGGTCATCATCAAACCGAGCATATAAAATATTTTATTTTATACAAACATACTTCACAATATACCCAACAAAAACACACACACACACACAAAAATGTTGTCAAACATTTCGGTGGTTTGCACCATCAAACCAGTGCGAAAAATGGGTCTTCGCGGGCAGTGGGAGAGGTTGTGTAGTGAGGATGACGCGTGATGGATGGTACCACCAGGTGGTTAATGACGAGCCTTATTTTCTTATTAGTCTAGATTACGTAATCAAACTTTTTATTTTCCATTTTTCTTTGTTGTAGATTTAAAATTTAAAGACAAATTTGTATCTCTCTTTCCTCGATTAATTTTATAATATACCCAATTTACAATTATTGAATCCATAATATATAATGCTTTTAAACATGTTTGACTAGACATGAAATTATTAAAATTTGAGACAAGAGATATGACATAAAACGTGAGTACCCGTCATATTTTGGGTTGGGTCAAGTACTTGTCATTTGTGTTCTAGTTGGTAAAACAAGATACTCGTTTTGTGGGCACGACTCTTAATTTTGCCAATACCACAATAAATTTGATCCATGAACATCCCTAATATGAAGTAATTTCTTAAGTGCATATGGGTGAGGTAATTGAACGAGCCCAACTGTTAGACCAGCCGTTATGGTGGCCATCCACCACACGTGAAGGACCCCCTTCACACGCGAAGACCGTGTGTAGAGACCAAGATTCACGTTCTAGAGGTTGGGGGACACGATCTAAAGATTAAACATGGTAGAACTTTATTGATTGGGGGATGTGTGTATGTTTTCTAGAGAGAGAAGTAAAGAAAACACACACACCTCCAAAGTAACAAGTGAATCCCCACCTTTCTAGTTGTGACTAGGAAAGTATTTATTACATGAATACAAGTCTAACTTAGCACTAATGACTAAACTAGTCCTTGTACTTTAAATGCTATTGCAATTCCCACATATGACAAAACTTTAAAGCTAACAATCTCTCCCCAAAGTGATGTCATATGGGAATTGCTTACAATGTTCCCTACAAGTAAAATATAAACCATAAGCACAGAGAATAGTCTTCAAACTTCATTACTTCGTTCAGCTTGCAGAATCTTCTCAGCTTTCATTTCTTTACTTGCAGATGAACCATGTGAGCAAATCTAATTAGGGTTTAATTATGACCATTTCACTCTCCCCTAATTAGTGCTCTCCCCCAAACTGACAACCTCATTTTATGAGTGCCCTGAATCTGTTCGGGGGAATAGAGTATCAACATCTTTATCTCACCAAATGCATCCCAGTTATTTTTCCATGAGAGATCAGCCCGTACATTTCTCTCCCCTGCTGGTTACGATTTATCGGAATCAGCATACTGATGTGTACGTGAAATACAAACTGGAAGCCCTATATCAGGAATCATATCAGCCCGTGAGAAGATGTCGATATACCCAATCTACCTCCTGTATAAAAAACAACGGCTTCATGTAGTGACTACTGATGGAGAAAACCCACTATAACGAACTTGAGACTGAAGTAGAATAACCCAAATTTGTGACTTAAACTTGCACTGTTGTATGACTAAGTACCTATACTGAGCACTACAACGTAACTCCTTAAAGCATAGGTCGTATCATATATCCATCCAACCTTCCTTAATAGTATATGAACATCTCTTGAATTATCCACATCTTTGTGTGACACTGAGTACTACAACGTATCTCCTTTAAGTGATAGTTAACTAGGTCTTCGTCCGTCCACCCCTTGACCTATGAAAACTAGATAACCCAATACTTAATCATCGAATGCTCTGTGAGCCGTTTAAGATCGAGCAAGGATCTCGAAGAATCATGCATCCAACCAACCCCGATATCTTCAAGATACTAAGTACACGTACCCGAGATATTCCACTTCAACTTCAAATAAGTAATAATGAATCATCATCCTTGTAGTCACGGTTGATAATAATCAATTTTGTAGCCATTGTCATTTGATTGTGAATCTTGATCAGGATCTTTTCGGCTATACATGGTGATTTTGAAGATGCAGTCCGATAATTTCATTTGTGATTTTGGTGTGATATATGCCATAAAATGCAATTCTAATGATGCTGGAAAATTTTGAGTTTAAGAAATTTTTACGCCAAAAATTCCCGAAAAATTCGAATTTTGGCCAAAAAATTTGAATTTTGGGCCAAAATTTTCACTCTTGCATCAAAATTTGAATCTCGTGTAAAAATGGACCGTTAAGTCACTCATCCGAATTAAATTTTACTCAAATTTTCCCGCCAGAAAGTCAGAATTGCGATAGGTTCCTTTGGCATATTTGCGATAAGGTGTGATTTGCAATTTCGATAATTTTGTCGAAATTGACACAGGTCAATTGCGATAAAATTGTCGAAATTTGATTTGCGATAAAATTATCGAAATTGATTTGCGATAAATACTTCATGGGCCAATTGCGATAAAAGACAGATTTTGCAATTTCGATAGAATTGTCGAAATTGCAATTTCGATAAAAGCTCCTATCGCAAATCTTATACAAGATTGCGATATTTTTCTGAATTGCGATAAGTGCCTGCTTCCTGAATTGCAATAACTGGCAGACTCAACCACTTCTTGTCCTTTAGTCACTTGCCCACTGATTCACCCACTCTTGTAAGATCTAACCACTCTTTACCAACTCTCACCAATAATTCTTTCACAAGAATTATACGCAAGAAATAATGATGAAGATCCAAAAACATATCTTACACAATCTTGTTTAATTTGTGTCGATCTAATCACTTAGAACAACAAAAAATTCACCCTTTAAACACAAGATTCGAGTGAGGAAGAATCACAGATTCACAAACCAACTCGTTAAGACACAACCTTACCCTTAGAAATTAGTGTTCGATTCCAAGAATAAAACCACAAACTGCCACGATTTTTGAAGGACAAAAAACACGACAGTTTGGTATTTAAAACACAAATCGAGACACCAATACCTCTAAACTCGGCTGATGAAGAAGATGGAGAAGAACCGAGATAAAGCACAACATAAATCACATTTTTCACCTTAAAAACACACGATTAGCCACAAGGTTCGCTCTTGATACCAATTGTAGAGACCAAGATTCACGTTCTAGAGGTTGGGGGAACACGATCTAAAGATTAAACATGGTAGAACTTTATTGATTGGGGGAGGTGTGTATGTTTTCTAGAGAGAGAAGTAAAGAAAAGACACACACCTCCAAAGTAACAAGTGAATCCCCACCTTCCTAGTTGTGACTAGGAAGGTATTTATTACATGAATACAAGTCTAACTTAGCACTAATGACTAAACTAGTCTTTGTACTTTAAATGCTATTGCAATTCCCACATATGACAAAACTTTAAAGCTAACACCGTGACGGCGTGATGCCCTTCCACCTGCGTTCGCCATGTCCAGTTTTTTGTGTCGGTTAGGTGGCGCAGATGAAACACACCCTTTTATTACTATTTTTTTGTGTGTGCGTGAGTATATCGTAAGGTATATTTGTATAAAGTGTGATATTTTTATGTCTTTAGTTAGGTGGTGACTACTACGGCTCTAAAAGTGGTGGTAAATTGGTGTATTAAAACCTGATGTGACGCTGAGGTAAAGGTAATAGTCGGGTGACCATTACACCCGGCCTTATGATAAGACTCGGTTTATAAATTAATCCTTACAATTTCAAGTAATTCTGAATTAGAAATTCAAACAACTTTCAATTTTTTTATTAAGAAAATCATTTACTATCTTCTTTCATTTAGCATGTCGTTAGTAAGATACAACTCAAATGAAAATAAGTTATATACATGAATTGAAATTCTACGTTAAGAAAACGTAGTCTCTATTTCATGTATCAAAACTACAAGATGAAAAAACTGAGTTGTGAATGGCTGAATAATACGGTCAAATATCTATAGAAGCTAGAATATGGTTATATCAAATGAACATTCTTCAGGGGTTAAGTATTTTGAACACAAAGGAGTCTATCAGAAAGAAATAAAAAATGTTTATATATGTGTTAATCTGTTATTAAGCAAATGATTTCAACGGGACATTCAACAGATTTGTGAACACAAATTAATCACATAAATCAAAAGTAAATGAGAACCACACCACACCACACCAAGCCATGATATTTGATATTGACCTACCAAAATAGTGACATAATGTCACCAACTTTGACCAAAAGCTAACTTTCAATGCCAAACTTAAAACCATAAATGTAAAGCTATTAGGATTATGGCATACCACAAACCAGTTGCGACTTTACGATATTTGTGGACTTGAGACATTTTGAGGCCGTACACTGATCGATCATAACCACTTAAATACCACTAATGTCATAAAGTGACTAACAATTATTTGAGAACCAAATATGATAACAAGAAGTAAGCTGAAAGTTGAGCAAAGTAATGAAAATCCAAGACGAATTAATATTAGAGATCTAAATTGAAGCTCAAATGCAATGGCACCAACTTTGACATCGACTTAAGCTTAAAAAAACTACAAAGTAATGGTTGAGAATCATTTCCTATGAGAGTTCAAAGCACACCTTAAACTCGATATCTTGCATAAACACCATATATGATATGTGAACAAACACGAAAACTAGACGCCTCTTTCTACTTAACAACCATGGAAAGACCTCAATGTTCATAAACTCCATGGTGCATATCGTTTCACCTCTCTTTATTGATTTTTTACTTAAGTTGGAACCAACATCTGTATCGTTTCTGTATAGTTCTATTCATATAAAGAAAAATTTACATGTTTCATCATTGTGATTTACTCAAAATCACACTCGTCATCCTTATTTAATTTTAATTACATAAATGATCCTTAATTTTTAAACTATTTGCATTGATAGTCCCTATTTTGAAAAATATGGACTATCCGTGTAATAACAATAGAGACTACCCGTATAATGAAAAACTATAGATTATCAAAATTGAATGAGGACGACGAGTGTGATTTTGGGTAAACCACAAAACGAAACATGTAAATTTTTTCTCAAATAAACAAACATGGCCACGTGTGTATTATTCCAGGCTTTATAACTCAGAAATAATCCACTTAAATAGTTAAGATTATTAACTTAGACTAACTTGATTAGACTAACAGAACTGATGTAAACAGCACGACTGTAAGTTCTAGAACTCATCAACAAACAATTTATCCAACTAGTGATTGAAAGAGATATAATTATACGTATACATTGGTAAGTTAGTCCCATATTAAATATCTATAATGCTATTTCAACCAACTGAGACGAGATTTTATTGGGTATAAATGATATTTAATTGATGAAGACTGTAACTAATGGATTTTTAAAACTTAGACTTTTTGAAAGTTGACACTTATTTTAAGACGAAGACAATACTTACGAGTTATTAAAAATTGTGAAATGTGTCATTTGTCCTCTTGTCCTGATGATTTCCTTAGCTTCTTGGTCGTGGTCTCTAGCTGCATCTTTAACATAATTCTACATGTGGTCGAAATTCGAATGCCAATATATTTCGCATAAGTTGAGATTGTTTCCTATCACAATAAATTTCTCTTTTATTTGAATTCTACTCAATATCATATAGGCATAACGTTACTATTCTAACTTATCAAAATGCTCATCTTTTTGAAGTTAATATTTAGGTACTTCAAATTAAGAGTAATAGCCGTGCTCTTATTAAAAATTAAAAAAAAAAAAAAAAAAAAAAAAAAAAAAAAAATTGAGATGTTTCTAGAAACGATTTCTGTAGATACGAAGATAGACAACGTTTACTTGTAGAAAAAATTTCATGTTTTTCTGTTTTTAGATTCATTGAGAAGTGATTGTTTTTTTTTTCCTCTAGAGAAGAGTTGAGAATTTTGAAAACCCATTTAGATAGAGTTATATTTTTCATTTTTAACAAGATTACATCATATTGCGACGGTGAAATTTGAGGTTTTCATTTTTCTAGTTAGAGAGAAAAAAGTGAAGAATGATAGATTACGGTTTTCATTTTTTTTTAGTAATTTGGAAAGGGAGAAGTTCACCTTTTTGAAAATTTTTGAAAAAAAAAAATGTGACTAAACGGGTTTTTAGTTTTTCTATTTACCTATGAAAAATTTCTTAAAAAACGAGATGTTTTTCACCAACTAAACATAAGTGTTTAAAACAAGTATTTTTTAGAAATTTTATTGTTTAAAATTGAAAATTAGTTTTTGACTTTTATACCTAAAATTTGGATTGAGATTCTTTCAATTTTAGATGAATATGACCGGTCATGTTCCTTTACAAACAAGAGAAAGACCAGGTCCCGCAATAGACCCTACAGTTTTATATGTGAAAGAACATGACAGGTGATGTTCATGCTAACTTGAGAGAATCTCAATCCTTAAAATTTCAAGCACTTGAATTTAGAGATTCATATTAGTAAAAAGCTAAAAAAAAATAAAAAAAAAAATACGTTGATAGTTTAAGGCTACTGGACTATAATCATCGACATACGAGAGTTTTTAAGTTTATTTTCTGCTTAATGCAAACAACTCAGTGAATAAGTTGAGCAAAACTCAAAAACCATTGATAAGAAAAACCACCCCTAATTTTCCATTTTGTAAAATGTTTTTTGATTTGACATAAAAACATTTAAAAGTAAAAATTATTAAAAAAAAAAAAAAAAAAAAAAAAAAAAAAGGTGGGTAAAAAGGAAGGCAGCTCATGAGCGGCACGTGAACTCTTCGTTCTTCTTCTATCATCAACCAAACACCTCCCCTGAATATCAACGGTGGCCGCCGCCGGCGTTTTACCCAATTAAGTAAGATCCTTTAGTTCAATTAGATCTAATTATATTTCACTCTTTATCTAATTTCCTTTATAATCAGCAGGTTAAAAAATATGAAATCAAGCAAAAGGGGTCATCAAGAAGATGATTTTGAAAACAATAAAGGTAAAATCTTTTCTTATTTTTATTCATACCCTTTTAATTCTATTCATGGTTTTTTTTTTTTTTTTCTTGAATTGTGATTGAAGCAGATGGAGGGAAGAGTAATAATTATGATAAGATAGATGCAACCAGGTCTAAACATTCTGTTACTGAACAAAAAAGAAGGAGCAAGATTAATGAAAGGTACCTGCTTTTTTATTAGTTTTCCAGTAGCTATTTAGCGTTGCGTTTTGTAAGTGATTATCCCATCATTCGGGAGTTTGGGATTGGGTTTATGGAACTGCTTATTGCTTTTTAAAATTATTCAAAACAACTTGTTTTACTGACAGATTATCAGATAAGAAGTTTGGATAAGCTATCCTAAACACCCTCAAATTCTGTTGAGTCAAAATAGGATAAGCAAATAAGCAGCTTTAACAAGCACTCCCAAACACCCCATAAGTCAAAGTATCAGTTTTGGATAATCAATTTCAAAGTAGCTGCAAGTACAAGTGGAATTACCATCATTTGATTAACTATCATGACTTCAAGGTGCAAAAAGCACATAAAAATATGATTATCTCTGCAGCCTCTTTTGTTACAACAAAATATTCCAGTTAACGTATATCACATAATCATCTTTTAAACACAATGCGGAACACCCCCTAGTTGTCTTGTATGCTAGAGTAGATATTGAAGAAAGGCTCTCTTCATATGTTTGTAAGTATATGACCTTGTTTAACATCTGTTTTTTGTGCAAGTTGCCATCGTTGTACTTCCAGTTGTTATATAATGGTTGTTATGAGCCCACGAGGACTTCTATAATATTTATTTGTTTCTTTATCTACATATTATTTAGGTATGCAATGATATTGGTTAGCTTTTTGTGGGAAGACACAAAATGAAATTAAAATATCAAAATGAGATGATAAAATGCAAGATATGTGAATCTATCATTTTGAACTACGATAAAGATATATAATGCATCCTTGTTACATTAATTCCTACACAAAATGGGTGTGCCTATGTGGACTTCAACCCTATATGATGATGTGTTGATGACTTGATTCCATCTGTTCTTTGTATTAGATCATGCTCTTTGTGTATTTGAATATCTTGTAATAAATATTTTTTAATCTATCTGTTTGTAGATAAGCTGAAATTAGGGGTCTATAACGAATAACAACACTTCTTCAAGATCTATGCTATTGTTTTAAACAATTATGTTGACCTATAAGAGCATGTATATATAGCTTTGGTCTTGTGAATTCTTTTATTATTTGCAAAAAAAAATTAGAATCTGTATGCTAATTCGTTTAAGGTTTTAGAATTTGGTTTGAATATTACAAACCAATCTTAATGTTAAAGTACGGTTCTAATGTACCACCCTTTTGTATTCTTTATTAGATTCCAGATATTGAGGGATCTGATACCCAACAGTGATCAAAAGAGAGACACGGCATCATTTTTACTAGAGGTGCGTCAACTAAACATGAATATTTTTACGTTTTAATTGTTCTTTGAAGGATGATTTTCTTAGCTGATGAGATCCATTGGTTTGCAGGTGATAGAATATGTTCAGTACTTACAGGAAAGAGTACAAAAGCATGAAGGATCATACCAAGGTTATAGCGCAGAGCCCACAAAGTTAATGCCATGGGTAACTTAACTAGCATTAATATTTCATTTATAGATTAAAGTTTATATAATGATGATCGACTAACTTTTCATAAATTATCTTCCCGTAGAGAAACAGTCATTGGCGTGTCCCAAATTTTGGTCATCCATCCGTCATAAGGAATGATTCCGGGTCGGCACCATCTTTGCCTGTTATATTTGATGAAACCGTCACAGCCATCAACACGCCCCCACAAATTCCTGCTCGTTCTGACCCTAGTGGAGATCTGAACCGTAATTTGATTGATTCACAACCTGATTTACAAGCAAACATTCCTGTCCCTGATGGTACACTTTCTCATTCTACCCTTCGGGGCTCACTCTGTCACGTCAATAGGCAGTCAACCGATATACCTGCTGCTGGTGATGGGAATCAGCAAGATGAGCTAACAGTTGAAGGCGGCACAATTAACATTTCAAGTGTTTATTCTGAAGGGTGAGTGATGAAAAAACTTTTCTGGTAGAGGGGACAATTTTGACCCGTTTTCTTATTATTGGGTTGATCTGGGGTTACTTAAATTCAAATGGGTCAAATGAAAAACTAAGAAGAGAACACACACACACTGCTTTGAAATGTATTTTTTATGCATATAACCTCCTAAAATTGCCTAATTCAAATTACTCTATTTGCAGCTAGATCTAATGGAGTAAACTTCTGTTAAAATGTAAAGAGAGACAAAAAGTGTAGTGTTTCTGGGTCTACCCTACCGGACGTTTTTCAACTCCTAAACAAAAACTCGTTTTGACTTTTAACTCGTTATTAGACCCAAACCATCTTGCCACAGCCACTTGTTACATCTGTTTTCTAGGTTATTTACTATCCACCACCTTGCAAATCAGCAAATGCAAATATCATCACTTTCTTTTAGTGCCTATTATCATTTAACGTGTTGATATTACCTCAATTGAAGCTATATGTGGGTCGTTCTTTCTGTTTTTGGAACGTAAACAATGTACTGCACTCCATATTGATATAATATTGTGATCATGCCTTTTGATATCAAGAAATTTTTTATTTTTGCAGATCTTCTGAAGTATAATCAATTTTTTATGTATTACAGGTTATTGTATTCTCTCACACATGCGCTAAAGAGCTCCGGTGTCGACTTAACTCAGGCCAGCATCTCTGTACAGGTTGATCTTGGGAAACGAGCAAATAGAGGACTGACATCTGGTGCATCCACCGCAAAGGTACAAAGCAAAAATTTGTGGAGTTTTGAAAAAATAAACGTACATGTTTTTTTCTGCATATTATGTGATGATGGTTGTAAACTGTATGTATCATTTGATTTTCTTTTCAGGATCATGAGAACCCTCAATCGAGCAATCAGCCAGTGGGCCGGTCTCAAGAATTCAGCAACGGTGAAAACTCAGATCAACCTCAAAAAAGACAAAAGACGTGACAGTGCTACTTGTGAAGCTCAAGTTAGTTTTTCCAAATATGGTCAGAGGGGAGTGTATACCTAAAGACGAGTCAAAGTTGTAAATGTTGTGTCGTTCGTTGTTGGCAACCTGAGAAATCTATGTTCAGTTCTAAAGAGAGTTGCGTTGTGGTTTCTGCTCAGTCGTAGTGGTGGATGAATGTTACATTTGGTTTTGTTATGATCAAATATATTATTATATTGTTATTATTTTGTGAGTTTAGAGATTCGGGTTTTGTTTCTTTAGTTGTTGAAGATGGAACCGAGTCTGGAATATACAGAATTACAACTAAAGTTTCTTTGTGCTATAGCTTCTATTATTATACGATTCTGCTACCTGCATCATCACTTTATCATGTTGGAATAATGTGAAATTGTGAATTTCAAATATGAATGGCCTTTTGGGCACGCATTACAAGCTCATCGCATGTCCATAGTCTGTTTCTAACTAACTATATACGATGTTTTGACCAATGGATGAATGGTTCGTCGAGTGTTCTTGCAAAAAGAAACTGGATCTTTTATATTTGGCACTCCCGCTAAACTAAATCATGACTTTAGGTCAAATCCAATCCACGAAATAATTAGTAATCCGATCAAGGGACAAGTCATGGCGACATTGTTCAACTACTCTAATGAATCTTTCAACCATGGGTTCAGCCACATATAGCCGAGATGGTTCAGTTTGTCTCACCTACTTTTAGTGCAACTTAATTTTAGTTCTGAACCAGCTGGATAGTGGATACATATTTTAGTTCTGCCCCTACTACATTAACTTTCGAATATCTTAGTTCTTACAAACTTTGTGCAATAAACTTTTTGCATCTGTTTGAAAGTATATTGGTATACAACAGCAGTTTGTAGTTTTGTGCCTAGTTTCTTTGTGTTACATGAATGTTTGGTGCTAAGACTATCCCCATTCATGATCCTCAACAATCCAATCTCTAATTAAATATTAATTTCTCTCTCCTCCAAATAAACAAACCAATCTATCTCATTTTTACACTCCCACTCACAATCCAACCCAATCTAACTTTTTATTATATAAATATTATATATGATTACTTTAATATATTATACCCCCTCCGTTCCTAAATAAGTGTCCACTATTGACCTTTTAAGTCTTCCTTTTTTAACTTTGACCTTAAATTATTTTATTTGTGTTATTTAATAATTGATGCAAAATATATGAATAGATTGGGTTTTAAATGTATTTTAATTGGTATAATTTTAATCTATTATTAAATAACACAAATGAAATAATTTAAGGTCAAAGTTTTAAAAAGAAGACTTTAAAAGTCAATAGTGGACATTTATTTAGGGACGGAGGAAGTATTAATTATTTTATTTGAAATAAAAAATTATTTATCTGAAATATATAAAAAAAATTATTTGAAACTAAAACATAAATTTTTTTTTACATTAGATTTTATATAATTCTTTTATATATAAAATCTTTTTTTTTTTTTTTAAACATCTCCGTTTTTTATAAATTTTATATCATGATGTTCAGAAAAAAATAATAAACAAAACTGTGTTTTTAGATTTTTTTTTAAAGTTATATATTAATAGTTATTAAAGAAAAATGAATTTTTATTAAAAACTAATTAGGATGAAAGAAAGAAAAAAAAAAAAAAAACAAAAAAATTAAAAATTAAAGATTAAAGTAAAGTAGAGATCGTGATCTCAATCGTTCGGCCGATCAGATCGTGGAGATTTGATGATTTTTTCTTTATTTTTAATTCTTTTGGATGACAATCTCACTATGTGGATCATGAGTGTGAGTAGTCTAAATAATGTCCTATGAACTGTGGATTAATATTAGAAATAGGAACTTTACAACACATGGGGTGGTGGCGCAGTTGGCTAGCGCGTAGGTCTCATAGCTAAAGAGTGATCCTGAGGTCGAGAGTTCGAGCCTCTCTCACCCCATCCTTTTTTTTTCGCCTAGATGAAATCGACTTTTCATGGCATGCCAACCTCTTGCAATTGTTGAGTACGACTTAAAACCAATATACTTCGGCCCTACTACAGCGCTTCGCGCCTCAAACCTGATTATGAATATTTGGGTTGGTCAAACACCAAATCGTCTATGATCAACTAACTATTTATCTACTTTCAAAGTGACCTTCCAACCCGAGACGATATGAAAATATTGTCACTTGACACATATGATTATTATTCAATCATATATTGGTGAATCAAAATTTTCTCAATCTAACTACTTATCTACTTTCATCTGTGCGCTCGTCATGGAAAATAAAGAAAAGCCTATGCTAAATGTTGACTCAAAAAAAATATAACATGTATGATACATAAATATATCGTCTCTACTGAAAACAAAAAGTCACCATAAATTATGATAGCTTTCACCTGTTTTGCAACTTGCAAGGATAAACAAAAACAGCAAGTAACAGTAATAATCTATGAAATATTATTTCACTTCTGTTGCAAACACAAACAATTTCATTTCGACTTTAAGTTTCTTTTATATATGATCAATCCATCTCAACAACGTTTAAGTACACAATAATAACTAGCTGTTCGATAAAAACAAGAACATAATAACTGCACAAAAAAACATCTAGCCATTTTCTTCTCATTCCCACATGTCAAATAAACGAATTATAGTGTCGCACATTAATTCACAATCATGCTCTATCCTTGGACCTTTTAATCACTTTTCATCTTCAATCTCCTGCAATAAAGAATTGTAACCGCTATGAGTTTTTATTCTCAACGTTTTTTATGATACAGAAATAATACAGATGGCATGAACAAACTATGAGTTTATTATACTCACAGAATTGTCAATCTTGTCAAAATCATCATCAAAAGCACCATCATCGTCATCATCTGAAAATGCACAAAACAAAGATTAGAACAATGAAATATGACAAATAAGATAATCAATAGTGCAATAGAGAATTTTCTTCAAAAAATACCTGGATGATCATCATTGTCGTCAAGATCTCCCAAAAGATATGAATCTAAATCTTGCTCAGATGTAGAGGTCTTGCTTTTCAGCTTTCCCTCGATCGCTTCTTCTCCAAAAGCTTGAGTTTGATCAACTTTTTCATCTTTTGCTTGTGCTATTTGTTTTAGTTTGTTCTCCTCATACTTTCTTTCGTAACTGTACACATGAGCAAAAAATGGAATTAGTGATAGCTTAACTAGATGTCAATATCTTAATTTGCAAGTAAAAGTTGATAATCCAAGAAAGCGTAGTAACATACGGGGATACATGAGTGCTCACTAGTGTAAAATATATCCTCCAGAATCTTCCATCTTTCATGTGTCTTGGACATAATTCATATCTCAACTTTGATACTTCCTGAAAAAATCATGATCATTGTAACTATTAAAGGCGCTGCTTGATGAATTATGGTTTGGTGTGAATAGTTAACGACCATGAAGAAAAATCTAATTAACAAGTTTTGCCAGTGAGTAGGAATCATGCGATGACTTAAGTTTGGGCAATTGAATACATAACTGTTAGATTATATAGACGGAAGCCCTATATTTGCAAGATACGTTTTTATTTATCAAAGAAGAGAGTCAATACCTTAACGGTTGTGAGGACGAGATTTGCATGTTTCTGCTGCCACTCAGAAAGATCTTGCCTTACATTGGAGACAGTAGCAACATCAGATGCCGAATCATCTAAGGATCAAGAGAAGCATGTTTAGTTGTCTTATGTTTCAAAGCGGTAGGATTGATAGCAAGTAAACTCATATGTCCCCTGGTTTTCAAGCTTGTACTTATATTAAGTTTTAAATGAGAAATAGGCAAGCTGGATTATTATATTCACATTTGATCCATCAAACAGAACCACCTTTTGAGTTTTGACTAGCATTTACAGTTATTTTGAATATCCACAGCTTCCACACACCAATTTAGTAGTCAGTTACTATTTAAGATGGCTTGGTCAGTCACTCCGTAAACAACAACAATCTGAGGTTATGCTAATGTTGAATTTTGGTTGCATGCACACGGATATAAATAGAGTACATCAGTTCGGTAAAGATTCAAGTCAAGAAAGAAGAAACATAGGTCTCTATCTCTCTCACCTGAGTTTTTTCATATTCTTTGGATTTTTTACACGATAGGTACCATAGCATACCTCAATCCAACTTTTCTTAATTCACTGATCAGATCTTCACTAAAATATTACCTTCGTTACTTTTCCTACAGAATTCAGTGTCTTTCTTTGCAATTTAAGTCTTTGATATTTGTGTCATAGATATCAATTTTTCCAAACTATGAGCAAAACAATATTTTGATCGCAACAATTTTTTGTACTTCATACACCTTATCAACACGGTATGTTGTTTTGTAGGTGACCAGTGGTTGCAATGGAACTACGTATGACTCTAGACAAGTGTTATCTTAATCGTTGTATTAACAAAGATAAGAAGATATTTGTTGATGGTACACTCACTAAACATATTGAAAATTCTTCTTTTAACATAACACAAAGGGAAAGCTTCAGTATAATGATCTCTTGATTGCATACTGTTACGCCAAAAGATATTGCAGAAACTGTGATCATAATAATATAACTCTTGACATCTGAACAAATCTCAAACATATGTTTGGAAATGCAATGGAGCTCAATTGCTATAGCAAATTACATTGCATTCCCGAATATGTATTGTAGTTCTATTCTGATAAGTAACACTATAGATCACACCATTTGCAATACTTTTTGCCGATCATTAAGCAATCAAGAGATTAATATATCATTGCACCATGCCCGCTCTCTTAGGCTAAGTAGAAGAACTTGCTACAAATAATAGGGGGCATACCATAAATAAAAAAATACATATACCCTTTTATCTCTTTTGTAAATAAAAGATTTTAACAAAACATTTTGAAGTTTCCTCAGCTCCATTGAATACCAATAGTCATCACCATCATACCCATGATGATCCTCTATTGGGGAAATTGCAGAAATCGAACAATACTTGGAACTCTGAAAGGCATGATAACACTTTCAGATCAAATCTTTTTGGTGGTTCACCCAAATGAATTGATCGGATACAATTCAGAGAATTTGAGAACGAAAGTGTGTTTGTGTTTGAGAGGAATACGAACCAGAAGAAGCAACCAATATGACAGGGAAATTCGTATATGTTGCAGGGGTTGGATTAGCTTCGCCCCTAATGTCTGTTGGAAAACATAATCCATCAATCTTTGTTATGTTAGAATAGGGCTGCAAATTTCGTTTGACAGTTAGGAAAGTTAGTTAAGATACAGTTAGTTATTGACAGTTATGATTGAAAGGACACAACTGTTGGTATCATTAAACCATCATAACCCTTCATATCATACCTGTTCTTTTAGTATAAATAGGGACATGTATGTTTGTAATAATCAACCCTTTCCTGTATTTCTATATCAGATTCAATAAAAGGGTTCAACCCAATCTTCTTTGTTTCTATTATCAGTTGTTATCATATAATATGATCACACAATACATACAACACAATCATTATTATGTTGTGTTTTTCATCAGAAACTACTTTTATTATTCTTGTGCATAATTTCAATCCAGAAACATTTAGAACCTGAGAAAATGAAACATGTGAATCAATTCTACAAACATGATACTATTTTCATGTTATTCGATCCTAGAACCTGAAGCAGAAACACATATCTGCATTCTATCATTTTGGCATCAGAGACTACGGTTAAAGATCCTGGAAGAAGAAGAAGAAAAACTGAGCGAGTCATGAAGAAAGAAACCTGTAAAAGATCTTGGAATTGCAAGAAACTTGCATTCAAACATGGTTTGGTTATTTTTTGAAGAGATACTTGGCCTATTATGAATATGGTGGAGATCAAGAGATGCTACAATCATACTTGGATGTTTTCAATTGCTATTATAGCACAGCAGGGTGTCACAAGATTAAAGCAGAAGGACTTGTTTCAAAAGGCTAAAGGAACTGCCTAGAGGATCATTAAGATCAAGTGACAAAACCCATTGGAATGGACATTCAAAGAGAAAATGAAGATTGAGCACTTTGGAATAATTTTAGAAGATCTCAATAACAAGTATCATTCAAACAAGATGGAAACTCAAGACAGGAAGCACAAGCAATAACAAATCAGAAGGAAAAGAAAGCATGAACATGAAGAATCAAGGAACAAGAAGATTGAAGAAACAAAGATTAATAGATTAGGGGGGAATATGTTGGAAAACATAATCCATCAATCTTTGTTATGTTAGAATAGGGATGCAAATTTCGTTTGACAGTTAGGAAAGTTAGTTAAGATATACAGTTAGTTATTGACAGTTATGATTGAAAGGACAAAACTGTTGGTATCATTAAACCATCATAACCCTTCATATCATACCTGTTCTTTTAGTATAAATAGGGACATGTCTGTTTGTAATAATCAACCCTTTCCTGTATTTCTATATCAGATTCAATAAAAGGGTTCAACCCAATCTTCTTTGTTTCTATTATCAGTTGTTATCATATAATATGATCACACAATACATACAACACAATCATTATTATGTTGTGTTTTTCATCAGAAACTACTTTTATTATTCTTGTGCATAATTTCAATCCAGAAACATTTAGAACCTGAGAAAATGAAACATGTGAATCAATTCTACAAACATGATACTATTTTCATGTTATTCGATCCTAGAACCTGAAGCAGAAACACATATCTGCATTCTATCAATGTCATAATAAACTCAAATATGCGTGCGCTCCGCACCTCCAAACTTATGTGATGTTTTATTATGACAATATTGGTTGTCAAGTTAATCCAATTACACTAAAATATCCAACAATCCTCCCATATTTTAGTGTAATCCTTGAATAACTAAAATAAATCATCTCAAACATTCAAACTTTTGCATAAATGAAATGTCGTGACGATTGAATTTCACATTAGTACATTACACATTCCACATATTCGAATATCACGGTGTCGCTTAGGATTGAACCCTTGCTATTCATTTTGAATACACGAAGATAATGTACACAAAAGTTTACACACTTATATGTTCTACTCGACACTATGTTTTACTAGCCTGTGTCCCATCCTTCATCAGCATATCAAAGCTAAGTCCCAGCTTCTTGAAGCGGCTAAACTTCATGCTCACATAGGTAGCTCTTTTACTCTTGCACTTGCATATGCAATTTGTCAAAAGAGCTATTAAGAATATAAACATTCAACCTCCTTAACTTGCAGGTCTGAACACATACCTTGGGATGAATCTTCTAATGTGTTCCAATTTCTAGATATTAAGCTTTCCACATTGAATTCAGCACTTAGCGTCATACTAGATGGGAATTGGGTATCTTAATATCAGAGATTTCTGGTGGACTTTAATCCCATCCCTATAGCCGACTTGTGCACAAGATCTCTTCTTAACCCTTTAGTTAAATGATCGGCTAAATTGTGTTGAGTTTTCACAAACTCTACAGATATCACTCCATGCATGATAAGTTCACGTACCATGCTATGTCTAACACCCAAGTGTCTAGACTTACCATTATACACTTGACTATATGCCTTAGCCAAGGTTGCTTCACTATCACATCCGATAGATATAGGTGATATCGGTTTAGGCCACAATGGAATTTCATAGATTAAATTCCTTAGCCATTCATCTTCTTTACCAGCTGATGCTAATGCCACAAACTCAGATTCCATTGTTGAATCAGTGATACAAGTTTGTTTCTTTGATGCCCAACATATAGCACCACCTCCAAGAAGGAATGTCCAACCACTTGTGGAAGAATGATCTTCCAAATTGGTAATCTAACTTGCATCTGAATAACCTTCAAGAACAGAAGGAAAACCAGAATAAGTCAAACCATAGTCCATGGTTCCTTTCAAGTACTTGAATACGCGAATAATTGCTTGCCAATGATGTGAACTTGGATTATGAGTATATCTACTCAACTTTCCAACCGCAAAGGCTATATCAGGTCTAGTACTAATCATGGCATACATGAGAGATCCAATAGCCTTAGAGTATTCAAGTGCATAAACAGCGGCACCCTTATTAGGTAAAAGTTTAATATTAGGATCAAAAGGAGTACTCACAGGAGAGCAATCTTTAACACTAAATTTACTCAACATCTTCTCAATATAATGCGATTGAGAGATAGTGATACCATGATCTCCACGTGTGATCTTTATACCAAGAATCACATTAGCATCCCCCATGTCTTTCATATCAAACTTAGATGACAAGAATTCCTTGGTTTTATCAACTTGATGTTGGTCAGTACCAAATATTAACATATCATCTACATATAAGCATATGATTACTCCTTTACCAGAAGTATCAAACTTGCTATATACACACTTGTCTGCTTGGTTTAATATAAAACCATTAGACAATACCACATCATCAAACTTCTGATGCCATTATTTCTTGGGTGCTTGTTTCAAACCATAAAGAGATTTAATCAATTTACAAACCTTATTTTCATTACCAGGCATGAAAAAACCTTCAAAACCTTCGGGTTGTTTCATGTAAATCTCTTCATCCAATTCACCATTCAGAAAAGGCAGTTTTAACATCCATCTGGTGAATTACAAGATTATGTATAGCTGCAAGTGCTACCAGTAATCTAATGGTGGTAATCCTAGCAACAGGAGCATAGGTGTCAAAGAAATCAATACCTTCCTTTTGTCTAAAGCCCTGGATAACCAATCTGGCTTTATACTTGTCAATGCTTCCATCCACCTTCATCTTCTTTTTGAAGATCCATTTACTACCCAATGGTTTACATCCCGATGGTAAATAAGACAATTTCCAAGTATTATTGTGCATAATTGAGTCAATCTCATCCTGATTGCCTCTTTCCAAAATGCAGCATCTCTAGAAGCCATAGCTTCACCATAGGTCCTAGGATCACCATCAATATTAAAACAATATTGATATTGAAAGTTAATTTCATTCCTTGATCCTTCAACCAAATACAATTGGAAATTATCACCAAAGGACTTAGCTTTCCTTTCTCTGTTACTCCTCCTAGGTTCAGGAGGTGTATCAATGACTTGATCAGTCACACCAGAGTTACTAGAGCTTGGAACCATGTCTCTAGGTCTAGATATAGATGAGAATCTATCCTCATTACCAAAATCAACATCCCTTGACTCTATAACAGAGTGTACGGATACATAGTCATTATGTTCTATCACATAAAACTTATAACAATGAGAATTTTCAGCATATCCAATAAATGCACAATCTATACCTCTATGACCTATATTTTTCAATTTAGGTTCACTAAGCTTAACCACAGCTCTACAACCCCAAACTCTAAGATGAGGGCATGTGACCACCGTTTTCAGATACCACTTAGTTGAGACAAGTAATCAAACACTCAGTGTGATCTAGTTTCAGATACCACTTGTTTATACTTTACACCCCTCGTATGATGAGGGCATGTGACCACCGTTTTCAATCACACTAGGTGCGACTCTTGAAAACATGTTATTCTAAATGCTTTGTTTACAAATATTAAGACTCGACATTTGATGGCACATGCTCCCAACCTGTCTCAAATTCTTCAACCCTAAGACAAAAAGGAAATATGCAACTTATGGTAAATATGGATCATGAATGTTTCGGAAAAGATATGTAACAGAAAGTGTGGTCTATAACGGCACTACTCTTGACATTTGAAAAGAACCGGAGCACGAACCTGGAATGGCCTGGAGGTCGATTCATGTTATAATTGAAACAACTAACCTCCATAACTTTCCAAATTTATTTTATCTCAAGACCTTTGTCGTTACATATCACACTTTTTGCAATAGTAGTATTTTTCTAAAACATTAAGCAACCATAGATTAGCATACATTTTGCATCATCCTTATTTTTGGGTTAGAACAATTCGCTATAGGATTAGAGTATATACCATCAACATCTACTTTCAACTTTGTAAATAAAGAGATCAAAACAACACATTTACAAAACAATTCAACAACATAGTAACTTATTCAAAGTTCCAAGTTAATTCAACAATCCACATATGACACGTGTCAAGTTAGATACAAAAAAATAAAAAAAATAAAAATGTAGTATGTATTAAAAACCTGGAAAAGGAAAATTCTGAAAAGTAGACAATGTAAGTCCTTTAACAAAATCTCTCAGATCCTGACTGATTCCAAACTTTTCAAGCTCTAGATCAGACGGGGGCGCGTCACTGGACGTGACCGCGAGTGAAGGGATTTGATCCGCGAGTGCTGCTTTGAACTCGTCCGCTTTTTTAGAAGCAATGTTGAGGGAGTGTTTGGTTGTCTCGGAGACTAAGTCTGCGATTTTTACTGGTGAAGAAGATGTGATGAGTGTTTGGGATCTGGTTTTCGCTTCTTCTGCTAATGATTTTGCTTTTTGCCAAAACGACTCCATTGTGAGATTGTGTGATTCAGTCAAACAATGTCAGTGGAGTAGAGTGTGAATGGTGTGTGTTTGGAGGAAAATATAAACTTACGTGTGGATCTGCTAAAGATTTATTTATATTCAATTGTTAAATAATTGCAATTTTATTTTAATATTACAAATGAAATCACACGTGATTTTTAAAATAATAAATTGCATGTGATTTTCTCAGACGCAAATTTTAACATTAAAACAAAACTTCAAAAAAAAAGTTCATCGAAAAAATATCAAAATGACCGTCTAATGACAAATAAAAAATTCTCGCCGCGATTGTGTATTATTTACTATTTGTAAGATATTTTATTTAAAAAAAAAAAGAGAAGTGGCCTTTTTTTTTTTTTTTTTTATAATTTTATTTTGATTAAAAAAATGGCCGAGGTTTTTAAAGAATTTGTATTTTTTACTTATCTCCTCTTTTAGATCCATGATTTACTTGTTTAAAATTGAGACTTATTGCTTATAATTTCATTATATTTTAAGACAAAAATACATATGCGTTATATAAGAGTAAGATAGTTATGCGATTACTATTGGATTATGACTATAAAAAGGAGCGGGGTATATTGAAATGATATTACATATAAGCAGTGACGGTACCAATGTGGGTATTGGGACGTCTAGGGGCACCTATTGATTGTTGCGACATAGTGTTAATTTTTGTGAAAAATCATAATGTATATGAAATGCACCTGATATCAAAGAAATGTGAATAAACATGTATTATTGTTAAGAATACGTGATTATGTACACATAACATGTCTACAATCTTGGTGTTAAATCTATGCTAAGTGATATGCTCTTGTTAATTATGTTCGGTTTGTATTATATATGTAGAATGTACAACACTCGGAGTCTTGAATGGTTGATTTCAAAGTCGAAGGGTGCAACTAGTCTGAAAGATGATGGGTTGTAGTTGGTGAAGCTTTGCAGGATCAAGTTGTAAACAATGTATTGGTCTTACAAAGATATACACAACAACACATAGCCTTGGTTGTCGTCGTCAGTTGATTCATTGAAGTCAATTAGCCTTGATTTTGTTATCATCTTCATATGTAAAAAAGTTTGGGCTGCGATGGGCAATTTTTCAAAAGTTAGGGGCTTATTTGGTTATGAACATTCTCAATAGGCTAACTGAGCATAAACAATACTAAGCTTTATTAATGATGAACGTGATGGCGGTAGACTCCGCATCTAGTTTCCTAGTTCACTTGGCGGCACACCATAATGGTTTCCCCCTTTTTTTTCCATGTTACAGTATATTTTATGTTTTATTTTGTTTTAGTTTTTATTGTTAACGAGTGTTTTTAAGGCCTGACGGTGCTGGCGCCTGCAGCAGCGCCTCTGGAGCCGCCGCCCGTTCTGGAGCCAGCGGGTTCTGAATGACCTCCCTTTCACGGTTAAAAAAGTAGTTAACCATCTCGAAGAAATCCATATCGTCCATCTGAATTGTCTCCATTACAGCCAACTCCCCTATCTCTTTCCCTATCGAAAAACTAGCAACTCGTTGTAGGTCCTCCACTTACATTACAGTCGAGTAGCTTTCACCCCTTCGCTTGCAATGTGCGGTTGGTTTACCTAACGCATGGCTTCCCCAACGCCAATAGTTGCATGAGTTCTCCTAGACCATAACCCATGCCTTGAAACAAACCGCATGATGCGTTCCGGAGTTGCCGTAGTTCTGTTACCGCCTTGTCGTCTTGGGTTGGGAAGGATACGACAGACTCAATTCAAGGACACTCAATTTCAAGCTCAATTTAAGGCTTTCGAAGCTCTGACGCTTTCTGTCACATTTGTTCTATCTTTTGTTTACCTATCATTTTCACTTTCTTTAACCGTACTTAGGTAGCTCTTCGTTCGTTCGGCAGAGGCGTAGTTCAGATTCAAGTCGGTTCAGTGAGGGCTGTAACCACCGGTAAAATTCCACTTGCATTAATATTCTAACGAAAGAATACTTATCCATTTTCTACATCAAAATTTTTTTTTTAACGTAATCAGTTTATCTGATCATAACTACTATCTAATGTGACGTAACTCACATCCTCGATAAACGTGTTCTCACGCGGACCGACATCAACTTACCTAATGTTTATTTTACATAAACATTTACATATGTCAAGTATAAAACTTTACGATATTCCATTTGCCAATTTACGTTAATTCGTTAACGTACGACTAATAAACGTTCAAACTAAACATTTCTTATCTATTAGAGTTTCTATGAAACCCTAAACCATTATAACAATGAATATGAGTAACTAATCCCTCAAACACTAAAGTACAACTCATCCAAGCTAAAGTACAAGCTCCTAAAGCACGGAAACCCTAAATTCACTTTAACTCCCGATACAAACCCTAAACTCACAAAACTATGATTTTATGTAATAAAATCACAAACCCTAATTAATATATATATAATATATATATATATATATATATATATATATATATATATATATATATATATATATATATATATATATATATATATATATATATGATTTTTACAAATTATAAGAGTACAAGTCCTTGATGCATGAAAACTAAATAATGATATAAATCTCATTATAAATCTCAATGTACTCATTTTAAAGCACACAATACAAAGTCATTTTACACAAACCCTAATCCTAATATTTTTACAACATTCAAACTAAATGTACAAGTCCCTAAACCTAAGGTACAAGTCATTAAAGCACAAAAACTTAAAACTACATTTATTTATCTTTAAACTTAATTAAATTAACATATATTTAAATTAACTTAAGCAAACATTAAAAATATATTTTCTATACTTCTTAAACTATAGTACAACTCTACCAAGCCTATGGTACAACCCGTTAAAGCACAATTCCATTTCCTTTTGTTTTCTTATTATTTCGACACAAATTCTAAACATACAAGCCCTAGATTATTTTCTACCCAATAATTACCTAAAGTAAACCCTAAACTAAATTTGTTACTTCACTTAAACCCTATGTACAACATCCCATAGCCAATGTACCATCATTTAAAGCCAATCGATTTCCCTAAAATATATCTAGTTCGATCCTAACCAACCTTAAACCAAACCATTCCACACTTACACCTAGGTAAATTTTACACCATAAGTCTTTTATGAGGTCTCAAATAACTACAACACATCATGTCTTCAATAAGTAGGTAAACTCTATAGACTTGGAGTGAAACACATCACCACCATCATATAGCACCACACGCCACCTTTCCTCACCACACAAGCTTCACTAACCACCTCACCATGTCTCCCTTCCACCCCACATGATGACCTAGAACCTTTAACTCCCTCTCCTATATAAATCGATCCACATTACTTTCTTTTCATTCATCTTTCATTCGAAACACATAAAATAACACCATACCCACTTAGCTACTGATCCAATAGTCCCCAAATAGAAGCTAGGAAGGAGTTTGAAGAAGCCTAGGAAGAGGAGAAACCCTAGTGTTCCAATTCCAAGTCATTTCGCCAAAAACCCTATCATTCGAATTAGTACACAAGTAAGTAATCTTGTCCCTTTTAATTCCTTTTGTAGACTTTAAATACACCTAATCATGTCACTAATCAAGCCCTAATAGCAAGCTAGGTCAAAGATCTTTAAAATATAAGTTATGAGAAACTATACGTTAACTTAGGATTAATAAATGTTAAAATAATAGACTTTTTATTAAAATTTTCTACTAAACCAACCACATATAGATTTGGTAGTTTACATATTGTTGTAGATAATATTAAAACGAAGATATAGCAATTTGGATCACCAAAAACGAGTACACGAGTCAAAAGATACGACAATTTGAAATTTCATAAAATCTGTCAATTACATTCTGTTACAGAATGTTAAATCACGCAAAACGAGGCATTTCTGGTCCGTTTCATCAAAAAGTTAAAACACGAAAGTTGCCCGAAATGATGTTTTACGTCAACTAACAGGAAACTCGGCCTGAAAGTGCAAAACAAAGGTTGTTTTCTATCAAAACTTGAGTGACCTATTTTAAACTCAAAAATTATTCTTTTCTATATCCTAGTCAAGAAACACCCAACGAGACCCTCTTTGTCTATTTATTTCGACTATCAAATGAAGTTATTAAAATCTGGAACTTGGCCATTTAAAAGACCACGTAGCATAGATATTAAAGGAACAAAAGCGTAGCAAAACTCTTGCCTCGCCCCGTCTTTAATCGAGTCTTGTTTTGGGCTAGTCGCTCGCTAAAAACAAACATCCTTTATAAATCGTCCCAAACCCTCCTCTTTGAATAATTATTTTGAGCAAACGACAAAGGTGTAGAACTTCGAATCTGAACCGTTAGAAAGACCACCTAGCAAACTATAAGAAGGATTAAGAACGTTGTAAAATTATTGCACGGTCTCGCCTATATTTATTTTTATTTTAGGCGGTTTGGACCAAAAATCAAACGCACCCTTTATAATTTTTAATTTCATTTTCAAAAAGCTATAAGCTAAAATATAATCGAATAAGCCCTTATCAGCTTATTTTCAACTTAATATAACTTATCTTAATACATCGTAACAAGTCTCGCCTCTTTCTAAATTAAAAACGCGCTAAAAACAAAATTAGGACTAGGAACAAAACGTATAAAAAGCTTTAGGGGTAAAACATGTCAAATATGAAAATGGGAGTTTTCTTGTGTCAAAAGTGTAATTATTTCAAAGTTATTAATATAAGGGCTGTTTTTGTCAATGAACCATAGTTGTGGGTATAAATTGTCACTTTTGAAAATATAGGATAGAAACTGTCATTTCACCAAAGTTGAGGGGTAAAAGTTGCCAAATTATGAAAGATGAGGGGTAAAAATTGTCATTTTATGAAAGTTGAAGGGTAAAAATTGTCATTTCATGAAAGTTTAGGGGTATAAACTGTTAATATATAAAACTATAAGGGTAAAAAGCGTACCATTTTATAATTATTACGAGAAATATATTTTGGCTCGATTTATAATAGAAACTAATAAACGAGATATATTTATCTCGATAACAAACAAATGAAAACATAAACATAAAAACATGAAATAAGATAAAATCTTATCATCCACCAACTTTTGAAGAGACTTTATGTTGTCTCATTTAAACATTAAACTGTCAACCAAAACGTTACGAAACGAATACTAAAACTCACATATATTTGAATTCGAGTGCTAAAACTTGACATACCAACCCAGGTCGAGTGCTGGAGACGTTTATCAACTATATTTAAATTGTTTTCTATCCAGACTGTTAAGGTGAGTTCATAGTCCCACTTTTATACGTTTTCCAAACTTGTGGGGAGATATATGCTACAAACCTGAACATAAGTATTTTTCTGTATGCTTTCCTGATTGATATTGCCTAAGACACTTCGTTGCCATTAAAAGACCCTCATATCATGAACCCTTAGTCACTTGCGAGTGAACGCGAATATTGTGAATAGATCTATTGGAGGTTGACAGCCCATTTGTGTTAGCCGGATATATAGCCTATGTGCTAACCGGATTGATAGCCAAATACACTTTATTTGAGAACCGCCGTAGGTAGTTGGCAAGCTCCTACCCGGGGGTATTATTACTACATTTAATTATGTTGGTAATAGCACACAAACACCCGTTAACGTTTGAGTTCATGAGACTTAGAGCAATATACTAAACTGCAATATTACTGATTTACTTTCTACTTAGCTTGTGTTCAACAGATTATAACTTTAAATGCTATGGATTCACTCAACCTTTGTGTTGACTTTTTAGCATGTTTTATCTCAGGTCCATAATGAACGAGGATGGCACGGAGAGGCACGGACATTGATAAAAGGCTAAAATCTAATTATCATTCGAAACTTATTAACAAACTGTAAAACTACTAGGACCTCATTTTGTAAACTCTGATATTTATAAAATTCGAATGATAAATCTTTCAAAACGACTCAATTAGAGATCGTTTTCTATTATTATAACTGTTGTGCCGTCGAGTAACACCCAGCTTGAATTCCGCTGCGTATCCCGAAATTGGGGGTGTTACAAGGGCGACCGCGAAATTCACCGAAGGGGTCAGTCTTTTCCTTCACACCATATAAAAAAAAGGCGGGCTCATTTAGTCTCGTGCCCGTTTGACCCATATTTCAACTTTGACTGTTTAACCCGTGCTCATTTGACCTGTTGTTCGAACCCGCCGACCCGCTTATTTTGCTACCTAATTTTATTAGTTGTGATTAACTTTGTTAATCAGATAGGTCTTGATCTTATCGATGTATTTAGGGGTGTTCAACGATTCGATTATCTGGTTGTTCGGTTTATTCGGTTTATTCGGTTCAATTATATTTTTCTCTAGGTAAAACGGAAACCGGACCGAACCAAATTCAAATTCGATTAAACCGAATTTGAATTCGGTTTGTTTTTCGGGTTGACATGAATAACCCGATTTACATAATTTATTTATTTATTTATATAGATTTTTAGCATCAAAAAAAGTTTCAAGTTTAAAAAATGTTATATTTATACTAGGAAAGATTTTTAAAGAGTTTATTTTTTGTAAATATATATATATATATATATATATATATATATATATATATATATATATATATATATATATATTATATATATATATATATATATATATATATATATATATAGGGTAGGGATACAATGAGAAGGGGCTTAAAATGAGAAGGGTAGGAAGGATTGTGGGAGTGACATGTGTCATCCCCATGCCACATCATCATGCCACATCACGGTTACTGAATCGTGATGCAGTAAAAATTTTGGCGGGAAAATTTTTTTTTCCCGCAAAAAAAAAATTTTTTTTTTGGGCAAAAATTTTTTTTTTTCCCGCCAAAATTTTTACTGCATCACGATGCAGTATAAATTTTTACTGCATTACGGTTACTGCATCACGATGCAGTATAATTTTTTACTGCATCACGGTTACTGCATCACGATGCAGTAAAAATTTTGGCGGGAAAAAAAAATTTTTGCCCAAAATTTTTTTTGGCGGAATGATGATGTGGCAAAGTGACACATGTCACTCCCACAATCTTTCCCACCCTTCTCATTTTAAGACCCCTTCTCATAATATCCCATATATATATATATATATATATATATATATATATATATATATATATATATATATATGAGTAAATTACACCGTTCGTCCCTGTGGTTTGGGGTCATTTTCACTCTGAGTCCCTATTTTTTTTTTTTTGCTTTTTTAGTCCCTCAATAGTTTAAAAACGCACACCGTAGGTCCCTATCGTTAACGCCAGTTATCTTTTCCGTTAGCAAGTTTCAACGTTAGTCCATTAACCAAACAAGCGTTTGCAAAGTTAGTCCATTAACCAAAAAAAATTCAAAAAAACTTATAAAATTTCTAAAAAATTTAAAAAATTAAAAAAAAATTATAAAAATTCGAAAAATTTATAAAAAGTCAAAAAAAACTTATAAAAATTAGAAAAATTTATAAAAATTCGAAAAAACTTTTAAAAATCAGAAAAATTTATAAAAATTCAAAATTTTTTAAAAAATTAGAAAAATTCGAAAAAATTTGAAAAATTTATAAAAATTCCAAAAAATTATAAAAATTAGAAAAATTTATAAAAATTCAAAAATTCGAAAAAACTTATAATATTTCAAAAAAATTTATAAATATTCCAAAAAACTTTAAAAAATTAGAAAAAACTTGTAAAAATTAGAAAATTTTATAAAAATTCGAAATTTTTTAAAAAATTCGAAAATTTTTAAAAAATTCGAAAAGTATGAAAATTTTTTAAAAATTCGAAAAATTCGAAAAAATTATAAAAATTCTAAAAAATTATAAAAATTCGAAAAAATTATAAAAATTCGAAAAACTCATAAAAATTCAAAAAAAATTAAAAATTCAATTTTTTTTTGAAAATTCAAAAAATTCGAAAATTTTTTAAAAATTCGAAAAATTCAAAAAAATTTTAAAAATTCCAAAAAATTATAAAAATTCGAAAAACTTATAAAAATACAAAAAAAAAATTAAAAAATCGAATTTTTTTTTAAAATTCGAAAAATTTGAAAATTTTTTAAAAATTCGAAAAATTCGAAAAAATTTTAAAAATTCAAAATTTTTTTAAAAATTCGAAATTTTTAAAAAAATTCGAAAAATATGAAAATTTTTTAAAAATTCGAAAAATTCGATAAAATTATAAAAATTCTAAAAAATTATAAAAATTCGAAAAAATTATAAAAATCCGAAAAACTTATAAAAATTCAAATTTTTATAATTTTTATAAGTTCTTCATTCTTTTGATGTAATTGCACCATCTATGAGACTTCATGTGTTAGACCATGTTCAGTTTGAAACATCGAAGACAGTGCAAAATAACTTTGGAACTAAATCTGTGTGCATAATTATTCATTCACCATCAAGTTTTACCTATATGTCAGTTAACGGGTGACTTTTGGTAGATGCAATTTGATTAAAGACAAGGTAGAATAACCCAAGGTAGAGATGGCAATAGGTGAGAAATAAGTCATGAAACATGTAAAACCGGTTAACACTTTGTCCAGTTGGTGTTAACTTAAACACTATATATTGAATTGTGATTATTTTGTATTTTAGTATATTTGTGAATTTCAAATTATAGAAATAACTCTGGGAGACTTTAACACAAAAATTATAAAAACCCGAAAAACTTAATTTTTTTTGAATTTATATAAGTTTTTCGAATTTTTATAATTTTTTCGAATTTTTATAAATTTTTTGAATTTTTATAATTTTTTCGAATTTTTCGAATTTTTAAAAAATTTTCAAAATTTTATTTTTTTTGAATTTTTATAAGTTTTTCGAATTTTTATAATTTTTTTCGAATTTTTATAATTTTTTCGAATTTTTATAATTTTTTTGAATTTTTATAAATTTTTATAATTTTTTCGAATTTTTTGAATTTTTAAAAAATTTTCGAATTTTTCGAATTTAAAAAAAAAATTCGAATTTTTTTTTTGAATTTTTATAATTTTTTTGAATTTTTATATTTTTTTCGAATTTTTCGAATTTTTAAAAAATTTTCATATTTTTTGAATTTTTTAAAAATTTCGAATTTTTATAAAATTTTCTAATTTTTACAAGTTTTTTCTAATTTTTTAAAGTTTTTTGGAATTTTTATAAATTTTTTTGAAATATTATAAGTTTTTTCGAATTTTTGAATTTTTATAAATTTTTCTAATTTTTATAATTTTTTTGAATTTTTATAAATTTTTTCTAATTTTTATAAGTTTTTTCGAATTTTTATAAATTTTTCTAATTTTTATAATTTTTTTTTGAATTTTTATAAATTTTTCGAATTTTTATAAATTTTTTTGAATTTTTATAAACTTTTTAGAAATTTTATAAGTTTTTTTGAATTTTTTTTGGTTAATGGACTAACTTTGCAAACGCTTGTTTGGTTAATGGACTAACGTTGAAACTTGCTAACGGAAAAGATAACTGGCGTTAACGATAGGGACCTACGGCGTGCGTTTTAAACTATTGAGGGACTAAAAAAGCAAAAAAAAAAATAAGGACTCAGAGTGAAAATGACCCCAAACCACAGGGACGAACGGTGTAATTTACTCTATATATATATATATATATATATATATATATATATATATATATATATATATATATGTGAATACATTTTTCGGTTCTGTTTGGATTTCATTTGGCCAAAACCATATTTAAACCGAAAACCGAATATTTAATTCGGTCTGGTTCGTTTTTAGCCCATTCGGTTCGATTACAAATTCGGTTTGGTTCGATTTCGGTTTTCGGTTCCTATGGGTATTACCCAAATTGTGAACTCCCCTAGATGTATTAAAACATTTTTGTAATCTCTGCAATGATAATCTAAGATGACTATTTTTTGTTAATCATAAAATTCTTCAATAATTTTTCGTAAATACATCGGGTAATTTTTTGTCTTATTTTCGTCCCTGGATGTAAGTAGTATCTCTTAGCAATAATTATAATCACAAGCAATATTGGTTAGCATTAGCCGTAAGTAATAGTTGTTTGTTTTTTAAAAATGCATTGTAACATAGTTATAGTTGTACTTATAAAGTGTAGAATGACGTAAAAGATAAACATTGAATGCTTCTTTTATCAGCGCTAAATGAAATCCAAAAGCTAAGTGCCCGATGTTGAACAACCATAGCATATTGAACGCTACAAGTTGAAGATTAAGTGCACCACAAAGCTCATCGTCAAACACAACATAAGTATTTGTGAGTTTAAGATGTGAACTACATAGTGTCCATGTAATAAGAGGTCACACGTTAAAATCTTGTTGCTTATAATTTTTTGAGCTAAACCATACTATCGACACGTAGCAGTAGCAGTAAGTAATAGCAGTAGTAGTAAGCAGTAGCAATAGTAGTTAGCAATAAGCAGTAGCTATTTGTTTAATAAACGTGTTTGGTAACGTAACTGTAAATGTAATTATAAAGTGTAAAACAAGCAAATGCTTACCACTTGTCGCTTGCCGCTTCTTCAGAAAGCATTTAAGATTTGAGTAGTTGGTCATGTTTCAGACGCTTGTTGAGGTGTTGCCAAACAAGCAAATGCTTCCACTTGTCGCTCCTAAATTCCAAAAGCTTGTTGCCAAACATAACCTAGGTATGTAATAGGGAATTGTTTAGGAAAGTGATTTATTGTGTTTCGTGGATTTTTCGAGATAATGTGTGAAATTCGGGATTCATTCACATAACCCATCACCTTTTACCTTCTATGGTCACCCACCTAACCTACCATCAAACAAAAAATATAAAAATACCTCATTTTATACAAATATACCTCAGAATATACCACACACATTCACAAACCGAAAATACCTAAGAAAATACCTCATTTTAATAATAAACACACCCACTTTGTCTTGGTTTTTGCTCGGTGATGTTCACCACCTAATTGGTGCCAAAACCCCACAGCTGCGCGTGGCTGTGGACTTGTGGGTTGATTTTGTGGGGACCGTGTGCCAATGGGTGAGGTGGTGATAATCACGCACCATAAAACCCAGCCTGAAGTTTAAGAGTAGTCGTATTTCAAAATTGTCATACAATGATCTGTCACCACTTTTAATGCTTCCAGTAATAAATCTCGCGATCAATTTTAAAAAGATAAATTAGAGCATATGTAAAGCAAGAAAGTTAATATCTAAAAGCTTGAACTCGATGCTTAACTAAATCTTCACCTAATTACCACTACTCATACACATGAGGTAGGAGGACACGCCAAAAAAGACTTGCAAAAGATAAAATTAGAAAGATCCATAATCAGAAGATTAATCATGTGATTTATAATTATATATTGCCTCACATATAGGGGTGTAAACGAGTCGAATCAATTCGAACTTAGCTCGACTCAACAATATTATGTTCGGCTTGATCTTGACGAGCCATCATGAGGGATGCTCGAGCTCGACTCGAGAAAGTTTAAGTTCGGATCGAGCTCGGCTCGAAAAGTTCGATTTATTTGTAATGCTTGTTTTTTAAACCAATAATATATAAATATAAAATAGAATATGAATTCGGCTCGAGTTCGGCTCGAAAAGCTCAATACATTTATAAATATCTATTTATGCTTATACATTTACATATAAATCCTTTAAATATACACAATATGTATGAAAAGAAAAACATATATCATTTGAAAGCTCGAAAATTATTCGAGTCGAGTCTATATAAGCTCGAGCTCGTCTCGATAAATATTTTGAGCTCATATTCTGAGTTCGAGCTCGAGGCTCGATATAGCTCGGCTTGAACGAGCTCGAGTCGAGTTCGAGCTCGAGTTACTCTATAAATAACTTTTGGATTTTGTTATTTGTAGACCTAAGGGCTACGGTTAATAATTAAGAATGTGCATTAAGTGTATTTAGCGGTTAGGAGTAGTTAAATGACTAAGATGAGTGATTTATTCTCGGTGTACAAGCAATTATTGCATGTCTTGATATTTTAACCATAGTGTTATTATACAAATAGCAAATTTCATAACTTTTTTATCATTAATTTATATTTATGATGATCAATTTCTAAAAATATGCTTACTCTTGCGACAATTAGACTTCAAATTGTAACCAATGGCTGATAGAGATGCGATCCTTTAGAAAGTGAAGAAAATTAAAAAGGCTAAAAAGTCACTCACAATGTGACAAGTGTCCACCACCCACTCCCTCATTTTTTTCTTATTAAATTTGGTTAGGGGGCATTTTGGTCATTTTAACCCCTTTTTTTATTCCACCCCAAAACTTTAAACATCAATAACTTTCAAACGATAAACTTTTATGAAAAACCGATTTCACCATAATTTTTAAAAATTTAATTCTCTTTAATTTGGTATGCATTATGATATATGAATCGCAAATTTTTTTTTTCAACTTTTTAAGTGGGTGTTGATTTTCTTCAAACTTTCGGCATTTTCAGCTCCAATTTTGCCTAGTTTAAAGGCCGGATTTTGCAAAACATAAAACACGAAAGTTGTAGCTTTTTTGCCATTCTTTACCCATAAATTTGAATCACTCAAATCCGATATAATATGAGTGAGATATCGCACGTTAAAGATGAACAATAACTGATGATCGTTATCAAAAATAACTGATGAACCAAAACACTTTGAAAAATAACCGACGCTAACTGATGAACCTAAACACTTTGAAAAACAACCGACGCTAACTGATGAACCTAAACACTTTGAAAAACAACCGACGCTAACTGATGAACCTAAACACTTTGAAACACAACCGACGCTAACTGATGAACCAAAACACTTTGAAAAACAACCGACGCTAACTGATGAACCTAAACACTTTGAAAAACAACCGACGCTAATTGATGAACCTAAACACTTTGAAACACAACCGACGCTAACTGATGAACCAAAACACTTTGAAAAACAACCGACGCTAACTGATGAACCAAAACACTTTGAAAAACAACCGACGCTAACTGATGAACCAAAACACTTTGAAACACAACCGACGCTAACTGATGAACCTAAACACTTTGAAACACAACCGATGCTAACTGATGAACCAATAGTTGATGAACCAAAACACATAACACCAGGATAATAATTGATGAACAAAAAAAAAATAACACAGCACAATAACTGATGAACCAATAGTTGATGAACCAAAACACATAACAAGGGTCAATAATTGATAAACCGAAAACACATAATACCAGGATAATAATTGATGAACAAAAAAAAAATAACGCATCACAATAACTGATGAACCAATAATTGATGAACCAAACACACAACAAGGGTCAATAATTGATGAACCAAAAACATATAACACCAGGATAATAATTGATGAACCAAAAACACATAACACCAGGATAATAATTGATGAACCAAAAAACACATAACACCAGGATAATAATTGATGAACCAAAAAAATAACACATCACAATAACTGATGAACCAAAACACATAACACCAGGATAATAATTGATGAACCAAAAAAAATAACACAACACAATAACTGATGAACCAATAGTTGATGAACCAAAACACATAACAAGGGTCAATAATTGATGAACCAAAAACACATAATACCAGGATAATAATTGATGAACCAAAAAAAATAACGCATCACAATAACTGATGAACCAATAATTGATGAACCAAACACATAACAAGGGTCAATAATTGATGAACCAAAAACACATAATACCAGGATAATAATTGATGAACCAAAAAAAATAACGCATCACAATAACTGATGAACCAATAATTGATGAACCAAACACATAACAAGGGTCAATAATTGATGAACCAAAAACACATAATACCAGGATAATAATTGATGAACCAAAAAAAATAGCGCATCACAATAACTGATGAACCAATAATTGATGAACCAAACACATAACAAGGGTCAATAGTTGATGAACCAAAAACACATAACACCAGGATAATAATTGATGAACCAAAAACACATAACACCAGGATAATAATTGATGAACAAAAAAAAATAACACAGCACAATAACTGATGAACCAATAGTTGATGAACCAAAACACATAACAAGGGTCAATAATTGATGAACCAAAAACACATAACACCAGGATAATAATTGATGAACCAAAAAAAAATAACACAGCACAATAACTGATGAACCAATAGTTGATGAACAAAAACACATAACAAGGGTCAATAATTGATGAACCAAAAACACATAATATCAGGATAATAATTGATGAACAAAAAAAAATAACGCATCACAATAACTGATGAACTAATAATTGATGAACCAAACACATAACAAGGGTCAATAATTGATGAACCAAAAACACATAACACCAGGATAATAAACAAGCCTTTTTATTTAGCAAATAATAAAGAAATAAAACGTTTGATTGATGAAAAAACAAATATGATAAACACTTCATAATTATGGAACAACTAAGATTAATAGACAAACAAAAAGTCTCATAAAAGTGTTGCAGTATTAAAGAAAACAGGTAAGACAATTGAGGTTTCAAACTTTTTGAAAAAAGATAATACTACTTCCTGACTCACTGTTGCCATCATGTGACAAAATATATTCATTTTCTTTCTTTACAATTCTTTTTTACCTCTACTTCTTCTCTTTCAACCTAACTCCCTCCATCTCCATTATCAAGCTTATATGAACCTTCTCACAACCAGATATGTTTCCCCCCTTAAATCTCCTTATTTCGAATGTTTACTGATCAACATTTTTCATTCGTTCGAACTCTTAGGTGGTTCCCGGTAATTTTTCAAGGTACGTCCCAAAAAAACCTAACACGTCGCTTCTAAATAACTTGGATCTGAAAGGTGGTTCCCGGGAACCACCTAGCTATACCTTGGGTCCGCCTCTGTCTCCGCCGCATCTCTGACACTCTCCGCCGCACCGGAAACCGCAAGACACGGATACCGTCATAAACCACCGCGACACCGTAACAACGCTGTAGAAGAAAAAGAAGAAGCTATTGGTGTGGTGACGGAATCAAATCTCACATCAAGTGACGTCACGACCGTCAATTAGGTCCACTGAATCTTGAACGGATGTTTCCGGCGATGGTGAGGTTCGAAAATGGCTGTAATTGTGATGATGAAGAGATGGTGGAGTTTGTGTTTGAACGCTGGTTTTTATGTGTGAAAATAGGAGTGAAGGTGAAGTGGTTGGTGAGAGTGAGATATGTTTTGAGGGTGGGATAATTAGGGGATGAGACATGAATACCCCTGATGGGATCTGACGGGACTTTTTAATCAACGGTTTACATTACTTTGTAGACTTTTTATTTGTATTTACTTTCTAAATGATCCCGTACCATGGCTCATAACAACGAATGTTTCCCAACCGGTTTCGTAAGAAGTATTTAATCGTAACATAAAATTTTGTGATGTATAATCGATGTTTTAAACATAGTAAGCCAACTTTTACACAAGATTGGTATTTTTTTTCTCAAATATAACTTGATTAATTTTAAATTCCTATTATGTTTAGTTGTACGAGCAGTGTAACCCGCGCGTTGCTGCGGGGAACCTTTTATTTTGCAAAGCGATACAAAGTCGCAAAAACTTAAAGAATGTAAAACTTTTTGAAACAAATAACAGTATTGACTACACTAATCACATAGCACATATGAAATAGCAGAAGTAATGGTACGTTTTACATGACAAAAAACATAAAAGTGTACACTCAATAATTATATTACAAATGACATAAGTAAACTTTTTACCCAAAATAAAAAATCTTATACCTCGAGATGCTAATGACGCCCATAAAACCGCCTCACAAATGTCAATAAGCACTATGTTACATGGATAAGCAATTTGGGGATGTCACAATCCTGTGTGATTACAGCAAAGGCCCCTCATAAGGACACATAGGGAATAAGCATAAGCCAATATAATATCTATTACATGTATAGCTTGTATCACATATAAAAGAACCATCTTTTCTCTTAGCATCAGTATATATGTAAAGACTTTCAAAGAACCCTTCTTATATTATTTACAACAGACTACAACTTAGCAGTTGCTTCCTAAACAATCTACAGTTAAGCCATAAGTAAAGAATTTGTACACATAGCTCGTCAGAGGTTCACAATCTGTTAAGCTAAGCTGCAACAACAGTAAAAGCTCCTCTTTTTGGGTTAGCTCTTCGTGTGGGCGGGCTTAGATACATCTGGACTGAATTCAGTTTGAATGCACTAATATAAAGAATCATATCACAATGAAGTAGACAATACTATGATTTTGATAAACAAATTCTAAAAAGTTGTGATGTACCTTTTAGACACAGTTGTGAGGCAAGAACTTTTTTGATACCAATTAGCTCAATAAACAGCGGTCTAGCTGGACATAATCTTCTATTCATCTCAGTCATATTGCATATTTGTTTAGCGGTTTAGCCTCGTCTTCAAACACCACAAATCCATAACGGTCTGGCGATCCTGTCATTAGCATCAGATTAATTACCCTGAGCCGTTTGTATAAAGACTAACTCTTCACAAATAACTTAAAAATAAGCTAAACGGTGAAAACCTCATGGGGTTAATGCTCAAGTGGGTTAGAGAAGGGACCCCATGTTATCTTTTCTCCCCGTCTTGTCTTTTAATATATAACTATGCCACAAACATATCGTGTATAATAATTGTTTGACTAAAATTATATAACTTGAGCTCATCACTCAACTTCTAGTACGCATATTGAGGTGACATGTTTAAAAGGTTATGAAAAGCATCTTGAATAGTTGTTTCATAAAGAATTTCTTTCAAGTAAATAAAAATAAAAATGAGGGTGGCGGACGAATGAATAGTTGAGGTGCATAAGAAAAGGGTCAACAGTCATTGGAAAACTCAAGTAAAACCGCAAACATTTGAGTTAAAGACTAACTCTTCTCAAATAACTTAAAAATAAGGTAAACGATGAAAACCTCATCTATCTAGTTGTTTACATCAAATGGTCTTTTAACAGTTTTCCATTAGAAGGGTTAACTATATTTTGAATTATTAATCTCCTTATCAGTTATTTAACTGTCACACTAACAGTGTTCACCATATAAACATACACTTGCAGCTAAAATGTTTCCTATAAGAGGGTGTTTGTTTAAGGCTACTTTCGGTTGTATAAGCTTGTGTGGGCAAACCCACACAAACATACTGATTTCAGCCCATTTTGACACCAATACGGTCCCCATTTTAGGACCCAAACGCACCTGTCTTAGCCCTCATTTCAACTCCCAATCCCACACCTATTTCAGTCCCCAAGTTGACCCATGTTAACCCCCATTTGAACCCACAAAGACACACAATTCATCCCCATTTCATCACAGAAAAAGTATGTACAAAGCTATGATCATACCTAGAAACACAAATCATAGCAGTGCAAACACCGTTTCCTACCTAACAAGCTCAGCAATTGCATTTGCAGCCGCCAAGCAGTAGCTGTCGCTGCAATGGAATGCGCAATTGTGTGTCCTTCACTTATTGCATGTTCATTAACCTGTAATTATGTAGGGATAAATATAAAACATGGAAAACGTGGTTATTGAGCTAAAAGTACAAAGGAGATGAAAAAAAAACATAAACTGTTGTTATATTTACCAGGACTCACTGGTTCTTTCTTTTATCCGTGATATTAGTCAAGGCGTTTGGTTTAATATAATGAACGTGAGTAACTCGTAAACCTAAAAGTTAAAAGAAACATCTTCAAAAAAATCAAAGTTTTTAAAAGTTACACAGTGACAATCGAAACCTCTAACACAATCATGGTTACCGTTTTCAACCTCTGTCAAGAAAAGCCATTTTTCATGTATTGCAGGCATAGATCTCAGGTCAGCAAAATGGCTACTAAACCCTTTAAATAGGCATATACATAAATCAAAGACGAATTACCTCTTGGTCACCTCTTTTACGGTACTCAACTTTTTAGTTATTCGAGTAGAAAACTTATGGATTTTTTCTCCTTTTATGCTCATATATAGCATCCTCTTCGAGTACGGGCTGTATCGTGCCATTGCCTTGACTCGATTGCGTTCACCAATGAGTTATCGGCTGAACCCTGCACACACAAGTTATAGATCGCATTAGCTGCTATTATATTAAATAGAAGGTGGTATATATTTAAAGTCCTACAGATTTGGGCTAGAGCTTTAAATTGTAAATTTTATGACTTCATGTAGTTCGGTGGAGATATAATGAAACCCAAAGCAACGCATCAATGGCGGTCCAATTTGTTTGTTATGAAAATTTCATAGTGGAATATTAAAAAAAAAGTAAAACAGATCTAGGTAGAACAATCTTATTGTATTACAGAATTACGCGAAACGGGTTATGAACAGTCAATCTACCATCACATTTCAACCAATGCGGAGTTGCCCAATATCCCAATAACTTACTGATACGACTTACTGTGCAACCTTAATTTAGAAAACAACCAGTCACATTAATTTAGAAAACAACCAATCACAGGCCTAATTAAAAGAAAACGAGCTCCCTAATTTACAGTGATAACATGAAACTGAGCTTACATTCTTTTTTTCTTTCCAGATGACTTCGTTGCTGCACGTTCTTCGGAAGCTTTCTTTTCCTCCTCAGTCTCCTCACCTAAGAGATTCACATTGCTGTGAGCAATACCTAAGAAAGAGCTACTCCAAATGTGTTTAGCAACTTGATCCTAACCCATCTCTATTCTAGACCAACCTGATATGCATATTAAGTGCACTCCTAGTACACTTGTGAAACCAATAAGAGTTCCTAAGCCGTCGAAATTGAATCACTTAGGAACTCTAGTATGTGTAGAATGTAAATACCATATAAACCTTGGAAACGGACGGTAATGAAAATACCTGAGACATTACCTCAAACTCTCAAAGGGTGTTTTCTGACTGTGTACCACGACGCCTCTACTGCAACATTAGATAAGCTCATAAGGCGAGTTGATCTATTATAAACATTAGTAATTTCTAAACATTCAAAACTATTGAGCCTAAACTTAACAAATGTAACACATTAAATAAAATATACACATAGATGATTTAGGTGGAGCCGATAGTTGTTCACTGATTCCTAAACTACTAACACTTTTTATCTTCATAACTACATTATGAACCTTCTCTATTATACCTTTCATGTACACAGTTAATGCTCCTCATCAATTTCTAATTTCATTAGAGTCACAACTTACTACAAAATATCTTCGCTGATCTTCAAACCTCAGGTCGGAAGCCGCATACAAAATTATATATGCTGTTTTTTGCCGATCTTTGGTACCACAGATCGTAGCCCAAGAAAATAGTTATTCAACATTTCTTTGTGGCGCGTTTTAGCCTTCAAGTTTTTTTAGTCGCACGATCTAGTGAAACAGGAAAACATGTGAAATAGATACCTTTCCGAACCTAACTTCACTTTCCCATATACACCATTTTTTTCTTGTTTCGCCTCTTTAGGACCATGTGCTCCCCTGCCTTCTGAGGATGAAAAAAAAAAAAAAAAAAAAAACACCACCGCATCAAAAACCTGTAAAGCCGAAAAGTCAAAAATGAGACTTTAAAGATGTCGAAAGTTCTCCAAATAATCGACTAAATGAGAGCACATAAATGAACCAACGCTTGCATTGTCACTACATTTATGACCATTGACAACCTTATGCCCAATTGGTGCCGCAACAATCAGAACCCTATGTTCAAAATTGTAAATTGCAACGTTACTACATTTTGTTCCGAGGTATTTTTGCTTTAGCAACAGTGGTTGTTTTTGCTTTAGAACACATAAAAAATGGGCAGATTTTAGTTGAGAACTTGAGATGCTTACTTTCCAAGAAAGACATTTAAAATTAATGTTGGATATAATTTTCCTACAACAATGTTATTTACTTTTCTGGTGTATGCATATTAAAATTTGAAATTGCATTAAAAAATGATAACTATAAGAACCTAAATATAACTACTATTAAAATACCAAAATGAATCCTTATGGTTCCGCTAAAGCGTATGCTATTATGGTTAATCCTAGTTCAGATGCTTAAGTGCTAAAAGGCTAGCCAGCCACCTAATATAAGTGCACAATAGATAAGCATGAATCTCGGTTATATATAATGCATGGTGTGGAATATGGTTGTATAAATTCTGAAGTCTGCAAGTTCTATCCAAATGCGAAGCTGTAACTTTGTTTTTTCATTTATAAATCAAACGCCACATATCGATGGAATAAATGGGTAATATACATGTCTACTTAATTTCGTCAATCACATATACCCAAAATCACCCGTTTAAACCCGTTAACCTACCCACCTGGTTTTCTGTCGTTGCACAAAATATTGATGCCAAACTTAATTATTTACACACCATGGTTGTAAGTATCGATATGTAAATGTGTTAAAACTGAAATATGATGCAAATACCTGTATACTTGATTATCTGTGTCTGAAAAACGAAGATTAACTTTGTAAGACAACATTTTTAGGTGTAGTCTATCTGGTTCAAGCTCCAGCCTCGTGGCATCCACTGTCCATAAATTCATTTGCCACATTCCTAATCGACCCTCTCTTACTCTGCCTATGAAAGGCCCTGCACCAGATGCCAATGCCACCTGTAAAAAAAAAGTTATGTAGTACTGTTGTTCCCGTTACACAAGTAGAAGTAACTACAAAGTTAATCTAATTGTGTTCTATGACTGAATTAACGTAATGATTAATTTAAACAAATAAGTAAAACGAAAATATAAAAACACAAGTTTTTCAACGTTTAAATTCTTATTAGAAATCAATCAAAAGAATCTACTACCCAAGTGTTTGCGGAATAAACACTTGGGATCGAATAGACAAGGTATGGTGTTGTTCTCCTCTCTAAACTCAAGTTATTCTTGAGTGACAACAATAAAGACCCACTGAGCTATCTCAGGGATGTGGTTGCTCTTTGGAGGAGAAAAGTGGTTTTGTGAAAGTCTAAGCTTTTAGTGCACAAAACTTGTTCCACTTTTCTCTATCTGTTCCAATTTATACACAAGTATAAAAGAGCACCTATGATTAAAAAATACAAAAAGAATAACCTAGCGTGTCTGACAAATACAATAGTATTTGTCATTTCCAAGAACCAATGGGAATAAGCTAAAAAGTCTTTCCTAGTGTCAGCTATGACATTTCATAACTTTAAGCCGTTTTAGGGGAGGTTCGCTTCTGGCCCGATAAGACTTCTCCTTATCTTTTCAAACTCTTCCCGCCTAATCCCGCCTTTCTTTCAGACTTCAGATTCTTCAGTCTAGGTCTTCAGTCTTCAATCATTTATTGTTGTTGAGGAGACTGGGGGTTTAGTGAGTTCTTGTCAAATACTCACTGAACCCATTACCTTCTTCTTTGGCTTAAGTGACACTCAGGGAGTTCCGCCTCACTGAATGGTGAATCTTTCTTCTTAGACTCGTCCTAAGCATCTTGAAGGTAACTTACTGAGTGACTATTCACTCAGTGACTTGAGAGTGTTTAAGGTTGATTAACACTTGGCTAATTTGTGTCCAAATCCTGTTTTCAGGACGCTTGGGTACTGACGGACCTAACAATCTCCCCCTATTTGGATATAAATTATGCCTAAGTGTTTTGATCAGTTATGAGTGAGCAAATGGGCTTCTTCTCATACTAAATATACTAGAAAGCTATGAAAGGATACTGATGTAACAAAACATGGGCCATCATTTTATTAATATCATTACAAAGTCCTAACATCTAAACATAATACTCAGGGTCCAAGATACCCATGAGTTCCAACTTAGCTTTCTTCGAAACTAACACTTCTTTGTCAGGTCGCTCATTCATCATCCTATCCAACAGCTTGACAAACTCTTCATTCTCAGGGCTCTTCACTTGAATCGCCATTAGCTTGTATGCCAGAAGAGTAGTCGTTTCCACAAAATGTATGTCACTGACCCTTTGGAAGGCCGGTTGGTCAAACTCATCAACGAAGAAAATACCATACCTAGGACTCTTGATGACTTTTTTGGGAACAAATTTGACTCCTTGAGGAGGAATCCTGTTGCAATGAAGGGTGGCTATGAACTGTTCAGGCTCCTGTTCCACAGCTTTCCTTTTCTTCCCAATCTTCTGAGTAGGCTCAGGGATTGACAGTCCCTGAGAAGCAAGCGCCTTCTCATGATCTATTCCTAAACTCTTAGCCACCTTTTCCAGTTCCTCATATTTGGAGTTCAGGGTCTTTAGAAGGCTAGGAACAATCTTGCCTTGCTTCTTCCTCAGGATGGGCATCATCATGTCCCATTCCCTTAGCCCATAGTCTGAGAACTTGAAGGGTTTGTTTACCTCAGACTTTCTTGGCCCCCTGTGAACCGTTACGCTTATAGGCTTGGTCAGGTGAATGGTCATATCAGTGATGGTGCCTTCTCCCTTGTGGTCATATCAGTGATGGTGCCTTCTCCCTTGATTTCTTGATCAGTCTCCTTGATTACCTCCTTGGCAACCTCAACAATTACAGGTCTGTTGAGTTGCTCAGCTTTTTCTTTGGCCCTTCTTATGTCCTGTTCATGCAAGACTACGGCCACTTCCGCTGGAGTTCCAAAGAATTTCCTTCCACCATCCAATTCAACCTCAAATGGTGCATCAGGGTCTGGACGCCTTTCAGTTGATGCCTTAACCAATTGTATTTGAGGAGATTCGTCAGTCACCATGATTCCCTTCCCTTTATCAGTGAGAGGGGGTTGACTGGTGGAGGTCTCAGGCACTTCTGTTGCTATGGCTTCAGGTTGTACAGGGATTGTAGCAACAACAAGTGCTGAAGATGAAGGTTCAGGAGTAGGATCATCAAGTTTATCCCCCTCAACAGATGTTGGAACTTTAGTGTATGCATCTGTTGACTGAGGAGGTGGGGTAACCGGAGAGGCCTGAAGAATAGACAGAATGCTGGAGACCATTTTCTTAACATCAGAGGTCTCATTCTTCAGGGTGGAGATGTCTGCCGCCATTGTAGCCTGAATTGTTGTGAGTTTAGTAACCTTTGTGGTATAATGGTTGATCAGCTCATTATGTTTGTTGGAGAGCTGATCAAATGCTGTGGATATCTTGGTCAGGCACTCTTGGGAACTAGCGACTGACTGTTGAATTGAGTCTTGCTGAGACCTTAGTGGTTTAAGATCCACCTCTTTCAGGAGCTTGAGCAGTTCAGTAATGTTGGTAGAGGTGGTCTTCTGAGTATCCATATACTCAGTCAGCTTTGCAATCAGGGCTGGATCATCTCTGAATTCCTCCTGAATCGAATCAAGAGTCTTCAATATGTTGGAGAGCTGCTTGTCTTGTTCAGAACCCATATGGTCCAGGGATGTCCTAATTTCAGCCTGAGTTGCTTCAACAGTAGCCCTGAAGTTGGCATAGGAGACTGCCGCTTCAGTATGCTGGTCCCATTGTTCTTCAGTGATCTCACGGAAGAGGGCATGGTTGGCCTTGCGGAGGAACTTCACTAGTTGCCTTTCCGTGAGAGGAAGAATGTTATCATACTTCTGCAAGTATTGAGGAGTTGCAGGAGCAGATGAGTGACCTGATGATGATGATGTTGATGGTTGGGTGAGTGGCTCTGGTTGATCCTCAGGAGGAGGAGATAGTTTTTCAGAGTGCTGAGGAGAATTGTATGTGTCAGTCTCCGTTTCCTCCCGAGCACCAAAAAATTCTTCGTCCCCAAAATCTACCATCTCTTCGTCTGATACATCATTTATTAAGTTCTGAAGATCCGCCAGAGTAGGAACCAGGGAAGAATCCAGCTCCCCCTCAGAAGAGGGTTTGCCTTCGTTGTGGCCAGGTCCTGACCCCTCCAAGTGAACTGAGTGGGTTTTCTCAGCCTGGACCGTGGAGTCAGTTCCCAAGTGACTGGATTCGCCATGGGGGGTTGTGGGTTCCGTATCAGCGGGTGGTTTTAATCCCTCTAAGTCTTTGTCCCCCTGAGTGCCTTCAAGGACTGGCGGGTGTTCTCCAGTACTATCATGAGGCAATGATTGGTTGAGGTCCCCCTTCCTATCAGGGTTGTACAGCCCTTCTGAGGATTTAGGGACCGTTTCTCTCTGAGATCCTGAGTGTGATTTCTCAGGACCGTAAACAGGATGTGATTGGGTGTGGGTCCCCTTCTCAGCAGAGTAATGCTGCTCCAATGAGGGTATAGGACCCTGTACTCCCTCAGGAAAAGGTTGTGATTGACTAATGCCTTCATCGGGATGTGAAAGGGTGAAGGTTCCAGACCCCACTGACTTGTGTATGTCAGTAGAGCCATGAGGAAAGGTTTTGCCCGAGGACACTGAGGATGATTTCTCAGTACCCTCCGTTGGCATTTGTTTTACGGTCAAGAGGGTCTCAGTAGTGGGTGTCTCAAAGGTCTTGGCCGTTGTTTGCCTTTCTTTAGGCTCTGAGGCAGAAGTCTCATTGGTGAGTGGTTTGGGTTTAACCACCTTCTTCTTCTTCTACTTCTTTGTAGGAGAAGGTACTAGTGAGACAACATTTGCCCCCTGAATGACCATCATCATGTATGTGGTCAGGGGGACTGGTTGTACCTCAGTAAGGTCTCTTGAATAGTTGGCTTTGTGTAAGACGTCAGGTTTAGATCCCTCAACGTTTGGCCTAACATATTCAGAGCCTAGTAAGTCCTGAAGCGCACAGGAAATGAACCTAGGGTAAGACATGTGTCTTTGCCTAGATTTTCCTGATAGCTTGGCTACGAGGTCTCGGAAGATTATCTCTCCGATGTCTATCTTTCTACCCTCCAGGAGGCTGAACACCATCAATTGTTGTGATGCATTCAATTGCTCCGTGGAGGATTTATTGCCTCCAAGGACCTGTATAACAAAGGTCATCAGGATCCTCCAGACAGCAGGGAACCAAATCTTAATTATTGGTGCTTTGGCCAATAAGGTTCCTAGGGCCACTTCAGGATTTTTTACATCATGTGGCCCTAGTAAAAGCAATTCGGCCTTTACTTCTGCGTCAGTGGTCTGAGGTTCAAAGTTCTCAGCGAAATCAAGACCTGTGGCCTTGATAAAGGTTGGGTAATCCAGGGAGAGGGTCCTTCTCCCGTTCATCACTGAGAACGTTATTTGGGTCTCCTTGATGTCATCAGGGCTTGTTGCCACTGCTGTACACCAAAATTCCCTCAGATAGTCATGATATATGATTGAGGGGGTTTTAGTAAACGCCGAAGCAAGAAAGCAGTTTTGAAGGTATTTGACCACATTCTTGTACGCCCAAAATTTTTCGGGGTAGGCAAAATTTCCTACGACGTTATTTTTGGTCATATTCACGCCCTCCATTGTGAATTCCACATTTGGGGCGCAGGTGATAGCTTTAGAGGCAGCCATAATTTTTGAAAAGTCATGGTTTTGCAAGAAAAAAGATGGTCTGGGTCTAAAGATGAACAACACACACACTAGGTTTTTGAGAGAAAAAAGGGCAAGAGTTTTGCTTAAAAATTTCTAAAATGTGTGTGAGTTGATTTGTTTGGGGGTATTTATAGGGAAGTAGAGAGGGGTGGTTTAGGCATTAAGAGGATTTTTCTAAAAAAAAATTGAAAACCGTTTTGAATAAAACGTTTGGGATCCGCATTAAATGCCACCACTCCACTTTCCCGGGTTTTGCGCAACAGTCGAGGTGAACAGTTGTGCCGTCTGCAAAAAGTGTAATTTGCAGAGTTTACATCATCACATATATATGATGTGTGAGGAGAGGCATTAAATGCCAAGTGGGTAAGTGGGGGCCCAAGTTATGCATGCCAGCAGGCAAAAGAACATATATACCTATATTAAATAGGTATTTAGTTACCAACCTCGGACATTTACTAACTAGATACTTAGAGCATTTAATGTCATCTTGAGGGCCCTGAATGACTTTTTCATTCAGTAAGGGGTTCAAGGAAGGTGATTCAGTGATCTTTTTCACTGAGGAACACATTGAGTCAGGGACCTGGGGTTTTCAGAATTTACACTTAGTTGGATGGATTCAATCAGTGGACTGATTCTCAATATCCAACATTCCTAATTCAGCTTTCAGTCTTGTGAAAGTTGGTTCATCCAATGGTTTGGTGAATATATCAGCTAGCTGATATTCAGTAGGAATGAATTGTAATTCAATGTCACCATTCATGACATGGTCCCTGATGAAGTGATATCTAATATCAATGTGTTTTGTTCTCTGATGAAGAACAGGGTTGTTTGAGATGGCAATTGCACTTGTGTTATCACAAAAAATGGGAACCATCTTATACTGGATTCCATAGTCACTGAGTTGACTTTTCATCCATAGTATATTTGCACAACAACTGGCTGCTGCAACATATTCAGCTTATGCTGAGGACATGGCAACTGATTGTTGCTTCTTAGCACTCCAACAGACTAATTTTCCACCAAGGATTTGGCAGGAGCCTGAGGTGCTTTTTCTGTCCATGTTGCATCCAGCATAGTCTGAGTCTGAGTATCCTTTGAGATCAAAGCCTGAGCATTTTGGATAGTATAATCCAAGGTTTGAAGAACCTTTCAGGTACCTGAGTATCCTTTTCACAGCTGTGAGATGAGATTCTCTTGGGTCAGATTGATATCTGGCACACAAACAGACTGAGAATTGGATGTCAGGCCTTGATGCAAGTAGATACATCAGTGACCCAATCATTCCTCTAAAGAGAGTTTGATTCACTGGTTTTCCAGTAAGGACATGACCAAGGTTGTTTGATGGAACCATGGGAGTTTTGACTGAGGCACAGTCACTGAGCTCATACTTTTTCAGTAGGCTTCTGGTATACTTCTCTTGACTGATAGAGGTTCCTTTATCAGTCTACTTGATTTGCAGTCCAAGCAAGTAAGTCAGTTCTCCAATCATGCTCATTTCAAATTTCTTTGCCATCAGTTTTTCAAACTGTTTCCAAAGTTTATAATTTGTTGAGCCAAATATGATATCATCCACATATACTTGTACAAGGATGACATCACCATTTGTCCTACAGATAAACAATGTGTTATCTATCTTGCCTCTGACAAATTTGCTTTGGATCAGGAAGGCTGAGAGAGTTTCATACCATGCTCTGGGTGCTTGTTTCAGTCCATAAAGGCTTTGTTAAGCTTGCAGACATAGTCAGGAAACTCACTGCTTTCAAATCCAGGAGGTTGCTGAACATAAACTTCTTCTTTCAGTGAGCCATTTAAGAATGCACTTTTTACATCCATTTGATACACCTTGAAGTTCATGTAGGTTGCAAATGCAAGGAAGATCCTGATGGCTTCCATCCTTGCCACTGGTGCAAATATTTCTTTATAGTCAATGCCTTCTTGCTGATTGTAGCCTTTGGCAACAAGTCTGGCCTTATTTTTGATGACTATGCCATTTTCATTAGATTTGTTTTTGAACACCCATTTCATGCCAATGACTGAAACATCTTCAGGACATTTGACCAAGGTCATTACCTTGTTTCTGTCAAATTGTTCCAATTCATCATGCATGGCATGAACCCAACTTGGATGTTTAAGTGCTTCTTTGACACTTTTGGGTTCAATTGTGGAGATGAAGTCCACAAATAGACATTCATTAGCTGAGGCTGCTGTTAGTTTAGAAGCCATGCTTCTGGTGAGCATGCCTTTAGTAGGCTCTCCAATTATATTGACAAGTTCTATATCTTGAGACCTAGTCCAACTGTCCTAAGGTCTTGGATAATGATTAGAACTTGTGGAGGCCAGATTGGTAGGGTCTGGTGTAGACACCTGATGATCTTCAGGATCTTGAGTGTCTAACTGGGTTGGCTGATCAATGAGATTGTTTGGTTCCTGAGCACTTTGTTCAGAGTGATTGATTGCATCAGTACTTGTTTGTGCTTCAACAAACTCAGTGATGGTTGGGTAAGGAAGGTTGTAAGGGATGATGTAGTAGGAGATATCAGCATTTGCTTGATACAGAGTGGAAGGATCATTGTCAGGATGATGTTCATCAGGAGGGTATTTTGATGAATCATCAATACCTATCTCTTCCACTGAGGTGTTAGAGACACTGATTACTTCAGTACTCTCATCAAAGGTAACATGGAATGTTTCCTCAGTTTGTTGCATATATTGGTAAAGTGTGATTAGTATATTGGATTCATGTGCTAAATGTGAGTGCCAACAAGTGGATAATATATTGTGTGGCACTTCAATTCAGCATCCGACAGTTTTCAGTGCGCCCATGATATCGGAGAGGTTCTTTGGCCATGTTCGTTCTAAACTTGCTTTGCCTACTCTGCCTGTAGTTCAGGTATCATCATTTTCTCAATAGTAGCTGAATAAATATCAAGGTATGACATTACTAGCATTATATCGAATATGAGTACTTGTTGGGTCCGTCAGTACCCAAGCGTCCTGAAAACAGGATTTAGACACAAATTAGCCAAGTGTTAATCAACCTTAAACACTCTCAAGTCACTGAGTGAACATTCACTAAGTGAGTTACATTCAAGATGCTTAGGACGAGTCTAAGAAGAAAGATTCACCATTCAGTGAGGCGGAACTCCCTGAGTGTCACTTAAGCCAAAGAAGAAGGTAATGGGTTCAGTGAGTATTTGACAAGAACTCACTGAACCCCCAGTCTCCTCAACAACAATAAATGATTGAAGACTGAAGACTGAAGACCTAGACTTAAGAATCTGAAGTCTGAAAGAAAGGCGGGAAGAGTTTGAAAAGATAAGGAGAAGTCTTATCGGGCCAGAAGCGAACCTTCCCTAAAACGGCTTAAAGTCAAGAAGTGTCATAGCTGACACTAGGAAAGACTTTTTAGCTTATTCCCATTGGTTCCTAGAAATGACAAATACTGTTGTATTTTTCAGATACGCTAGGTTATTCTTTTTGTATTTTTTAATCATAGGTGCTATTTTATACTTGTGTATAAATAGGAACAGATGGAGAAAAGTGGAACAAGTTTTGTGCACTAAAAGCTTAGACTTTCACAAAACCACTTTTCTCCTCCAAAGAGCAACCACATCCCTGAGATAGCTCAGTGGGTCTTTATTGTCGTCACTCAAGAATAACTTGAGTTTAGAAAGGAGAACACACCATACCTTGTCTATTCGATCCAAAATGCTTATTCCGCAAACACTTGGGTAATAGATTCTTTTGATTGATTTCTAATAAGAATTTAAACGTTGAAAAACTTGTGTTTTTATATTTACGTTTTACTTATTTGTTTAAATTAATCATTATGCTAATTCAGTCATAGAACACAATTAGATTAACTTTGTAGTTACTTCTACTTGTGTAACGGGAAAAACAAGTGGTATCAGAGCCTCTAGTTTATAAAATCTTTTTCAAAAACTAAGAGTGCTCAAGGTTTTTAAAACCAAGATCCTACTATGGCTGATATTAATGTGCCACAGCTCGTCGATAAAAAAGGGTGGTAGCTTTTCAGCTGTTGCTCCCAGACTCGAAGCTGGAAAATTTAGCAAGTGGAAAAAGCGAATGCTTTGTTACTTGACTGGTATGGAACCATACTACATCACTTGTATCAATGAAGGTCCTTATGTCCCTAAGACTGCTGAGGGGTTAAACAAACCTGAAGCTCAGTGGACTATGGATGAGAGAAGGGTAGTCAATCAAGACCAACGCCTGAAAAGCACAATTATATCTTTTCTTCCTAACGATATAATGGAATCAGTCATTAACTGCTCTACAGCCAAACAAACATGGGTTGACTTGATTAATAGCTTTGAAGGTCCCTCAGATACCAAGGAAAACAGGATCATGGACCTGAAACTTGAGTACAACACTTTCAGGGCAAAGGACTCTGAAAGTCTCTCTCAGACATATACCAGATACAAGACCCTGATAAATGAATTGTCAAATGATGGTGTAGTTTTGTCTAAGCATGAGATCAATGTTGGCTTTGTCAACAGTCTCCCTGAGAAGTGGCTAAACTTCTCACAGGGCCTCAGGAATGCTAATCACATTCAGACCCTTGAGCTCCCTGAGATCTATGGGAAGTTTGTCTATGAAGACAACTTAATCTCTAGGAGATACCCAAACTTAAAGAAAGCTCTTGAGGCCAAAAAGGCCCTGACTTCCTCACCCATATCAACTGCCTTTTATTCTAATGGTGTTGTGCAGGATTTTCAAGAGGATTCTGATGATGAGGTTGATGAAAGAACTAGTGATGAGTACCTAAATGATTTAAACTTGGAATTCCAAGAAAGGGCACTCCTTGCTAATTCAAAACATTTTATCAAAAGAAGTCAAACTTCAAAAAAGCTAAAGCAAATAAAACCACTGAATGTTTCAAATGTGGTAAAAAGGGTCATTTTGCTAAAGACTGTTATTCAAAAACTATCTCAGAACCCTCTTATAAATTTTCTGGAAACAGTTCCTCAGGAACTAGCAAGTTTCAACCTAGAATGCTTCAGTCGACCCAACATTTTCAAAACAATAATGCTCAAAAGGGTCAAAAAGATTTTGAGGCTAAATATAGGAAAGCTAAGGCTAAACTTGCCCTCCTTGAAACTAATCCCTCAATGTCTCAGGCTGCTTAAACTTCCAAACATGTTCAGACAAAGAACAAGGTTCTTGTAGCCGAAACCTATGACTGGGATGAAGAAGAGGTCTTCTCAGAAGATGAGGAAATTAGAGTAAGTGCACTGATGGCACTTTCTGAAGGTGATCAGCTGGCTATTGGAAAAAGCCATGCAAGGAATGGAGAATGGGTCAACATAACCATGAAGAAGGTAAATATTTTACTTTCAATGGATGATGATTCTGACTGGCAGTCCTATATGAATTACATTTCTGTAGATCTTAAGTTTGTAGAAGAACAAAGGAATAATTTGCTTTCAAAATATAACAATCTTGTGTTAGAATTAAATAAGTGTAGAGATGAATTGCTTGTATTAAAACAGGCCAAGTTAGAAACTGTTACACTACAAATTCAAAACACTGAGATTTTGAAACAAAATCAAACTCTTCAAAATGAACTTAACAAAGAAAAGGCTGTCATTGAAGGCTGGACTAAAAAGAACCCCAAAGTCTATGAAACTGTGAGTCTAATTCCTAGTGAAAACAAGAAAGTTAAAGGAATAGATCAACTCATTGAAAACCCCAGTGAAAGTCATAGAGAAAAGGATTTTATTCCAGCTGGCATATCTTTAGAGCAGGAAATAGAACCCAAGTCAAATGACTGGATTGTCAGGGACAACCCAGTCAGTAAGTTACCAAACTTTGAGACTGGAAAAATCTGGCTTCCTGAAAGTCAGGCTCTGAAAAATATGCTTGGACTCACTGACCAACCTAGTAGTACTGAGTCAGTAAATGAGTCTGAATCAGAATCATTTACACCACTCCCACCTCTGAAAGTCCTTTAGGGAGCTGCACCAAGCTCAGACCTCACACCATTGGGCTACTCTCAGCATTCTCCAAAGGAGAAGCCATGAATGGGAAAAACCATCCTGATAAGGCAAACCCCTGAAGTCTCAGTTTATACTGATGACTCATCAACTTCAGTCCCTTCTGAAGTAAAAACAGAAAGCCCTGACTCAAAAATTGATCAGTTGGCTGAGCTTGTCAGGAAGCTGAGTGAGAAGATTGAATCTTCTGAGAAGCCTTCTCAATCTAAGATGAAGGAACCCAAATCAGCTTCCTCAAGCACCAAACCAAAACCCTCCAAACCTCTGCAAAGGTGTGAGCTGTGTCACTATACCGATTATTCCACTGATGATTGTTTTAGAATCCTTTACTGCATGATATGCAAAAAGGATGATCACAGGACCTCTGATCACCAATCATACACAGCCACATCAAAGATGGCAAACTTTAAGGCACAGGCTTTAAAGTATCCCTCTGATTCTAAGCAGAAACAGAAACAAAAGGCCAAACCTTTTGCACCTTGCCCATACTGTGACTTCAATGACCACCTTCCTAAGGATTGTCTAATGGACAACAGTTGTGACATCTGTGTAGATCCCACTCATGACACCTCAGGACATGAGAAGGTCATTCAGACCAGAAGAGGTATGACCAAGTCATCCTCTCAGTCTACTGAGTCTACTTCTGCAATCAAATGCAAAATCTGTGGTAGTTCAGTCCACTCAACCACTGACCATGAATCAATTGATACTTTTAAGAAGGCTACTAAAGCCAAGCCCTCCAAGAAGAGGGGTCCTAGAAAGAACTAACTCAGTTTACTATTTGTGCAGAGGCATGCTAGGGAGCCAGTTTGGCATCTAGATAGTGGATGTTCAAGGAGCATAACTGGTGTGAAAGAGTATCTGCATAAATATGTAGAAGAACCAGGACCCAAGGTGGTATTTGCTGATAATTCATCATGTCTCACTGAAGGTTATGGTTAAGTAAACTGTAGTGGTATAGTCTTTACTAGGATAGCTTATGTCAATGGTTTTAAGTACAATTTAATCAGTGTCAGTCAACTATGTGATGCAAAGTACATAGTTTAGTTTGATAATAAGCAATGAACCATCTTCAATGCAAATAAGGAAGTTGTCCTTATTGCACCAAGAAGGCAAGATGTTTATGTGTTAGACATGTCCAGTCTAACTCATAATGGAACTTGTCTCTTTGCTAAGGCCACTGAAACCCTCAACTTGCTTTGGCATAAGAGACTCTCCTATATGAACTTCAAAAACATAAACAATCTTGTGAAATAAAACAAGGTCCTTGGCTTACCATCATTTGTGTTTTCAAAGGATAAACCATGCTTTGCCTGTGAAAAAGGTAAACACCATAGAGCATCCTTTAAAACCAAAACAAACTTTTTCATCAGGAACTGCCTTCATCTTCTCCATATGGATCTCTTTGGGCCCATCAGTCCTAGATCCATTAACCATGAGAAGTATACTCTGGTCATTGTGGATGAATACTCAAGATACACTTGGGTTTATTTCCTGACCAAAAAGAGTCAGGCAGCTGAAACAATCATGTCCTTTGTCACTTTTGGGTTCAATTGTGGAGATGAAGTCCACAAATAGACATTCATTGGCTGAGGCTGCTGTTAGTTTAGCAGCCATGCTTCTGGTGAGCATGCCTTTAGTAGGCTATCCAATTATATTGACAAGTTCTATATCTTGAGACCTAGTCCAACTGTCTTGAGGTCTTGGATACTGATTAGAACTTGTGGAGGCCAGATTGGTAGGGTCTGGTGTAGACACCTGATGATCTTCAGGATCTTGAGTGTCTGACTGGGTTGGCTGATCATTGAGATTGTTTGGTTCCTGAGCACTTTGTTCAGACTGATTGATTGCATCAGTACTTGTTTGTGCTTCAACAAACTCAGTGATGGTTGAGTAAGGAAGGTTGTGAGGGATGATGTAGTAGGAGATATCAGCATTTGCTTGATACTGAGTGGAAGGATCATTGTCAGGATGATGTTCATCAGGAGGGTATTTTGATGAATCATCAATACCTATCTCTTCCACTGAGGTGTTAGAGACACTGATTGCTTCAGTACTCTCATCAAAGGTAACATGGAATGTTTCCTCAGTTTGTTGTCTCCTAGTGTTGAACACCCTGAAGGCCTTTGAGACAAGAGAGTATCCTAGGAAGTATCCATCATCAGCTTGGGCATCAAATTTCCCTAAGTGATCCTTGTGATTATGAATAAACACAGGACACCCAAAGACATGAAAGTAGCTGATGTCAGGGATCCTTCCCTTGAATAACTCATAAGGGGTTTTGATATGTCTCTTGACAATGATGGATCTGTTTTGTGTGTAACAGGCAGTTTTTACTGCTTCAGTCCAGAAGTGTTTGGAAAGGACTGATCCATTTAGCATTGTCCTAGTTGCTTCAATGAGTGTTCTATTTTTCCTTTCAGCAACACCATTTTGTTCAGGAGTGTAAGGAGAGGAAAAATTTTGGGAAATTTCTTTCTCATCAAAAAAAACATTCAAGTTCATAGTTTCTGAACTCTGTCCCATTGTCAGTCCTAATCTGTTTGACTTTAATGTCATTTTGATTTTCAATGTTCCTGACAAAGGACATGATTGTTTCAGCTGCCTGACTCTTTTTGGTCAGGAAGTAAACCCAAGTGTATCTTGAGTATTCATCCACAATGACCAGAGTATACTTCTCATGGTTAATGGATCTAGGACTGATGGGCCCAAAGAGATCCATATGGAGAAGATGAAGGCAGTTCCTGATGAAAAAGTTTGTTTTGGTTTTAAAGGATGCTCTATGGTGTTTACCTTTTTCACAGGCAAAGCATGGTTTATCCTTTGAAAACACAAGTGATGGTAAGCCAAGGACCTTGTTTTATTTCACAAGATTGTTTATGTTTTTGAAGTTCATATGGGAGAGTCTCTTATGCCAAAGCAAGTTGAGGGTTTCAGTGGCCTTAGCAAAGAGACAAGTTCCATTCTGAGTTAGACTGGACATGTCTAACACATAAACATCTTGCCTTCTTGGTGCAATAAGGACAACTTCCTTATTTGCATTGAAGATGGTTCATTGCTTATTATCAAACTAAACTATGTACTTTGCATCACATAGTTGACTGACACTGATTAAATTGTACTTAAAACCATTGACATAAGCTATCCTAGTAAAGACTATACCACTACAGTTTACTGAACCATAACCTTCAGTGAGACATGATGAATTATCAGCAAATACCACCTTGGGTCCTGGTTCTTCTACATATTTATGCAGATACTCTTTCACACCAGTTATGCTCCTTGAACATCCACTATCTAGATGCCAAACTGGCTCCCTAGCATGCCTCTGCACAAATGGTAAACTGAGTTAGTTCTTTCTAGGACCCCTCTTCTTGGAGGGCTTGGCTTTAGTAGCCTTCTTAAAAGTATCAATTGATTCATGGTCAGTGGTTGAGTGGACTGAACTACCACAGATTTTGCATTTGATTGCAGAAGTAGACTCAGTAGACTGAGAGGATGACTTGGTCATACCTCTTCTGGTCTGAATGACCTTCTCATGTCCTGAGGTGTCATGAGTGGGATCTCCACAGATGTCACAACTGTTGTCCATTAGACAATCCTTAGGAAGGTGGTCATTGAAGCCACAGTATGGGCAAGGTGCAAAAGGTTTGGCCTTTTGTTTCTGTTTCTGCTTAGAATCAGAGGGATACTTTAAAGCCTGTGCCTTAAAGTTTGCCATCTTTGATGTGGCTGTGTATGATTGGTGATCAGAGGTCCTGTGATCATCCTTTTTGCATATCATGCAGTAAAGGATTCTAAAACAATCATCAGTGGAATAATTGGTATAGTGACACAGCTCACACCTTTGCAGAGGTTTGGAGAGTTTTGGTTTGGTGCTTGAGGAAGCTGATTTGGGTTCCTTCATCTTAGATTGAGAAGGCTTCTCAGAAGATTCAATCTTCTCACTCAGCTTCCTGACAAGCTCAGCCAACTGATCAATTTTTGAGTCAGGGCTTTCTGTTTTTACTTCAGAAGGGACTGAAGTTGATGAGTCATCAGTATAAACTGAGACTTCAGGGGTTTGCCTTATCAGGATGGTTTTTCCCATTCATGGCTTCTCCTTTGGAGAATGCTGAGAGTAGCCCAATGGTGTGAGGTCTGAGCTTGGTGCAGCTCCCTGAAGGACTTTCAGAGGTGGGAGTGGTGTAAATGATTCTGATTCAGACTCATTGACTGACTCAGTACTACTAGGTTGGTCAGTGAGTCCAAGCATATTTTTCAGAGCCTAACTTTCAGGAAGCAAGATTTTTCCAGTCTCAAAGTTTGGTAACTTACTGACTGGGTTGTCCCTGACAATCCAGTCATTTAACTTGGGTTCTATTTCCTGCTCTAAAGATATGCCAGCTGGAATAAAATCCTTTTCTCTGTGACTTTCACTGGGGTTTTTAGTGAGTAGATCTATTCCTATAACTTTCTTGTTTTCACTAGGAATTAGACTCACAGTTTCATAGACTTTGGGGTTCTTTTTATTCCAGCCTTCAATGACAGCCTTTTCTTTGTTAAGTTCATTTTGAAGAGCTTGATTTTGTTTCAAAATCTCAGTGTTTTGAATTTGTAGTGTAACAGTTTCTAACTTGGCCTATTTTAATACAAGCAATTCATCTCTACACTTATTTAATTCTAACACAAGATTGTTATATTTTGAAAGCAAATTATTCCTTTGTTCTTCTACAAACTTAAGATCTAGACAAATGTAATTCATATAGGACTGCCAGTCAGAATCATCATCCATTGAAAGTAAAATATTTACCTTCTTCATGGTTATGTTGACCCATTCTCCATTCCTTGCATGGCTTTTTCCAATAGCCAGCTGATCACCTTCAGAAAGTGCCATCAGTGCACTTACTCTAATTTCCTCATCTTCTGAGGAGACCTCTTCTTCATCCCAGTCATAGGTTTCGGCTACAAGAACCTTGTTCTTTGTCTGAACATGTTTGGAAGTTTGAGCAGCTTGAGACATTGAGGGATTAGTTTCAAGGAGGGCAAGTTTAGCCTTAGCTTTCCTATATTTAGCCTCAAAATATTTTTGACCCTTTTGAGCATTATTGTTTTGAAAATGTTGGGTCGACTGAAGCATTCTAGGTTGAAACTTGCTAGTTCCTGAGGAACTGTTTCTAGAAAATTTATAAGAGGGTTCTGAGATAGTTTTTGAATAACAGTTTTTAGCAAAATGACCCTTTTTACCACATTTGAAATATTCAGTGGTTTCATTTGCTTTAGCTTTTTTGAAGTTTGACTTTTTTTGATAAAACGTTTTGAATTAGCAAGGAGTGCCCTTTCTTGGAATTCCAAGTTTAAATCATTTAGGTACTCATCACTAGTTCTTTCATCAACCTCATCATCAGAATCCTCTTGAAAATCCTGCACAACACCATTAGAATAAAAGGCAGTTGGTATGGTTGAGAAAGTCAGGGCCTTTTTGGCCTCAAGAGCTTTCTTTGAGTCTGGGTATCTCCTAGAGATTAAGTTGTCTTCATAGACAACTTCCCATAGATCTCAGGGAGCTCAAGGGTCTGAATGTGATTAGCATTCCTGAGGCCCTGTGAGAAGTTTAGCCACTTCTCAGGGAGACTGTTGACAAAGCCAACATTGATCTCATGCTTAGACAAAACTACACCATCATTTTTGACAATTCATTTATCAGGGTCTTGTATCTGGTATATGTCTGAAAGAGACTTTCAGAGTCCTTTGCCCTGAAAGTGTTGTACTCAAGTTTCAGGTCCATGATCCTGTTTTCCTTGGTATCTGAGGGACCTTCAAAGCTATTAATCAAGTCAACCCAAGTTTGTTTGGCTGTAGAGCAGTTAATGACTGATTCCATTATATCGTTAGGAAGAAAAGATATAATTATGCTTTTCAGGCGTTGGTCTTGATTGACTACCCTTCTCTCATCCATAGTCCACTGAGCTTCAGGTTTGTTTAACCCCTCAGCAGTCTTAGGGACATAAGGACCTTCATTGATACAAGTGATGTAGTATGGTTCCATACCAGTCAAGTAGCAAAGCATTCGCTTTTTCCACTTGCTAAATTTTCCAGCTTCGAGTCTGGGAGCAACAGCTGAAAATCTACCACCCTTTTTTATCGACGAGCTGTGGCACATTAATATAAGCCATAGTAGGATCTTGGTTTTAAAAACCTTGAGCACTCTTAGTTTTTGAAAAAGATTTTATAAACCAGAGGCTCTGATACCACTTGTTTTTCCCGTTACACAAGTAGAAGTAACTACAAAGTTAATCTAATTGTGTTCTATGACTGAATTAGCGTAATGATTAATTTAAACAAATAAGTTGAACGTAAATATAAAAAACAAAAGTTTTTCAACGTTTAAATTCTTATTAGAAATCAATCAAAAGAATCTATTACCCAAGTGTTTGCGGAATAAGCATTTGGGATCGAATAGACAAGGTATGGTGTGTTCTCCTCTCTAAACTCAAGTTATTCTTGAGTGACGACAATAAAGACCCACTGAGCTATCTCAGGGATGTGGTTGCTCTTTGGAGGAGAAAAGTGGTTTTGTGAAAGTCTAAGCTTTTAGTGCACAAAACTTGTTCCACTTTTCTCCATCTGTTCCTATTTATACACAAGTATAAAATTGCACCTATGATTAAAAAATACAAAAAGAATAACCTAGCGTGTCTGACAAATACAACAGTATTTGTCATTTCTAGGAACCAATGGGAATAAGCTAAAAAGTCTTTCCTAGTGTCAGCTATGACACTTCTTGACTTTAAGCCGTTTTAGGGAAGGTTCGCTTCTGGCCCGATAAGACTTCTCCTTATCTTTTCAAACTCTTCCCGCCTTTCTTTCAGACTTCAGATTCTTTAGTCTAGGTCTTCAGTCTTCAGTCTTCAATCATTTATTGTTGTTGAGGAGACTGGGGGTTCAGTGAGTTCTTGTCAAATACTCACTGAACCCATTACCTTCTTCTTTGGCTTAAGTGACACTCAGGGAGTTCCGCCTCACTGAATGGTGAATCTTTCTTATTAGACTCGTCCTAAGCATCTTGAAGGTAACTCACTTAGTGAATGTTCACTCAGTGACTTGAGAGTGTTTAAGGTTGATTAACACTTGGCTAATTTGTGTCTAAATCCTGTTTTCAGGACGCTTGGGTACTGACGGACCCAACAAGTACTCATATTCGATATAATGCTAGTAATGTCATACCTTGATATTTATTCAGCTACTATTGAGAAAATGATGATACCTGAACTACAGGCAGAGTAGGCAAAGCAAGTTTAGAACGAACATGGCCAAAGAACCTCTCCGATATCATGGGCGCACTGAAAACTGTCGGATGCTGAATTGAAGTGCCACACAATATATTATCCACTTGTTGGCACTCACATTTAGCACATGAATCCAGTATACTAATCACAGTTTACCAATATATGCAACACTTAATTCAACCTTTTCTGCAAGACTTGAAAGACCTTGTATTGCTGAGCCTATAGAATGTACTTCACCAACACCTTCACGCCCACCAACTGCGGGTAGCGGTGGCCTCAATTACCATTGGGTACACAACTACAACACCATTCAAAACACAAAAATAGACACGTTATAATTTAGAAAAGCCAGCGACAAAACATTGTCCAACAACATAAAAACTAATGAACCCGCTTACCTTGAGTAGCCGAACGACCTCGGGTTTATCGATTGAATCCGCTTACCTTGGGATTCATTAGTTTTTGAGTACCTTGTGATGATGGTCCGCCGCATTGCGGCGGGGCGTTGCCTGATCAAGCATAACAATTGATTCAACTACATGTCATAAAAAAATTATGTACCGGATGAGATAAGAGCAAGTTGCCTAATCAAGCAAAAAAGATCCTAGTTGCACCAAAACAGCATAAATCAATCAGAATACGCATACAACTGCATACCTAGAACTATAATATTGAAGCAACATGTAGATATGAACAACTGCATACCTACTTATAAAAATGACAAAATCACATGAATAACAGTCCCAAGTCCCAATACCCTATATCTTGTTAACGACGTTTAGCTCTACTTGTTCATCAATGTGCTAAGTTCCAGCTACATTTATCTTGTAGTTGTGCAGAGCAGAACATATTGACTAATCCTAAAGACATGAATAACTAATTTCATAAGACAACATGATGCCAAAAGTAAGCCTTTTTATTCATCAACACCTGTGATTTTCCCAAATGATGTGTATGTTTGTGAAATTATAGACGGTGCCAAGTCATTTGTCAAGTTACACAAATGACTTGGCACCGTCTATAATTTCACAAATATACACATCATTTAGGAAAATCACAGGTGTTGATGAATAAAAGGGTTATATACTAATTTATAAAATGCATTTAGTTTTGTTGTTGTTTTAATTAATTTCACAAATATACACCGTCTATAATTTCACAAATATACACATCTTTGTTGCCTCACATGTAGTTCATGCTTACATATGTGTTATAAGAAAACTGATAATCGACTATTAAAGCTTACTGGATTCTATAGGGCTAAAACAATTCTCAATGGCACTACCTAATGGAAGCAGTGATGTACATATCAAATGGGGTAAAAATAGAAATCACCAAAATATATTACCAAACATGAAATCCTATAAACAATAGAGTCATCAACATCATCCTTGTACATTAAAGTGCAGTGACATTCTTATAAAGAAGATTTGAGAAGTTGGTATTAATTCATGTCTTGTAATTGTAATATTACCTTAGGCAAAAAACTTTGCATGCGGTTAACTATCATGTTGTAGTTTTTACTGTCGAATCCACAACCTCTGATGCTTATATTATGATAACCTGCAACAGAATCCCATCAAAAGATATTCATATGAGGGCTACAAATCATCAATCAAAAAGTCAAAAAAAATTACACCTTATTTAAATAACAATAACAAAAATGTAACATAGGCAAAATCAAAAATGAGGAAAAAGCATGAGATTATACAAATGGGTACATTAATCATAGACAAAATACTGAAAAAATAATAAAATCGAAAAAACAGTTACCTTGTGGATATACAATTTCCCATAATTTAATTTTGCCCCAAAAATTGGGGTTCCTCCAACTCAAACAAATCATTGTTGAGCGATTATTGATTTGAGGTTAGGAATCGTTCCCCAAAAAATGTAAATGGATGATTTAATAACGACATCCATGTTTTTTATCATGATATATAAAAACCTTGTTTGGGATTGATTTTTATTGTAACGATTATTATGTTCGTAACAATATTTTGTTCGATTGATTTCTGGAAGTATGTTTTTCGATTGGGTAAACAAATTGGGGTTTCATTGTTCTTGTAATAAGTATGTTGATTGATCTACCGAGGTTTTGTTGAATGCGTTTTTTTTTTTTTTTTTTTTTTTTTTTTTTTTTGATAAAGTGTTGAAAATTATAGGGGGAATTTAGTGAGACGGTGGGATAATGGATGAATCTAGATATCATGTTTACGAGGTTTGCGGAGAAGAAGAGTGTTGAAGAAGAGTCTAGATTAGGTATTAAAAATAACGGGGCTACAGTGCAATACAATGCTCTCTACAGTTGTTTTTTGTTTCATACCCACTGGATTAGTGACACTTGCCCTATTAAAAAAAACTAACCAATAAGGAAGCAACAACACGATCTCATTTTCGTGATAAACCTTTTTGAACAGAGAAAGCCTCCCCCTTTTTAGTATATATATATAATATATAATAGGTGTAATAACTATTAAGTAACGTGACTATAGTAATGTTTTCATAAACAACAAATAAAACACTGTACTTTACTTAAACTAGATTTTAGGGTCACGTTATCTCACATGGTCGAATAAATGATCACAATATTACTCGTATCTGTTTGTAATTTTCGGAAGCAAGAGTCTTTCGTGATTTGACATAAAAATATTAATAAATATTAATTTATAGCAGATCTTTTGTGCGTGAATAAAGTTTAAGAAGCATAAGAGCATGGGGTGCAATGACATACCAAAACTTCCATTCGAACTTAACGGTCCACTCCCATAACAAACCACAACTAACAACCCCCATCCAATAATATTCAACTTTTCATTTGGGCCCCAACCATACCTATTTTATTTCTTTTATTCAAATACCTAAATAAACTAAATTCATTTCATTCAAATAAAAATACAACACATCAAATTTAAATAATACAAATAACATTAAAAAAAAAAAAAAAGTTCTAACTAAGTAAAAAAAATGCATCCTTAGGCCCAAGTTTAACTAAAGCCCAAAGCTAACAAAAAAAAACCAAAAAAAAAATCCATCATTGCCTTCTTCTTCATTTCCAGTGTACACACAGTCAGAAACTAATTTCAGCGTACACAATGAAAAACAAAAAAAAAAAAAAAAAAAAAAAAAAAAGCTAAAAAACAAATTCGCAATACGTTAAAAAAAAAAAAAAAAAACGTGGCTTTGTCAGATAATTTGCTCGTCGTGCAGACGAGCAAGGGACTTCGGCGATCGACGGCGAGCTAGGAGGTGCAGCGGCGAGTTGCCACGTAGGCCACGGCGAACCCACCGGCGAGCTGCACCCCATGCTCTAATACGGTGTTTTTTTTTTTTTTTTCCTTACATAGTGTTTAGATTATTGCACATTATAGCAGCTAATAATTCAGTGACGATGTATAGTGACAAATAATTATATTTGCGAAAAGATGATTTTGATTTCACATTTGATGCAAAACTTACGAGTTTAACTTATAGTTATTGCAGAAAAAAAAAAGTTTGTGGGTTAGAAACAAAAATTGATAAAAGTTTAAAGATTAAACAATATTTAAAATATTAATTTAGTTGTATATGATGTTACCATTTTTAACCAAATGTAAAGCTTTTAAGTTTTAAGAAATACGATTCACTTTTTATAAGAGCAACCGTGTAAATTGGTATTGATAGAGGAATCGGGTATTTTTTTTTTTAAAATTGATAAACATGTAGAGATCGATCAATATTAAAAACTTGCTATTTAAAAAGTTGACATTTTAAAAGTAGTAGATATTGGTATTAATAGAACTTAAAAACTTGTTTTGAAACAGAAAGTAAAATAGTAAAATTTGTCAATTGTCATTTAAGCTAGGGGTAATCAATGGTCGAAAATCGGACCGGACCGAGACCGAACTATCACAAAACCTTAGACCGAGGACCGGTCTAAAAAGGCATAATAGTCGGGTTTTACGTAAGACTGGACCGGACCGAACCGGACCGAGACCGAAAAGGAAAAATTCCGGACCGAGACCGGACCACTGGTCCTTCAGTTCGGTCGGTTTTCGGTTTGCGATGCTCAGCACTAATTTAAGCATTTAGGTTTAAGGGTATTATAGACAATCAACATTACTTTAATTTTAAGCATTTTAAATTTAAGAAATAAATATACATGCCTTATAAGTGGTAGAGATTATTTATTAAGAAAATTATATATTTAAAAAATTGCGTTAGAATAATATTTAAAAAATTATAAGGCTAGTCACAGTGGTGACCTGAGTCACCCGTTGTCACGCCAGCTTTCTCTCTCCGTTGACCAGACATGACCAAGGTGCCACAGTGGTGACCTTAAAAAAAAAAGTTTTTTTTTTTTTTTTTTTTTTTTTTTTTTTTTTTTTTTTTTTTTTTGTTAATTATATTCAACGTTTAGAATTTGTGTCTTACAAATCGGTCACAAAATCGACCGATTGTTTTTTTCTATCTACCATGACCGATATTTGCCCATAGCGTCACATTGGTGGTGACCGACTTTGAAGTTGGTCGAGCTCAGTGACCGACGATATTTGCCGACCCAGTGTGACTAGCCTAAGTGGTAGATGTTTACTTTATATTTTATAAGAACTCGTACAAAACAGAAAAGACAGGACATAAAAATGTTTGAATGATATGACATAAAACGCGAAGACCTTTCTTTTGTCTATTTTGCATCATATATCGACCTTTAGCTAGTTTGCATTAATTTTATCCTCGTGTTATATGTACGTTTTTGTAATTTTGTTGCTCAAGCCTAAAGATCAAACTATGAAATGTGCCTACCACGTAGAAAAAATCTTCAGTAAAATGTGACAAGTAAGAAAAAAAACATGGGTAAATTTACAAGAGCGATAGATAAAGTGATGTTATGCATGTTAAACATACATTAAGTTTTCTCTTTTTGGTATAAACAAGGTACAATTTAATTTTAAGTTTAAAACATGCTACACTATAGGTTTTGGTGTGACGGATAATTAACCCGAGTTACTTAATTACGAGTTTCAAACTCAACTCGTTTGTCACTCATGCATAACGAATTTCTAGTATATAATTTTCACATACAGAATGACATAAAACAAACGTAACGAAAGTGAAAATGAGCAAAACAATATTACATATAAGTTTGTGTTTTTACTAATTATGGAGAAATGTTGGTTTTTGGATGAGAGTTATTATGAATCGGGCGTCTTCTTCTTACATGAGAATAATCCATTGTCGTGAAATGAGCCGAGTCCGATCCTTGTGCTCCAATTACCATCACTTCTTCGCCAGTCTTTCGTGATTCACCTATACACAAAAAGTCATGCTCATGTAATAAAATTTGCATGTTTGTTGATCTAATTATCTTTGTTGAATTTTGTATGATATATGATTGCCTTGTATGCGGTTTCTATCTATAATGTTTACTAAACATGTACTTGACGTATAATGAATAAAATTAGAACCTGAAGACCTTTAATCAGATGTGCAAGTGGTAATGACGTAACATTACAATCTTTTGCTTTGTGTTGGTGTAGAGGCGGAACCATATATAGCGAGAGGATTCAGGATTAAAACTCACTAAAAAAAATTTCTTTGATCTTTATGATTTGAACTAGCATAATTTCTTGAGTAGAGCTTGTTGAGAAAAAAAGAAGTTTGGCTCCCCAAATGTGTGTGCGGGCATTTGTGTAAAGTAGAATGAGCATTTGCTAAAAACTTACCTAATAGAGGTTCCTTTTGGTCATTGTAGAACACCAAGTCTTGATCTCCATACCCTTCAACCTGATAAATGAAGCAATATAGCCCTGAACTTGAACTTTGTACATCTAAGGGTCATTTAAGGCTTACAGATTGAATTAAGTTATAACTTTTAACTTACCTTTTTAGTGGGCATCAGCTTCCTTGAAAGACCAGGAGAATGAACATGTTGGTGATCATAATCTGCAGAAAATGTGAGAATGTAAACATGCCATCATCGGTATCTATGAAACATGAGGAGTTAAGGTGTTGAGTTTAACACATACGCCATACATACCTAAATCATGGGAAGCTTGTATCTGTTCAGTATGGAGAAAAGCAGCATTAGTTGTCATCAAAACTGAAACCTTAACAAATAACAGCATTGTTATTATGGCGATCATCATCGCCATCCTTAGCATATCAGTAGTACCAATGTAGCATGTAGCTCAAGATATATAGATGATCTTTTGTGGGTTCTGTTGAAATTTTAGTGTCAATCAAGTGAGGTAGACATGATTCTTATTAAGTATATGCAATATGTGTATGTGACACAGCTAGATAAAGAAGCGTATAAGTACACGTACTATTAACCCTTTTATTCCTTAGCCGAAAAATATAACATTTGCCAGATATATAAGAAAGAAACGTTTAACATAAAACTCATGGATTATCTAATACATAGAATCCACAATGAATAGAGGTTATGGGGGAGAGGAGGCTACAAATGACAACGCCATTTTGGTCACTTGGTCACTATATCATGGATGGACCATTAGCGTTTTTATCGCATTTAAACATACATCTCTTTCAAACCACCAAATTGCTGAAATTTTGTTACAAGTGTTACAAAAGTACATCTTATACTTTACTTAATTAATGATCAACCATTGTCAAGTTATCTTGTGAAATATCAAACAAATATCGACTATATGAGGATGTTAAAACTACAATAACTAGTATATCAGCATAATATATAACATTCGAGTAATGATATACTTAATCAATGACAAGAAAAGCGAAAGATGATTGAAAACGTGTTTATGATAGAAAGTCGAATAACAAAACTAAACCAAAATCATTCAATTTCATCATGGTCCTATAATGCAACCAATATTGAATCATCTTTACATAATTTTGAATATCTAAAAGAGTAAAAGCTACTATTCAAAGTTTTAGGTCCTTTGCTCAAAAGGTAACCATGTGTAAATATGAAGAAAAATGTGTTCACTCATTAGTCACTATGCATCTTTCACATCCATCAACCATAATACAAGCTTTGTCTGATCTACTTTGGAGATGAAGACAGAAAGGTAGCTGGGATGTACCTCCTTGCCTTGTTCTTCTTCTTTTATAAAATAATCTCTGAATTTCATTAAACTAATGCAACTTTTGGTGATACATGGTTGGTTATAGTTTTTGACTAACAATAAAATACATTAAACATGACTTAGTAACACAAATGATTGTTGATGAACAGGTACATACATATAGTCATATACTGATATACACCGGCATTATATGCGTAGAGAAAACGGTTACAATTGAAAATGATAGTTGAGACACATTATTATCTTTTTTATCCACGGTCAACGATTGATTAGGTTGATGTAGATATAGATCCTTTTCATGATGGTCGACATGTTGAGATCAAAGGTTCTACGAGTAATTTGATTAATGGCTAACAAATTCCGTAATAGATTTTGAAACTACATTTTTTGTATCTGAACCACCCTCTATATATATATCATAATTAGTAAAGATGTAATCATCTTAATTTACCCCACGCGAGTTCATTTACTACGCGTTTATGAGTACTCTCAATACTCCGTTACTTCCACGGTATATGGGAGAGGTTGAAATGTAGACAGCCTTACCCCTACCTAAGATAGAGAGACTGCTTCCGGTTCTACTTAAGTAGAAAATGACCTACTGCCTTAAGTAGAAAACTACCCTCTATATATATAACTGATGTTATTTTCCTGCAAACGAAGTAATTTATATCTTTTACACAAACTCTCGTTCATCCATGTCACTCGGTTTTTAACATTAACCCGCGCAAACTTTACATTTATCATTTAGTATAATGGGTTCATGACCTCATAGAAGTTGATAGCATATGTGAATATACTTTTAGATATTGGGTGGAAATGAACCAATTTGGATCAGAAAAGAGTTTAACACGGGGCATCATTACCAACAGAATTAGCAACAACCACAAATAAATCAAATGAAAATCCTAGTATCTAAAACCGAACAACACATTAAATGAAGTGAAAAAAAAAAAAAAAAAAAAAAAAAAAAAAAAAACAAACAAACAAACACAAGCATGTTTTAACCTCAGATCACAACTCCCAATCAAACTTAAAGCATAACTGCTTAAGTTGCCTAAAAAACACATCTTGTCCGTTCATCTATCCGATGCTACTATAAAATTTTGATTTGTATGTATATGAAACAACACCCTATAAATAATGATGCATAATTTCAGAATCTACAGCACAGAAGCCCGTGCCTCCATCCACGATGCTTCTGTAAACGTCTTCGATCAGCTTTTGCCATTCTTACAGGACTGCTGTTCCACTCATTCTGCAATCTGCAATGATAACAAAACCATTGTTAGATTGTTTTATAACAGAAACATTGTAGAATTTTATAAGAGAAAAAATGAGTGTTGTTCGTGTTATTACATGGGAAAGGCAAAGGATCTGGTGCTAGTTGTGCTGCTATCTGAACGAAGCGATATGCTGCCAGAAAAAGCTATAGGCCCAGAATAAGTTATCAGTCCTGAAACAGGACCTGCAACAGAGAAACTCGACTCCCCTCCTTCACCACGGTGCACTGGATTTGTCGTTGCAATGTTATCTGGAGCCACATCCTGGTGTGAATGTGCAGTTTGCGTATCTACGGAAGGTTCATGGGCACTTTCGGGACTCTCCACCTTATAGACACCATTAGTAGTTGGTGGTTTGCCATTGTCAAGATTCAAAGTGTCGTTTTCGTCTATCATGCTTTCATTTGGAATATTGTTTGTCTGAATCACAGGGCTTTTTGAGATTTCTTCTACAGGACTCTGAATAAAGAAGATTCCTATTAGATCCAGACTTACATTCAGATGACAATTTCGACCGATTCACTAACAAATGGGTCGATTTGTGTTGTGGCCTATCCCTAATGGGTCACTGGGTAAAAAAAGAAGGTTTTAAAGAAACAGGTAACATGGATCCAAAGAGTCGAGCAAAATTATACTACTTTTATTGTAATATATAGTTTTTCTACTCAAATTTAGCACATAGTAATTATAAAATTGTTTTGGAAAATGGACGATAAAAAATTGCAGTTTGCAGGTCAACCCAATTGGACCCGCGCAAAAAATTAATTATTTTTCAACCGTTCCAGCCTACCCATTTTCCACATTAGTAGAAAGATACAGACGGTATTTCTTACATATAGTGGTCAATCATACATGCAACAAAGGTTGGGGTTTGATTTTAAGCTGTGAGATATGCATAAACAATTAAAGATGCTTTAGAATTATATTTGGATTTAATTTTCCATGCACGACTATGAATAGCAGATGCTTATTCTCAAAAGATATCTTGAAAACCTTCATGCAAAGCAACTGAAAGTTGGAAAATACTAACCTGAACAGGCTGTTGATTAAAGGACTCGAGTAGGAATTTGAGGGACGGAAGTGGTCGTTCTTGTTGCACAGAGGACACACTACTAGAAACTGCTTGCACAGAGGACACACTACTAGAAACTGCTTCCTCTGTAGAGACATTACCCAATAAACCGTCACTTGAATTGATGCCAGGACCATTATTGTCTATGGCTTTTGACACAGTATCAGATTCTTGAGACACTTGTAACTTTTCAGGGGCACATTCGGAAGGTTCATCCTCATCGTCACCGTCATCTTTAGAGATATTCTTCAACTCATTTGGAGCGACAGAATCAATAACTTCTTCCTTGGCCCCACGATCTTTTGCACCATCATCCTTACAATCTTTATCCGGTGTTGAAACCTGTGAATCTTGAACTGGAATCTGTGT